>CM018694.1:36555532-37155532 GCA_009363875.1 Mikania micrantha | reverse complement strand
CCTACCAACACACCCCACTTCTCTCTAAATTTTCTTGATCAATACCCAACGAAATAAAGAGATCTTTGGCTCTAAACGACCGCGTGAACAAGAGCTACAAGAAGATACAAAGGAACAGAAAGTTCGGGCGACATAACTGAGGTAAATCTTGAGTTTCGCTGCGGTTTCTCACTCTAAGCACTTAATAGATTTCATTATCATGTTCTAAGCAAGTTTGCACCGTAACTATCTTGAAACGCATGTGTATGAGAGTATGAATGTTATAGTTGAACCTGCAATAGTAGTATTTCGATGGGGATGATGACCGGCAGCCATGGGAAAGCAGGGTTCGTGAGCTGAATTGGCCGAACCTTTTGGTGGCCGAACACTAGGCCTGCAACGAACCTGGCTAACCCTGCAACGAACCTGTAATAGCCTGCAACGAACCCTGGTCCTCTGCAGGTTATCCCAGCCGAACCCTTAACCACGAACCCTAGCTGCCATGGACGAACCCTTCAATGATTAGCCGAACCCTGGATTCAACTATCATGCAGCGAACCTTCATCTCTTTGGAGTCGAACCCTAGGGTGGCGAACCCTAGGGACACCGAACCTTCTTGTCTCATCTGGCTGCGAACCTAAGTGACTGACCAACTGGGCCGAACCCTAGCCGCTTCAGAAGCCGAACCCTTGATCTGTTCGAGCCTTAGACGAACCCTCTTTCAATAGGTTCGACGAACCTGGTCTGATCTGGTAGGGGGTTCGCTGCCCATGAGGAATACAAACTAGTTTTTCAATTAATTGGGAGATTAAGGTTAAGTAAATTACATAAATTATAAACATATAGGTGGGTTTATAAACATGCATGCATGAGGATGTTAGCCACCACCTTTTCTTAATGAGATAAACAATGAAATTTTTATATAATGAGAAATCATTATGAAAATCATGTATACATAGATTCTTTTAAATCATGAGGTTGATATATTTTTATTTACATATTTATTAAATTAAGGTGGCAAATAAATTGATCATGCATGTAATTGATAATGAGTTATGATCAAGATTATCATTTTGGAATAACTATAATAAGGAATCACACATAAGATAAACTAATTGGCTACTATTGCTAATTAATTTAACCCACAAGTTTAACCATAGATTAGTAGAAATTAATTATAAGATGTATAACATCTCGTGTTAAAATTAGGCAAAATAAACTAAGTTAGCGAGATGTTATTGGGTTAAGTAAAGCTAATACACACTGAACTGTGATGAAACATATATGCTTATAAACGAAAATACGCGATAATTACAGATCGTTGAGTTACTACGGGTTATATACGCGAGCGCGCATAACACGAGAACACAAATTCTAAGGACTTCAGGTGAGTTCTCATAACCTCCCTTTCTTTAAACTGTTTTAGTTTTAAAACTCGGAGGTGAAACATGTATACCGGTTTAAATATTATTTTGATAACACAAGGTTAATACCTGATTATCAATATGATACTCACATTTGAAAATATTATTATTAATGGATTAACTATTATTCCTTTATATCCGTGTAAACATTGTTATTGACTTAGGTCAATAACAAAGATTACATGTATTGTCACGTGGATGAGTTCCACATCCGTGAATCATTACTCTTAACTTCTGTTAATTGTTTTGACTTCATGTATTGTCACGTGGAGGGTTTCCACATCCGTGAAGTATTGCTCTTGACTTCGGTTAATTGCTTTGACTTCATGTATTGTCACGTGGTTAGCGACCACTCCATGATTCATGTATCTAACTTATGTTAAATACATAAGGAATCATGTATAGTCACGAACATTGATTGAGAATATGATTGATTGAGTTTGGTTGATTTGTTGTGGATTGATTGCCTATATTTGATTATGATTATTTGTGATTGGCTATGATTGATTTGGTTATGTGGTTATGTGATTGTGTATGTGTTTGGCTGTTGAATTGATGGATGTGTGTTGGATTATCTCATACAGGTATTCATATGGATTTTCTCAAGAAGATCATAAGTTTTATACCCGTTTTAAACAAAGCATTTTATAAAACCATTTTAAGCATAAACTTTCAAACGCATTTACTAAAACATTTTTAAATATAAAAACTTATGATTACTCACCAACTACTTTTGTAGTTGACACTTGTTTTCTTACATGTTTCAGGTGATGGAGACAAGTAGGAATGAAGAGAGGATCTCTTCTATTTTGGACATCATCATCATATAGGATCTTGGACTTAGTTAATTAACTAAATTTCTGGCGATTAGAGTTTAGTTAGTTTAACTAAATCTTTTGTGTATTTGACATACTTGATTCATGATAAACATGATTTTTGTGTAATTATTGTGGTTGATTAAATGATATATGATGATATGATTTAGATGCCCATGAGCTTGTGAACAATCTACACATCCCTCGTGGCATCCCGATGATTCCGCCGTCGGTCGGGGTGTTACACAATCAATCCAAACTCATGACTTTCTGTTGCTTCAAATTTTTTGTTTAATTTCCTCACTCATAAGAGCACTATCACCGGGAGAAACTTTTGTGAATTTATAGGGATCGATTTTAAGTTTGGAGTTGTTCCTAGTGCTCTCATCAATAGCCATTGCTTCAATATGAGCTATCAGTTCATCAACTTTCATGGTTCTGATATTCTATGTGTTTTTAAGCACAGTTACATTATTTTTCCATTCTTAAGGAAGAATATGCAAAAGTTTTTTGTTCAAATCATGATTATCATATTTAATTTCATTTGACTTAAGTTGATTCACCAATTGAACAAAACTATGTAACTGTTGTGTTACAATTTCACCAGAAATATGACAGAATGTTTCAAGTTAATATTTCAGCTTATCTTTTCTCATTTCTTTCAGTTCCGTGCTACCTTCAAACATCACACCAAGTGCATCCCAAAGAGATTTAGCAGTTTCAAATTCTTGGACACACATTAAAATTTCAATAGGGAGACCCATAGTGAGAGAACTATAAGCTTTAATATCCAATCTCATTTTTTCTCCTATCTTCCTCATCAGTTATAGAATTCAAGTCAACTGGTCTGCTGTGATAATCATCAACTCATAAATTAACATGTACAAATGGTCCTTTGACAATTGAATTCCAAAGCTCTGGTTCGCTATAGCCTAAGAAATTCTTAAATCTTAACTTCCAATGTTTGAAATCAGTAGCATTCTCAAGAAAGGGGGTTTAATTCTAGAACTAATCTCTTGATTACTAGCATGAGAAGTTGAATCCATGATTAATTTCAGGGTTTTTAATGAAACAGTGCAAAACAAGGTTTTCAAATCAGAAAAGAAAAGTGTCTTGAATTTATCAAAATCACTAAAACATTTATGATCGATCAATAGTTTTTATGATCTAAACTAAGGTTTTATTTAGATTTTTGATAATTTCTTAGATTTGAAGAAACACACACAAACACCAAGAACACGCACTTGATAAAATGTTCAGAAATTTGCAACAAAATTAGCAGAAAAACCTCAACGACCACTTAAAATGATCAAGAGCACATGGCTCTAATACCAATTGCCAGGATCGAGATTGAAACAACAATAAATGTTGAGGGTTTTTACCGAAATCTGAGTGACAGAAACAAACAGATTCGGCTAATTTAAGCAAATATTAGAGCAAAGATCAAACGAACAGACAAACATACATTTATTTCATCATTCATTAATCAATTCATAATTACACAGGAGCTAGGATAAAGAAACATATTTCCGATCATAGAGCATCACTAGGGTTTTTGCTTTCTCTCTCTAGCTGATAGCGTGTATTTCTCATAATTACTGTTACCCTAATTCTATTACATTATATTCTATTTATAGACATTTGGGGCCCATGAAAACATTCCAATCAGGGTCCATAATACAATGTAACTAAAAAGGGCTATGCTGTCAAAATGATCTTGTCAGTATTTTAGGTGTCATTCCTCGTCAGCAACAGTAGCACTTTATGAGCATCAGCAGCTTCCTTGTAAGTGTCAACAGCTTGCTTGTCCGTAATCAGCAAATTGAAGATATAAAAGTATCAAGTCTTGAAAATACAGTGAGTGTTTGCGGATAGTAGTTTACTTATTCGCAAAGTTCATTGAATTCGTTGACTAAGCCTTATTTCGCAGCAACTTTTCCAATAGAGAAATCTTGAAATCTGCTATCACATGAGAGAATTAGAGAGTTCGCAAATGATATGAGTGTGCACAAGTTGAACATTCGTAAATGTTCTAACCGTGCAACACTTATTCATTCGCAAATGATTTGAGTGTGCACAAGTTGAACATTCCCAAATGTTCTAACTATGCAACACTTATTAATTCGCAAATGATCTGAGTGTGCACACGTTGAACATTGGTAAATGTTCTAACTGTACAACACTTATTCATTCACAAATGATCTGAGTGTGCACAAGTTGAACATTCGTAAATGTTCTAACTGTGCAACACTTATTCATTCGCAAATGATCTGAGTGTGCACAAGTTGAACATTTGTAAATGTTCTAACTGTGCAACACTTATTCATTCGCAAATGATCTGAGTGTGCACAAGTTGAACAATCGTAAATGTTCTAACTGTTCAACACTTATTCACGAATGTTGCATAATATCAAAGTATTTCCTGTAAAGAATATTATCATCTGTAGATATTGTTAATCATTAATTATCAATGCAGTATGTCCACCTGTTGTTTCATAACATTATAAATATGTTAGTACTTAATAATAAATAATTTTGATAAATCTTAAACTTATTTTGATTTATTTCAAACTTATTTTGGATATAGCATCTAACCTTAAAAATACCCAACATCTGTGGTGATTCACACTCTCCCAGGGCACTTTTTAGCCACGTGACCAGGCTCACCACATGTGTAGCAGCGCTTGACGTTGTTTGGTGGAAAGTAAGTTGATACAACACTGCCTGGACGTTGAGTAGTTGGAATCCGGCAGCTCTGGCTTTCGTGACCCATCATCCCGCATGTTGTGCATTGTTTACAAAGTTGAGTTGCGACATGATGGTGTTTGTAGTGGGAGCACTAAGGTGAGGTGACGGCGTACCACTTACGAATGGGACTCACTGTTGCGTTGCACCGTTGAGTCCAATGACCCGGCTGCCCACAATTGGAGCACAACTTGCACCTTCTGTCGTAAGGGTGGTGATACTTACATTTGATGCAAAGGGGAAATGTTACATCATAGGATGTGCGAGGTTCGCCTTGGTGGCTGGGACCCACTTGGTAAGTGTCATCGGTTCTTCGTCTCTTGGGGAGAGGGCAGCTGGACCCGCTTGGTCAGTGTCATCGGCTTCTGTCTTCGGCACGATGGATGTGTCTTCCGGGTAACGAGGTCTTCGATTGATTTGATCCACGATGTTAGGGATGGAAGCGATAAGTTTCTCCACAATAAGAGTAGCTAGGGCAGCAGTGTTCAAGTTAATTGGCGCGTGGTTGCTCCTTTGATGGCATTCTGATTACCCCCGAAGTGGAAATGATTAGTACCTGTAATTAAACACAAGTAATATATGCAATTGTTCCTATCCTAATTTCAATACATGAGGTCCCTTGGTTATTGTCTAGGCCAAACCGTATAAGTAAATGACCTAATTCTTTATAACCATGGCTCTGATACCAATCTGTCATACCCCGGTCCTACGGGCAGAATCGGGGACCCGTCGGGCGGAATAGTCTTGAGGGGTGATTGTAATTGGAGGGATCTGATTGTTACATTGCACATGATAATATGATAAATACTAAAATACATTAAATGAATAAAATTAAATTACAACTCTTTTATAATTTAATTCTATTACAACTTTACTTGGACATCAAGAACGCGAACCAGATGTCCCATAAGGGTCTGCTTGCATAAGTGCAAGTCTTGAATCTTGTAGCCGATGTGGCTTGGGAGATTCCATGCAGGAGTTGTAAGTTCCTCTAAGGAATCCTATCTATCTCTCTCTAAAGTCATCCTACTTTCACCTGTTCTTCACCTGAGAACATGCAAAATCTATCAACACTAGGTTGGTGAGTTCACGTTAGTTTTAGAAAAAGATTGAGTTTAGAAAAAGGTTTAATGAACGCTTGAGTAATGTCGAGCCAATGCATTTGAAAGACTAAGAATAAGAGAGTTGCATAAATTCTGTTTAAGAAGTTGAAATGCATCTGCTTGCTTCTGCCCCCATATGAACGTTTGACTTTTCTGGGTTAAGGTCGTGAGTGGCAAGGCAATCTTCGATAAGTTCACTATGAACCTTCGATAATAACTAGCCAAACCCAAAAATGAACAAATTTCTGTTGGAGTTGATGGGGGTAGTCCAGTTCTTAATTGCTTCTACCTTCTCTGGATCTACGTATATCTCATTATTGTTAATAACGTGCCCTAACAAATGAACATCCTTTAGCCAAAATTCGCATTTCGAGAAGTTGGCATATAGTTGTTCGGCTCTTAGTAGTTCAAGATCTTTCTAAGATGACATTCATGTTCTTGTTCTGACTTAGAATAGATCATTATATCATCAATGAAGACGATAACCAACTCATCCAAGTAAAGCCTGCATACTCGATTCATAAGATCCATAAACACTATCGGCGTGTTAGTTAGCCCAAATGGCATAACCACGAACTCGTAGTGACCACAACGAGTCCTAAACACAGTCTTTGGAATATCCTCATCGTTTACTCACAACTAATGATACCCAGATCACATATCAATCTTAGAGAAGCAAGTTGCTCCCTGTAATTGATCAAACAGATCATCTATCCTTGGTACAGGATATCTGTTCTTGATTGTTAACTTGTATAACTCCCAATATTCGATGCACATTTGAAACCAACCATCTTTTTTCTTGACAAAGAGAATCGGGGCTCCCCATGGTGAGTAACTTCGTCAAATGAATCCTTTGTCTAGAAGCTCCTGAAGCTGACTAGACAACTCCTGCATCTCAGAAGGTGCTAATCGGTATGGATACTTCGCCACTGGGATTGTTCCAGGGACGAGATATATCCAAAAATCCAATTGCCGAACTGGTGGTAGTCCTAGCAAGTATTCTAGGAATACTTCTGGATATTCTCTGATAACCGGTACGTTGTTAACTGTCTGTTTCTCCATTTTCTTCTCCACTACAGGAGCCAAGAAAGCGCAATATTGTTTCTTCAAATACTTCTGTGATTTGATGCATGATACTATCTTAAATGCACGACCTGGATTCTCTCCATACACATGTATCGTTTCGCCGGATGGCAATGGAATTCGGAGTAATTTTTTCGAACATACGATTTTGACATTATGCTTATATTGACAATCCATTCCAATGACAACCTTGAAACTTCCGAGTGTCATTGGAATGAGAACAATGATGAACGAATGATCGTTTAACATAAGTTTACAACCACGAAGTATTGAATTCACAAGTATGTTCTTACCATCTGCTACTTCTACTATATATTTGGTGTAGCAAGTACTGATGGTTGTATGCCAAACTCTTTTCTGCGCCAGTATCAAATATTATAAAAAACATAATGGTTGTTGATGAGAAATGTACCTGTGACGACTGCCGGCTCCTCACGTGCTTCAGTGGCTGCAATGATGACAGCACGAGCAGGAGCAGCAACATTATTGTTGTTGTTGAGATGAGGACATTGATTTCTGAAATGTCATTTTGCCCCATAGTTGTAGCAAGCTCTCCCTCCAGTGATAGTAGGAACTACTGCGGTAGTTGTGGCAGCAAGGTTTGTGTCTTGGCACATTGCAACTAAGTGCCCGTACCTTCCATATTTAGTACACCGTCGTCATGGAAGGGTAGGGAGAGGATTGTGACACCCGGCAATTTCAGGTAAATTGCGACTCTTACATTCTTTACATTTCACATTCATACTTGTTGCATTTCATTTAATTATGTTTAATTAGATAAGTCAAACACAAAACTATGAAACGATAGTTCGAGGAACTATCGAATCGTACATTGCACATTGGTTTTGGAAACCAAGTGTGGCAAACACAAACACAAACACAATTGAATTGTGCATCACACGTTGATTAGGATTTGTTAGTGCATTTTCTATGTGAAAGTTGCATTTACTTTGTGAACCTGGCTTGTTGTATATGAAATCGTAGTTTGTTGTATATGATTAAGGGTTCGGCTAAAGATCCAAGAAGGTTCGGCTATGTTTGATAGCTAAAAGGTTTGGTGCTCACATGTTTTATAGGTTTGGCAGGCAAACCCATAGGTTTGGCAGGCAAACCTATTGGCAAACCTTTTGGCAAACCTATGAATCATATATATAGAGGAAAGGTGGTGGACTTGGAAAAAAGAGAGCTCATAATTCACACATACAAGTTCAAGACATTCTCTCTCAAGAATCAAGATCAAGAATTCATCAAATTCTCTTCATCTTAGCTTCTTTCTTATATTCAAGTGTTGTATTTCACGTTTGATTCGTTGTAATCACTTGAATGTTAATGAAGATTTCAGATTTGTGATATATATTACAACGTTATTGATTGATCCAAATCTAGTTATAAACGGATTCCGCACGTTTATGATCGAATCGTAGAATTTCGTGATCGATTCTTCAAATCTACAGGATTAGTCAAGCGTGCAAACACTTCGTAACACACGAACATCAACTATTGAAGATAATTCGAGGAATTATCAAAACACACACGAGTCTCACGAACGTTGGTGATCAAACCTATGTGTCATTATATGATTATGTGCTAAACATGCATTAGATGTTTTGAATAAACGTTAGGAATCATGTGCGAGCGAATCGAATCGACGAAATCGAAAAACATGAAATTTGACCCGTCGCGGTATGCGACAACCCCATTGCGAAATGCTTTGCGGTACGCGAAGAAAACCGGGATTTGAAACTCCCGAATCCCATTGCGGTACGCGAAGGCCATGCAGATCGAAAAATTCTATAAAATCAACCCCAAACGCATTTCAATCGGTTTCTTCACACTTCTTCCGACTTTCCACTCACATGCTCGCCAAAAACCTCTGAGATCAGCATCCAAACTCCATATAATCACTAGCAAGGCAATTTCTTGGTGATTGAAGATCGTAGGAACAACGAGGAAGCTTTGGAAGCCATCCACGAGTGAAAACCTCATCATCAGCCTTCATATAAGCGTTCTAGAACCTGTTATATGTAACATCAGTGCCGGAACCGTTATCGGAACAGTGATCTCTACAGTGCATGAACAGCAAAACAGGTATGAATCACACACATTTCAGTAATTTTCATATTCATAGCATTTATCATTATCATGGTGAGTTGTCATAGAACAGTTTCAGACATATTTAACAGAAAACACAGTTCAGAAAAAAATGGTTCTTGAGCCGGATAATTATCTGGCAAAACAGAACCATTATGTGATTATTTGTTTAGGATTTATTATGTATAAACGTATGTGAGGTCTTACAGAACAAAACACACGAATATTGTTATGTGAATGCTAAATTTACGGGTTATTCGTATAGGTGACGATCTGTACGAATATATCTGAAAGTTTAACGTTCTGAATGATATTCTATAATTAGAAAACAAGATTGAAAAGTATAGTTATCGTCGTGTTCGTACGGGTGACGATTCGAACGAATACGCGCGACGACCGTACATTTCGATTTAAACAGTTAATTTTGTTTTAAATTTTTAATAAATAAGAAGATATTAGTTAATTTATTAGGAATTACAACCTTGAATAATTAAAAGATTTCTAATTTTATAACCGTGTCGTTTCGTCGCGAAAACTACGCGAAACAACATTATTACGCGAAACCGAACGAGACCGAGCGACCGGGTATTTTTCTAAAACATTTAATGAACCATTAAGGCTCCAACAACCACCACCAATACCCAATCTCTCTCTCATTCTCGTCTACCTTCTCTCTCTCTCTACAAGGATTGTTCTCTCAACTTCTCTCTAGAAGATCTCGCACGTTTCGAGTCGGATTCAAGCCATTTTGGTGTCACTACGATCCCCTCATCGTGTAGATTCCAGAAGTACAAGAATTTCCAGTTTTCATCCACAAAACCTAAGGTAAATCATCATTTTAAATTCGGTTTTAGAGGGTTTTCACGAGTCTTGTAGTTAATGATAAGATAATCGATTTGAGCACTTAGTAATCTCTAAAGAAATCATGCTTAACACTTAGGAAGCTATAGAAACTGGTTGTAACAGGTGGAGATCGAAAATGAAGATGATGGTGACAGGTTCGTCATCAGCTAACATCGGCCGAACCCTTAGAGTGGTGGCCGAACCTTGTTCCAGGTATAACGAACCCTGGGCACCGAACCCTGCAGCCTGACCCACGAACCTGTCCACCTGATCGACCTGCAGCGAACCTGTGTAGCCACCTGCACCGAACCCTGACACGAACCATAGCATTCTTAGCCGAACTATGTCTGCCGAACCCTGTGTAAAACCCTAGAACCACGAACCCTTCTACTCTAGCGAACCCAGGATAGTCACGAACCTAAGAATCACGACCGAACCTTAGTTTGTGAACAAACCTCTAGGCGAACTATCATTGGATGCCGAACCCTATGCATAACCTTATGAGGGCCACGAACCCAGGACATGTTTCAGCCGAGCCTTGAGGATTCACCTGGTTGTTCATTCCCGAACCCTAGTCACGAACCACATAGGTTTGTTCAAGACAAAGTTGAGCCGAACCTTTCCTTGTATTTAAAAAGGTTCGCTGCTTGGGAGGGTGATAAACCTAAACAACTTTGAAACCTTAAATTTCTAACATGCATGGTGATAGGTAATTATACATGCATGGGATAAAACATGTGTTTGTGCATGGGAGTGATTAATTGGCCATCCTCCTAAGTTTCTAACAAGAATTTGAGTTCCATATGTTGCATGCATGTATAAACATTTCGGGTATGCATGGGTTAGGGATACCTATGACAAAATAATACTTGACATACAATAGCAACGCAACGTGAGTTGTTAATGGACATAGGATGGATTCATAACCGAATAACATTTTCATGGAATCATGAGAATCAAAGGTTCAAGTCTAGAAACCAAATAGAAATCAAAGAAGTTCAATTGGGCTTAAGTGGGCCCAATGGGGCTTAGCGAAGCCCATCATGTATTAAATGATTTAGTAAACTCAAGTTATGAGAAATTGATAAAATTTCATTTATTTATAACTTATTAAACTTCATTAAACGATTTTGACTTAATATTGATTTAATTGTAATGTTTTGATTTAAATTACTTACATTGATTTAATTGAATTGGGATTTTGTTATAAAATAGACGATTTAATTGTCTGGAATTGTTTTAAAAACAAAGGAAACTCTGCCGAAATTTTCTAAAATTTAAAGGTAAGTTAGTAACTAATCATGGGAATTGGGATCATAAGAAGTGTAATTAAGATAGAGTAGATCTTAGATACACTTAGTACTAAGACACTTAGTTGCACCCACGACAAGACTCAAGGTCTTAGGCACAACGACTACTAAGCGTACTTATTATATTCGAATTCTTATAAAATAACTCAGGAACCGAAGAAACTTAGCTTACATACAGGAGCGCGCATTTCGTGTTAGATCAAATTACATAGCAACACATGTGAGTTCATTGCCCCTTTTCTAACATTTTTGTTTTAAAACGCGGGGCTGAGAAGCATGTGTAAACTGTTTACTTAAATTGTTTACTTTAATGCTTTTAAATTTATATGTTTTACATATATATGAATGTTATCCTAGACCATGTCTAGGAAGATTTTATGCAGGTTTATTAACTGATTCACTTATATATTAGGTGAATAATCAAGTCAAACTAAACCTTTCAATAAGTCAAAACATTTCAAACAAGTCAAAACAAACATTTTGGGAAATCAAGTGGGTAAATTCAAGGGAATCAAAACAAACATTTTGGGAAATCAAGTGGGTGAATTCAAGGAAACAAATCAAACATTTTGACAGAACAAGTGGGTGAATTCAAGGGATCAAATCGAACATTTTGACAAAACAAGTGTGGGACATCAAGACATCAACAAAACAATCTTTGCAAAGACAACATTCAATGTTTTACAAACCAAGTGTTTGTTGAACAACGAATCAAGTGTACAACCGATCAATGAATTTTGTATTCTATGATCAACACATCAAGTACATCTTGTGACAAAATCAGACGATCATTAAATCATTTTTAAGGGATAGTATGTGAAATATCAGAGATAACATTTGCCAACACATTGAACTCAGAAATCCTATATTTCAAGGAGTCCTAGCTAGACTGATTGACTTGTAGGTCTTATGTTTGATGATATTTACAGAATTCCCTAACTACTAAGTACCTAGATTGACAGACTAGTCTACTCGAGTATGACCATAGGCCCCAATCATAAGGACTTAGATTTTATTAAATGTTTATTACTTGTTTAATTAAGCATTTATAACTGTTTATACAATTGTGTGGTTGATCATATTATGTGATGAACTTATGAAATCAACAGTGGATTTCAAATGATTGTAATTACAGGGACGACAAACAGAAGAATCATTGGGTTAAAGGTAGGGGTAAAATGCTTAATTATCATTAACAACAATGTCCTATGCGGATTAGTATGTGGTGGGACGGCGTCTGGGCGGGGTTGTAGCCTCGACTCAGGGGTATGCCCTATACATAAGCATACCGATCTGGATGATACATGTGATGTTAATGAGATTAAGGTTGTTACCCGTGGGTTAAACAAAGGTTTTGTGAGAACATTTGAGTCATTGTGAACAAGAGTGTGTGATAGGTAAAGATGCTTAATTATCATTAACAGCAATGTCCTATGTGGATTAGTATGTGGTGGGACGGCGTCTGGGCGGGGTTTTAGCCTCGACTCAGGGGTATGCCCTATACATAAGCATACCGATCTGGATGATACATGTGGTGTTAATGAGGTTAGGGTCTTTACCAAAGAAGGTTTTCAAATCATTTTCAAATCATTTTCAAATACTAAACTATATGAACTCACCAACCATGTGTTGACCTTTATTTTTGCATGACTTCTCAGGTGACGAACAGGTCAATTAGGAAGTCATTTCTTTTGGACTAGGACTTCAGATAGAAGACTAGTATTTTGGACCTGCATACTTTTGAAGACATCATGATATAAATTATTTTGTATATCTTGCGTAGATACAAGATAGTCATTTATTGATGTTTTACAATAGATTTACATTGTTAAATTATAAACGTTACTGCTGTAATTTAACTTTGTAATTCTATTTTAATTAGCATTTCTCATTTATATCATGTGCAATGTAACAATCTGATCACTCCTGATTATCACTCCCGATATCGCGCCCCGGGAACCTTCCGCTCGACGGGGACTCCGATCCTACCCCGCTGGCTCGGGGTGTGACAGATTGGTATCAGAGCCATGGTTATAGAGAAATATAGGTCACTTATTTAAATGGTTTGACCTAGACTATAACCTAGGGACCCTGCATATAGAGAACATAGGACTTAAGACTTATTTGCATATTGTCTTCGGTATTCGATCATTGTACTAACCGATGACTTTATTGGTTATGATCAGAATGCCTCCACGAAGACAACCTCCCTTGATACAGCTACCACCTCAAGACTTGGCTCCACACTCCTCAACACCGTCTCCGAATGACTCTCCACCACCACCTCCTCCACCTCCTCCTCCCCCTCCTCCATTGATTACTCAAGCATCTGGTTCAGGCACAACACCGACTATGGACCCTGCTACTATCGCTCTGGTGACGTTACTGAGTAGCCAGATGACGAATCAGATGAAAGAGGCAATACCGGAGATGTTCCTTCGTCTTCGTAATGAGATCCTCAACACTGGCAACACATCAGGAGAAGCCAGTGGAAATACTGGAGATTCATCTCACTACTCCTACAAGTCCTTTGTAGGATGTAAACCACCCAGTTTTAGTGGGTCTGAAGGTGCCGTTGGACTAATCCAATGGATTGAGAAGATTGAGGCAACGTTGGATCTCTGCAGCTGCCCCGAACACCACAAGGTCCGTTACTCAGCGGGAACATTCAACAAACGGGCTCTGACCTGGTGGAACGGTCAGATTAATGCTCGAGGAAGAGAAGAAGCCATGGCCATGCCATGGGAAGATTTCAAGACACTGCTGCGAACAGAGTTCTGTCCCAAGAACGAGCTGCAGAAATTAGAGGTTGAACTATCCAACCATGTGATGAAGGGAGCGGATCACATGGGGTACACAACTCGTTACCACGAGTTGGTTGCTTTGGTACATGATATGGTACCAACTTTGGAGAAAAGGATAGACCGTTATGTAGGTGGACTTCCTGCCTGCATTCAGGGCATGGTTGTTTCAGCTAACCCTACTACTGTTGAATCAGCAGTGAGATTGTCTGGCAAACTCACTGATTTGATGGTTGCCTCTGGAGTTTTAAAGAAAGAGGCTGAACCCAACAAGAACAAAGCTGAGCCATCCAAGAAACCCTCCCATCATCAGAAGAAGAAACAGAAGACCATCAAGAACTACACGGTGGCCACACCTCTGCAACAAGTGGCAGCAACACCACAGAACCCCAACCGCAAACCTTACACTGGCACGTTTCCTCTGTGTGCCAAGTGTCAGTATCATCACCCTGCTGACGCTCCGTGTAAACATTGCACGGGATGTGGAAGAAAGGGCCATTGGGTCCAATACTGTAGGATGACACCTAACCAAGCAGTCAACAATGCTGCTTTGGCTCTTCCTCCACCAGCAAATCAGAACAATGGTGGATGCTATAATTGTGGCGAACAAGGCCACTTTGCGAGGAACTGCCCAAAGAAGGCTCAACCAGCAGTTCAAGCACCCCGTGGACGAGCCTTTGCTATCGGAGCACCAGCTGCACGCCAGGACCCAAATGTGGTCACTGGTACGTTTCTCTTACATGACTTTTATGCATCTGTCTTATTTGATACTGGTGCGGATCAGAGTTTTATCTCTACCGACTTTGCATGTCAACTAGAGTCCATAGAGGAACAGTTAGACTCCCCTTACATTATAGAAGTAGCTAACGGGAAACAGATCACAGTTAGTACAGTTTATAGGAACTGCCCATTGACACTAAATGATTTTACATTTACCATCGATTTGATACCGATGGAGCTGGGTAGTTTTGATATCATTGTTGGAATGGATTGGCTTTCATCTAACCGAGTGGAAGTCATCTGTTCTGAGAAGCTGCTTCGAATTCCATTGCCAAGTGATCGTGTATTGGAAGTTAAAGGGGATCAAGCAAAGCGAAGTGTCAAAATCATTTCTTGCATAAAGGCGCGTAAGTGTCTACAGAAGCGGTGCATAGCATTCCTGGCTCATGTGTTGGAAAAAGAGAAAGACAAGAAGAAGATTCAAGATGTACCAGTAGTGAAAGAATATCCTGAAGTATTCCCCGAAGACCTACCAGGTTTGCCACCTGCGCGACCGGTAGAATTTCGTATTGACTTAATTCCTGGAGCAACTCCTGTTGCTAAATCTCCTTACAGGTTAGCACCTTCAGAGATGCAGGAATTGTCTAATCAGTTACAGGAGCTACTTGACAAGGGTTTCATCAGGCCGAGCTACTCACCTTGGGGAGCTCCGGTCTTGTTCGTGAAAAAGAAAGACGGATCGTTCAGAATGTGCATAGATTACAGAGAGTTGAACAAACTAACCATCAAGAATCGGTACCCATTGCCGAGGATTGATGATTTGTTTGACCAACTACAAGGAGCACGGTATTTCTCGAAGATTGACTTACGGTCTGGATATCATCAACTGAGAGTTCAAGACGAAGACATACCGAAAACGGCCTTCCGAACAAGATACGGGCATTACGAATTTATGGTGATGCCCTTCGGATTGACAAATGCACCAGCGGTTTTCATGGACCTCATGAACCGAGTGTGCAAGCCGTACTTGGATCAGTTTGTCATTGTTTTCATTGATGACATACTGATTTATTCCAAGACCAAAACAGAACATGAGCAACACCTTAGAAAGATCTTGGAGCTGTTGAAAGAAGAGAAACTATATGCCAAATTCTCTAAATGTGAGTTTTGGCTAAGAGAAGTTCAATTTCTGGGTCATGTGGTCAACAGCGAGGGAATTCATGTAGACCCGGCCAAGATTGAAGCGATAAAGAATTGGGACACTCCAAAGACACCAACGGAGATACGGTCTTTTCTGGGATTGGCGGGTTATTACAGAAGGTTTATCTCAAACTTTTCTAAGATAGCTTTGCCTCTCACTAAACTAACTCAGAAAAGTGAACCGTTTGTCTGGGAGCAGAAACAAGAGGATGCTTTTCAGACCTTGAAACAGAAATTATGTGATGCTCCAATTTTATCTCTCCCAGAAGGCTGTGATGATTTTGTTGTATACTGTGATGCTTCCCATCAGGGACTCGGTTGTGTATTAATGCAACGGGATAAAGTCATAGCCTATGCATCAAGACAGTTAAAGATTCATGAGAAGAACTACACTACTCATGATCTTGAACTGGGAGCTGTAATCTTCGCGCTGAAGATTTGGAGACATTACTTATATGGCACCAAGTGTACCATATTCACTGATCACAAAAGTCTGCAACACATCTTTGATCAGAAGGAGCTCAACATGCGACAGCGTCGTTGGGTTGAACTTCTGAATGATTATGATTGTGTGATCAAATACCATCCGGGAAAGGCGAACGTTGTAGCTGATGCCTTGAGCCGGAAGGAACGGGTCAAACCCCTACGTGTTAGAGCAATGGGGATAACCGTGCAGACCAGTTTAAGTGACAAGATCATTCAAGCACAACAAGAAGCACTGGACCGAGGAAATCTGAAGAAAGAACTTGATTGCGGAGCAGAGAAACAGTTTGACACGAAGCCTGATGGTATGATCTACTACAAGGAACGTATATGGATCCCTGCGGTAGAAGAATTGAGGAAACTTATCTTCGATGAAGCACACAAGACTAAATACTCTGTTCATCCAGGCGCTGATAAAATGTACCAAGACTTGCGTGGGTTTTATTGGTGGCCGGGAATGAAGAAAGACATAGCCGAGTATGTCGGTCAGTGTCTTACGTGTGCGAAGGTAAAGGCGGAACATCAGAGACCGTCTGGTCTACTGGAACAGCCTGAAATTCCGCTCTGGAAGTGGGAACAAATAGCTATGGATTTCATTACCAAGCTACCCCGCACTTCCAGTGGTCATGATACGATTTGGGTAATCATTGATCGTTTAACAAAATCTGCTCATTTCTTGCCAATGCGTGAGACTTTCACGATGGATAAACTGGCGAGATTGTACATAAACGAGATAGTAGTACGCCATGGTGTGCCATTGTCTATTATTTCTGATCGAGATAGCAGATTTACATCAAGGTTCTGGCAATCATTACAGAAATCTCTAGGGACACAGTTGAATCTGAGTACAGCTTACCACCCACAAACGGATGGCCAAAGCGAACGTACTATTCAAACCCTAGAGGACATGTTGAGAACCTGTGTTCTGGACTTTGGTGGGAACTGGGACTCCCATTTGCCACTGATTGAGTTCTCCTACAATAACAGTTACCACAGCAGTATCGGATGTGCGCCATTCGAGGCCCTTTATGGCCGGAAATGCCGATCACCGATCTGTTGGACTGAAATTGGAGATAACCGAATAACGGGGCCAGAACTAATTCAAGAAACCACTGACAAAATAGCTCAGATTCAAAGAAGACTACAAGCAACAAGGAGCAGACAAAAGAGCTACGCCGACAAGCGGCGCAAGCCGTTGGAATTCCAAGTGGGAGATCGTGTGATGTTGAAGGTGTCCCCATGGAAAGGCGTTGTACGTTTTGGAAAGAAAGGCAAATTAGCACCACGATACGTGGGACCGTTCGAGATCATCGAACGTATAGGTCCTGTAGCCTATCGATTGAGATTACCAGATGAACCCAGTGGTGTGCATGACGTGTTTCACGTCTCAAACTTAAAGAAATGCCTTGCTGACGAGTCTCTTGTCATTCCGATTGAAGAAATTCAAGTGGATGAACAGTTGCATTTCATTGAAGAACCTTTAGAGATTATGGATCGTAAAGTTAAACATCTAAGACGAAGCCGTATTCCGATTGTAAAGGTTCGATGGAATTCAAGACGTGGACCCGAGTTCACTTGGGAACGCGAAGATCACATGAAGTTAAAGTATCCCCAACTGTTTGAAGAGGAAGCTGTACCTGATAACAACTCTTAAATTTCGGGACGAAATTTCTCTAACAAGGGGAGACTGTAACATCAGTGCCGGAACCGTTATCGGAACAGTGATCTCTACAGTGCATGAACAGCAAAACAGGTATGAATCACACACATTTCAGTAATTTTCATATTCATAGCATTTATCATTATCATGGTGAGTTGTCATAGAACAGTTTCAGACATATTTAACAGAAAACACAGTTCAGAAAAAAATGGTTCTTGAGCCGGATAATTATCTGGCAAAACAGAACCATTATGTGATTATTTGTTTAGGATTTATTATGTATAAACGTATGTGAGGTCTTACAGAACGAAACACACGAATATTGTTATGTGAATGCTAAATTTACGGGTTATTCGTATAGGTGACGATCTGTACGAATATATCTGAAAGTTTAACGTTCTGAATGATATTCTATAATTGGAAAACAAGATTGAAAAGTATAGTTATCGTCGTGTTCGTACGGGTGACGATTCGAACGAATACGCGCGACGACCGTACATTTCGATTTAAACAGTTAATTTTGTTTTAAATTTTTAATAAATAAGAAGATATTAGTTAATTTATTAGGAATTACAACCTTGAATAATTAAAAGATTTCTAATTTTATAACCGTGTCGTTTCGTCGCGAAAACTACGCGAAACAACATTATTACGCGAAACCGAACGAGACCGAGCGACCGGGTATTTTTCTAAAACATTTAATGAACCATTAAGGCTCCAACAACCACCACCAATACCCAATCTCTCTCTCATTCTCGTCTACCTTCTCTCTCTCTCTACAAGGATTGTTCTCTCAACTTCTCTCTAGAAGATCTCGCACGTTTCGAGTCGGATTCAAGCCATTTTGGTGTCACTACGATCCCCTCATCGTGTAGATTCCAGAAGTACAAGAATTTCCAGTTTTCATCCACAAAACCTAAGGTAAATCATCATTTTAAATTCGGTTTTAGAGGGTTTTCACGAGTCTTGTAGTTAATGATAAGATAATCGATTTGAGCACTTAGTAATCTCTAAAGAAATCATGCTTAACACTTAGGAAGCTATAGAAACTGGTTGTAACAGGTGGAGATCAAAAATGAAGATGATGGTGACAGGTTCGTCATCAGCTAACATCGGCCGAACCCTTAGAGTGGTGGCCAAACCTTGTTCCAGGTATAACGAACCCTGGGCACCGAACCCTGCAGCCTGACCCACGAACCTGTCCACCTGATCGACCTGCAGCGAACCTGTGTAGCCACCTGCACCGAACCCTGACACGAACCATAGCATTCTTAGCCGAACTATGTCTGCCGAACCCTGTGTAAAACCCTAGAACCACGAACCCTTCTACTCTAGCGAACCCAGGATAGTCACGAACCTAAGAATCACGACCGAACCTTAGTTTGTGAACAAACCTCTAGGCGAACTATCATTGGATGCCGAACCCTATGCATAACCTTATGAGGGCCACGAACCCAGGACATGTTTCAGCCGAGCCTTGAGGATTCACCTGGTTGTTCATTCCCGAACCCTAGTCACGAACCACATAGGTTTGTTCAAGACAAAGTTGAGCCGAACCTTTCCTTGTATTTAAAAAGGTTCGCTGCTTGGGAGGGTGATAAACCTAAACAACTTTGAAACCTTAAATTTCTAACATGCATGGTGATAGGTAATTATACATGCATGGGATAAAACATGTGTTTGTGCATGGGAGTGATTAATTGGCCATCCTCCTAAGTTTCTAACAAGAATTTGAGTTCCATATGTTGCATGCATGTATAAACATTTCGGGTATGCATGGGTTAGGGATACCTATGACAAAATAATACTTGACATACAATAGCAACGCAACGTGAGTTGTTAATGGACATAGGATGGATTCATAACCGAATAACATTTTCATGGAATCATGAGAATCAAAGGTTCAAGTCTAGAAACCAAATAGAAATCAAAGAAGTTCAATTGGGCTTAAGTGGGCCCAATGGGGCTTAGCGAAGCCCATCATGTATTAAATGATTTAGTAAACTCAAGTTATGAGAAATTGATAAAATTTCATTTATTTATAACTTATTAAACTTCATTAAACGATTTTGACTTAATATTGATTTAATTGTAATGTTTTGATTTAAATTACTTACTTTGATTTAATTGAATTGGGATTTTGTTATAAAATAGACGATTTAATTGTCTGGAATTGTTTTAAAAACAAAGGAAACTCTGCCGAAATTTTCTAAAATTTAAAGGTAAGTTAGTAACTAATCATGGGAATTGGGATCATAAGAAGTGTAATTAAGATAGAGTAGATCTTAGATACACTTAGTACTAAGACACTTAGTTGCACCCACGACAAGACTCAAGGTCTTAGGCACAACGACTACTAAGCGTACTTATTATATTCGAATTCTTATAAAATAACTCAGGAACCGAAGAAACTTAGCTTACATACAGGAGCGCGCATTTCGTGTTAGATCAAATTACATAGCAACACATGTGAGTTCATTGCCCCTTTTCTAACATTTTTGTTTTAAAACGCGGGGCTGAGAAGCATGTGTAAACTGTTTACTTAAATTGTTTACTTTAATGCTTTTAAATTTATATGTTTTACATATATATGAATGTTATCCTAGACCATGTCTAGGAAGATTTTTATGCAGGTTTATTAACTGATTCACTTATATATTAGGTGAATAATCAAGTCAAACTAAACCTTTCAATAAGTCAAAACATTTCAAACAAGTCAAAACAAACATTTTGGGAAATCAAGTGGGTAAATTCAAGGGAATCAAAACAAACATTTTGGGAAATCAAGTGGGTGAATTCAAGGAAACAAATCAAACATTTTGACAGAACAAGTGGGTGAATTCAAGGGATCAAATCGAACATTTTGACAAAACAAGTGTGGGACATCAAGACATCAACAAAACAATCTTTGCAAAGACAACATTCAATGTTTTACAAACCAAGTGTTTGTTGAACAACGAATCAAGTGTACAACCGATCAATGAATTTTGTATTCTATGATCAACACATCAAGTACATCTTGTGACAAAATCAGACGATCATTAAATCATTTTTAAGGGATAGTATGTGAAATATCAGAGATAACATTTGCCAACACATTGAACTCAGAAATCCTATATTTCAAGGAGTCCTAGCTAGACTGATTGACTTGTAGGTCTTATGTTTGATGATATTTACAGAATTCCCTAACTACTAAGTACCTAGATTGACAGACTAGTCTACTCGAGTATGACCATAGGCCCCAATCATAAGGACTTAGATTTTATTAAATGTTTATTACTTGTTTAATTAAGCATTTATAACTGTTTATACAATTGTGTGGTTGATCATATTATGTGATGAACTTATGAAATCAACAGTGGATTTCAAATGATTGTAATTACAGGGACGACAAACAGAAGAATCATTGGGTTAAAGGTAGGGGTAAAATGCTTAATTATCATTAACAACAATGTCCTATGCGGATTAGTATGTGGTGGGACGGCGTCTGGGCGGGGTTGTAGCCTCGACTCAGGGGTATGCCCTATACATAAGCATACCGATCTGGATGATACATGTGATGTTAATGAGATTAAGGTTGTTACCCGTGGGTTAAACAAAGGTTTTGTGAGAACATTTGAGTCATTGTGAACAAGAGTGTGTGATAGGTAAAGATGCTTAATTATCATTAACAGCAATGTCCTATGTGGATTAGTATGTGGTGGGACGGCGTCTGGGCGGGGTTTTAGCCTCGACTCAGGGGTATGCCCTATACATAAGCATACCGATCTGGATGATACATGTGGTGTTAATGAGGTTAGGGTCTTTACCAAAGAAGGTTTTCAAATCATTTTCAAATCATTTTCAAATACTAAACTATATGAACTCACCAACCATGTGTTGACCTTTATTTTTGCATGACTTCTCAGGTGACGAACAGGTCAATTAGGAAGTCATTTCTTTTGGACTAGGACTTCAGATAGAAGACTAGTATTTTGGACCTGCATACTTTTGAAGACATCATGATATAAATTATTTTGTATATCTTGCGTAGATACAAGATAGTCATTTATTGATGTTTTACAATAGATTTACATTGTTAAATTATAAACGTTACTGCTGTAATTTAACTTTGTAATTCTATTTTAATTAGCATTTCTCATTTATATCATGTGCAATGTAACAATCTGATCACTCCTGATTATCACTCCCGATATCGCGCCCCGGGAACCTTCCGCCCGACGGGGACTCCGATCCTACCCCGCTGGCTCGGGGTGTGACATTATAGCACGAATCTACGCCTCTAAGGTAGTTTTAAACGTTTTCCTAGTGTTAGATCGTACATGCAATGGGTAAAAACCCACATGCAACTCCTTACGGTTATTGTGCTCAAATTTGTTGGTGATTTGATGAGTATTTGTTATAGATTTATTGATTTTATAGTTTAATGATGTTAGATTTGAGTTTTGTTAAGTTAGGATTGATTTGATAATGACTTTGGTACACTTGCCATAAAAGGAAACTTTTATGTGCAAGTCTTGGATTTCTGATAATCTAGACATGTTAGACATGTCTAAATGATGTCAAACGTGTGTTGGAGTGTTTAGAAACACATTTGGATATTTGATTTTGTCAAAACCATGGTTTTGTATAAACCTGCCAAATATGGAAACTTTTAAAAATCAAAAGAGGGCTTTTGATGTTTTAAAGTGTGTTGATGAACTTTGAGTATTGGAATATGCTTAAGAATGATTTCTAAGCATATTGGAAACTTTGATTTGTGAAAACGAGTTTTAAACGGATACTTTCCAAATAAGGAAACTTTATTTGGGCAAAAGGGCATAAATGATTATTTATGCACAAACGATATGTTTTAAGGGTTTTTAAACGTATTTTACAAACACATTAGAAGTGTTAACTTTATGAAACGGGATTTCATAACCACACTTTCCTAAATTGGAAACTTTCTAAAATTGGCAACTTGTATGATTAGAGTCATAGGATGCATATAAGTGTCCTACTTGTGCTTGTGACACATTGGATGGTCATAACACAACAATCGTGTCACCAACGATTCGTTGAGTCTCACTAGTCAACACACGCACTCGGTTGAGCACACCGACACTTGGAGTTGTATGGATTACAACACACCACAAAAAACATACTCACACCTATATGGTTATAGGTGCATACTAGCAGGTGCTAGCTTTCGCAGACGCGAACACACAAACACATACCGGAACTGCTTACCAGGTGAGTTCACGGCCCCTTTTTCTATTTTCTACCTTTGGGGGGGAAAACACTGCTTACAACTGATTTTGAACAACAACATACTTTTGGTTATTTTTGTACATGCAAATATCGTATATGCATATGTGTGGCATTCATCCACAAAACTGATATGTCCTCATTAAACACACCTCTAACTGTTAATAGCGCGTTAAGCTTAGCGTGGTAATTCTGAATAGTACTATTTGGGCCTGACAAGCCCCACAGTTGCGAGCCGTATGGCCACCCCGACTGGAGGTTGGAACAGTGCAAAATTGACCAAAACAAAATTGACCATATCTTGGATGGATATGGTGGGACGCAGCATGTTAGCTTCGGTTGCTAACCCGCATATGGTATAACTTATATTGACTAGCTATCAATGGATATTGCATTGTATTGACAAGTAGACCTGCATAACATATACTTTAAACTATTGATGTTTAATGTTGATTACAAACCTGTGCTCTCACCAACCTTTGTGTTGACCTTTTTACTCTCATGTTTTCTCAGGTAACTAAGGCACGTGCACGAGGAACCTTGGATGCTAGGATGGAGTCCATGCATCAACTTATGTGTCTTAGGCTATTGGCCAAGACCCCACAACCACAACAACAACAACTTGAAGCACCAAAGGGCTGCTACGAATGCGGGAAACCTGGGCATTTAAAGAAGGACTGCCCGCATCTGAAAAACAACAACAACAACAACAACCAACAGAACAACAATGAGAACAATGGCACGAGGGGACGAGCCTTCGTGATCGGGGCCAAGGAGGCCAGAAATGATCCCAACCTTGCAACCGGTACGTATCTCTTGAACGATAATTATGCTTCTGTATTGTTTGATACTGGAGCTGAGAAAAGTTTTATATCTAAGGATTTTAGTGAGATACTTGCCATTACCCCAACACCCTTAGAGGTTGAATACACAGTAGAGCTAGCTGATGGTAAATTAATTGTGACCAAGCACATTCTAAAAGAATGCACCTTAGAGCTAGCAGGCCATAAGTTTAAGATTGACCTCATGCCAGTTACACTAGGCAGATTTGATGTCGTAGTGGGCATGGATTGGTTATCTGAAAACCAAGCTGAAATCATTTTCCACGACAAGGTTGTGCGCATACCTCTCCCTGGTGGAGAAACTCTAGACATCAAAGGCGAAAGGAGTGACACTCCTCTGAACATCATCTCGTGCATGAAAGCTCACTAATGCTTACGAAAGGGATACACTGCCATTCTGGCGCTTATCACCGACAAGACAGAAGAAGAGAAGATAATAGAAGACATCCCAGTCGTATGCTTCTATCCCGATGTATTTCCTGAGGATCTACCAGGACTTCCACCACCTCGACAAGTGGAATTCCGCATAGATCTTGTGCCGGGAGCATCACCTATTGCACGGGCACCCTACCGACTTGCACCTTCGGAGATGCAGGAACTGTCCAATCAACTCCAGGAGTTGCTGGACAAGGGTTTCATTAGACCAAGCTTCTCACCTTGGGGAGCTCCGGTCTTGTTTGTAAAGAAGAAGGATGGCACATTTCATATGTGCATCGACTACCGTGAATTAAACAAGGTAACAATCAAGAACCGTTACCCCTTACCTCGCATCGATGATCTGTTCGATCAACTGCAAGGATCAAGTTACTACTCTAAGATCGATCTACGATCTCGGTATGGCCATTACGAGTTTTTGGTCATGCCATTTGGGCTGACAAACGCACCCGCAGTATTCATGGATCTCATGAATAGAGTCTGCAAACCCTACCTGGATAAGTTTATCATTGTCTTTATAGATGATATTCTCATATACTCCAAAACCCAGGAAGAACACAAAGAGCATCTTCAATTGGGTCTCGAATTGCTACAACAAGAGAAGCTGTACGCTAAACTCTCCAAATACGACTTCTGGATTCGAGAAGTCCAATTCTTGGGTCATGTTGTCAATGAACAGGATTCATGTGGATAAATCTAAAATAGAGGCGATCAAGAACTGGGAAGCACCAAAGACCCCAACTTAGGTGCGACAATTCCTAGGCTTGGCAGGCTATTATCGACGATTTCTTGAAGGATTTTCAAAGATAGCCCAACTCCTTACAGCTTTAACCTATAAGGACAAGAAGTATCTCTGGACTGACAAACAGGAGGATGCATTCCAACTTCTCAAGCAGAAGCTCTGTAGTGCACCTATCTTATCTCTTCCTGATGGAACGGATGACTTCGTAGTATATTGCGATGCTTTGATACAAGGACTCGGCTGCGTGCTGATGCAGAAAGAGAAGGTGATCGCATATGCTTCTCGACAACAGAAAGTCCACGAGAAAAACTACACCACCCACGACTTAGAACTTGGAGCCGTGGTATTCGCACTGAAGATCTGGAGACACTACCTGTATGGTACAAAGTGTACGATATACACTGATCACAAGAGTCTCCAACACATATTCGAGCAGAAGGAACTGAACATGCGACAACGTCGGTGGCTCGAACTCTTAAATGACTATGAGTGTGCTATCAAGTATCACCCGGGGAAAGCCAATGTACTGGCCGATGCCCTAAGCCGGAAAAACACCTTGAAACCCAAGAGGGTACGATCTTTACAGCTTACCATCCATCCCAATCTCCCTGAACAAATACGCAGTGCCCAGGTGGAGGCACTTAAAGCAGAAAATTTAGCGGCAGAATCACTGAGGGGAATGAAGCAACAACTTGAAGTAAAAACCGATGGATTACATTATTTCATGGAACGCATCAGGGTTCCACATCACGGAAACCTACGAGACCTTGTGATCAACGAGGCTCACAAATCTCGATATTCCATTCACCCTGGATCTGATAAGATGTATCATGATCTGGAGGTACTTTACTGGTGGCCACACATGAAAGCCAACATCGCTACCTACGTAGGCAAATGCTTGACTTGTGCCAAAGTCAAAGTCGAGTACCAGAAACCTTCTGGATTACTCACACAACCTGAGATCCCCATGTGGAAGGGGGAAAAAATATCCATGGATTTCATTACCAAATTACCCCGTACTCCTAGTGGATGTGACACTATCTGGGTAATTGTGGACTGACTGACCAAGTCAGTACATTTCCTTGCGATCAAGAAAAACGACAAGTTGGAAAAACTAGCCAGAATCTATGTCAGGGAAGTGGTCTCGCGTCATGGAGTGCCAATCTCCATCATTTCTGATCGAGACGCCAGATTCTCCTCTAACTTCTGGAAATCATTGCAGAAGTCGCTTGGCACACGGTTGGATATGAGTACAGCATACCACCCACAGACTGATGGCCAGAGCGAATGAACCATACAAACACTCGAAGATATGCTACGAGCGTGTGTAGTAGACTTCGGAAGCAGTTGGGAAACTCACCTGCCACTGGTGGAGTTCTCCTACAACAACAGCTACCACACCAGCATCAAGGCAGCGCCTTTTGAGGCACTCTATGGCAGGAAATGCCGATCCCCTATCTGTTGCGCGGAAGTGGGAGACAGTCAGCTCACTGGCCCGGAACTTGTACATGAAACTACGGAGAAAATAGTGCAAATCAAAAACCGCATGGCAGCAGCTCGTGATCGTCAAAAGAGCTATGCCGACAAATGCCGAAAGCTGTTGGAATTTCAGGTAGGAGATAAAATCCTTCTGAAAGTTTCGCCATGGAAAGGCGTCATTCGTTTTGGCAAAAGAGGCAAACTAAACCCACGGTATATTGGACCCTTCGAGATCCTGAAGAGGATTGGCCCAGTGGCATACCAACTCAACTTACCAGCCGAACTCGACGGAGTTCACAACGTGTTTCACGTCTCAAACTTGAAAAAGTGTCTATCTGACGAAACACTTGTAGTTCCACTGGAAGAGATCCAGGTGGATGAACAACTAAGGTTCGTGGAAGAACCGGTAGGGATCATGGACCGTGAGGTTAAAACAACTCAAACAGAGTAAGATCCCGATTGTTAAAGTCCGATGGAACTCGAAACGCGGACCTGAATTCACGTAGGAGCATGAAGATCAAATAATGCGCAAATATCCCCATCTCTTCAAACAGTCAACGTCGAACGCCGACAACAACGAATAAATTTCGGGACGAAATTTCCTTTCAACAAGGGTATGATGTGAAAACCAGAAAATTTTTGTTTCTCAAACATTCTTGCTACTCAAACACTACTAACAACAACCAAATTTCGGGACGAAATTTCTTTCAACAAGGGGATGATGTGACACCCGGAAATTTCAGGTAAATTGCGACTCTTACATTCTTTACATTTCACATTCATACTTGTTGCATTTCATTTAATTATGTTTAATTAGATGAGTCAAACACACACAACTACGAAACGATAGTTCGAGGAACTATCGAATCGTACATTGCACATTGGTTTTGAAAACCAAGTCTGGCAAACACAAACACAATTGAATTGTGCATCACACGTTGATTAGGATTAATCAAGCGTGCAAACACTTCGTAACTCACGAACATCAACTATTGAAGATAATTCGAGGAATTATCAAAACACACACGAGTCTCATGAACGTTGGTGATCAAACCTATGTGTCATTAGATGTTTAGGATAAACGTTAGGAATCATGTGCGAGCGAAATCGAATCGACGAAATCGAAAAACATGAAATTTGACCCGTCGCGGTACGCGACAACCCATCGCGAAATGCTTCGCGGTACGCGAAGAAAACCAGGATTTGAAACTCCCGAATCCCATCGCGGTACGCGATAAGAACTTTTGATCGGCCTTCGCGGTACGCGAAGGCCATCTATAAAATCAACCCCAAACGCATTTCAATCGGTTTCTTCACACTTCTTCCGATTTTCCACTCACATGCTCGACCAAAAACCTCTGAGATCAACGAGGAAGCTTTGGAAGCCATCCACGAGTGAAAACCTCATCATCAGCCTTCATATAAGCCTTCCAAAACCTGTTCTAGCATGAATCTAGGCCTCTAAGGTAGTTTTAAACGTTTTCCTAGTGTTAGATCGTACATGCAATGGGTAAAAACCCACATGCAACTCCTTACGGTTATTGTGCTCAAATTTGTTGGTGATTTGATGAGTATTTGTTATAGATTTATTATTTTATAGTTTAATGATGTTAGATTTGAGTTTGGTTAAGTTAGGATTGATTTGATAATTACTTTGGTACACTTGCCATAAAAGGAAACTTTTATGTGCAAGTCTTGGATTTGTGATAATCTAGACATGTTAGACATGTCTAGATGATGTCAAACGTGTGTTGGAGTGTTTAGAAACACATTTGGATATTTGATTTTGTCAAAAACATGGTTTTGTATAAACCTGCCAAATATGGAAACTTTTAAAAATCAAAAGAGGGATTTTGATGTTTTAAAGTGTGTTGATGAACTTTGAGTATTGGAATATGCTTAAGAATGATTTCTAAGCATATTGGAAACTTTGATTTTTGAAAACGAGTTTTAAACGGGTACTTTCCAAATAAGGAAACTTTATTTGGGCAAAAGGGCATAAATGATTATTTATGCACAAACAATATGTTTTAAGGGTTTTTAAACGTATTTTACAAACACATTAGAAGTGTTAACTTTATGAAACGAGATTTCATAACCACACTTTCCTAAATTGGAAACTATCTAAAAATGGCAACTTGTATGATTAGAGTCATAGGATTCATATAAGTGTCCTACTTGTGCTTGTGACACATTGGATGGTCATAACACAACAATCGTGTCACCAACAATTCGTTGAGTCTCACTAGTCAACACACGCACTCGGTTGAGCACACAGACACTTGGAGTTGTATGGATTACAACACACCACAAAACACATACTCACACCTATATGGTTATAGGTGCATACTAGCAGGTGCTAGCTTTCGCAGACGCGAACACACAAACACATACCGGAACTGTTAACCAGGTGAGTTCACGGCCCCTTTTTCTATTTTCTACCTTTGGGGGAGAAAACAATGCTTACAACAGATTTTGAACAACAACATACTTTTTATTATTTTTGTACATGCAAATATCGTATATGCATATGTGTGGCATTCATCCACAAAACTGATAAGTCCTCATTAAACACACCTCGAACCGTTAATAGCGCGTTGCACTTAGCGTGGTAATTCTGAATAGTACTATTTGGGCCTAACAAGCCCCACTGTTGCGAGCCGTATGGCCACCCCGACTGGAGGTTGGAACAGTGCAAAATTGACCAAAACAACATTTACCATATCTTGGATGGATATGGTGGGAGGTAGCATATTAGCTTTGGTTGCGAACCCGCATATGGTATAACTTATATTGACTAGCTATTAATGGATATTGCATTGTATTGAAAAGTAGACCTGCATAACATATACTTTAAACAATTGATGTTTACTGCTGATTACAAACCTGTGCTCTCACCAACCTTTGTGTTGACCTTTTTACTTGCATGTTTTCTCAGGTAACTAAGGCACGTGCACGAGGAACCTAGGATGCTAGGATGGAGTCCATGCATCAACTTATGTGTCTTAGGCTATTGAACATTGTTTACCATTTCGCTATCCTATACTTTGTAATGTTAAACAACCTAAACCGCTTCCGCAACTATTACTCTGTAATGTTTTGAAAACTGTTTTGACAACGCTTCCGCAATTTATGATTTGAATTTGCTTTAATCTTAATTAACTTCCGCGACTCTGATTTTACTAAACTGTTTTATCCAAGTTCTTGGATGTACGCATGAAATCAGACATGTAGGTCTCGCAACATTGTGTGACCGGAGACTGCGATCCTGACAATCTGTTGTTGCTCGCGCCCCAGAAGGTACGGGAATTCTCGGGGTGCGACAATGATGATACTGAAACTTAGGGCAAAGAGGTTCCCAGCGTAGGCCTTTCGAGCTGTGGCAGCTTGGGGTACGGTGGTAACCAGTGTGGCTTGGATAGGAGCAGCTACAGTCATCACTGCATAGTGCTTGATGGTCTTATATTTATTTTTCTTGGGCTATTGTTCAAGATTCTTAGTTTCATCGGCCTTATTCCCCTTGAATCCCTTCTTGTGAAGTAATCCAGCTTTGACATACTGCTCAGTTAGAGTAGCGCTAAGATGAATGGTCGCCTCCAGAGTGGCGGGACTGCTTCCCATTGCATTACACCCAACCAGTAAGGGTAATCCTTCTATATACTTCTCTATTATTCAGGATAGAGGAGTCACAAAATGAGGTACTAAAATACACAACTCGTGAAATCGAGGTGTGTATTTGGTGTTCTCCCCGCTATTTTGTACAAGGCTCCACATTTCCGCCTCTAGTTTCTTCAGCTCTTGGAGTGGGCAAGACTCTTTAGCAAGCAGCTTTTGAAATCCTCCCATGGTAGAGCTAAATCCACCTCTCTACCCCTGGTGTTCTTCTCAGCATTCCACCAGGTAAGAGTGCCTTTGTGAAAATCGCTAGCTGCCATCTTGACCTTAAGATTTCCTGGACAAACCGTGTATTCAAGAATGTCCTCGATGCTTTCGAGCCTTTGTAATAGACTCGTGGCTCCTTCAGTACCCATGCACATTGGGGGTTTAGCATCGTTGAACTGCTTGGAAGTGAAATTGGTAGTTACAGTGTTAGTAGTGTTGGAATTATTTATTGCAGTGTCTCCACCAATTCCCCCAAGTTTTTTGGTGACATTGGTAACCATGCCCAAAATGATCTCCCTCAACTTTTGGGAGATCACTCGAGTAATCAAGGTCACTTCATCATCGTTTCCGCTTGTAGATCCCTTGCCGTTGAGGAGGCATTTTATGAAGGGAAAGCCACAAACGTTCAGTAACATGAAGTTGTACAATTGAATCATAAGATATTTTAGTAATATTTTCATACTACTAGTGTTATCTTTCAATTGTAACAATGAGCAAGAACACGTATAAGTATATCAACTTATTAGGGTACTTCTCATTTAAGGGCTTATCATGAACTCATGCACAATGTTCTATGATTCTTTCCACCAAACCTACACGCCAACCCTTTCCTGATATGCCGAAGAAAGCATATGTAGGGCATACGTAGAGTCGAGATCATCCACCAGCCCACCACTTCTTCGACATACCACGATTGTGTCTTTGCTAGAAATTGGTACCATGATTGTGTTAACATGTATGTTCTACTGATAATGATTCCCAAAGATTTTTTTGATCAACTAAACTATGATTGAACTACATTAGCATGTATGAACTTTGGTGGAGTAGGTTACAGCAAATTGTTATGTATAACTCATGTATGAACTATGTATGTACTATATTGTACTATGTTGGCATGTATGAATCATGTTTTCATGTTGAACTGCATTTAAATGTACGAAGTATGTATGATTAAATCTTGATCTAAGCATGTTTTCACATTATATTAGCACATAAAGTTTACACATAAGATTGATTCACATGTTATCTCATTATGTTCTTTGTTCTTTGTTCTCTTGACTTTAAGTATATCCTCACATGTATTTGATTGATTGTTTCAAATGGTTGTTGTTGAACCCATCTTCACTTCAAATAGTTGCGCCGAATTCCCCTTGTCATACTGATGTTAGTTTATATAGGGCATACGTAGGGTCAAACCCAACCGCCAGCCCACCACCACTTAAATAAGTCACGCTAGACCGTCGTTTGTATTTGAAGTTAGGATCTTAACTCACGATTGTTTATGCATGTCTCATTAATTATGATTGTAGAGACTAAGGGCCTGGTTTGATATGAAGACAAGACCATTAATTTATATGTTATTGTATCCTGGAATATTCATTCCAGCCTCTCAATACATACAATACTTAGTATTATGATTCAATGTTGAGAACTTCAAGTCAGGAAAACTAAGAATACATATATGATGAATGATCCAATGTTCTTATGTTGAAATTTCAGATCAAGAAAGCTAAGAATACAGAATCCTATCTTTGAAATCCCTTATTGGGAAATTCAAGGTAGGAATACTAAGAATACAGATTCCTACCCTTCAAGTCGTTAATATGTTGACATGTTGAGAATTTCATATCAAGGATACAATGAATACAGATCCTTGCCTCTGAAATCCTTTGATGAACACACATTGAAAAATTTAGTCCGGGTTCTAAGCATACAGAATCCTGAACCTAAATTCCTTAAGTTTTGAAAATCATTTAGAAAAAATTTATCCCTTAGATCTTCCAAGCACAGTGCAGACTTAATGCTACCTTGAGTTTATTTAGATTCTAAGCATCCTCAAATTTCAGCACTTAGTCCTATGAGGTATCTTAGGTTATAGTGTAGGTCATTCATATTGGGTTTTTCATTGTTCTATATAACCTTTGCTCTGATACCAACATTTCACACCATGCGCTGTGTGCGAAATCCACAGTGCAGTGACGACTGATCGATTGAATCATGCCCAAGATTAATGAAGAACAACCACAATGTTTACTAGATTTCATAAGATTAAATGTAGTTTAAATAATGATCATATCTAACTGCAAAAAGTATAATCAACTAACCGACCTCAAAATAATGTTTACAAAATAAGAACAGACAAGCTGATTAAACAAAAATTATTAAATGAGTTTCTAATTCATCATAGCTTGTTTCTTGATCTTGTTCTATCTTAATGAGGCCGCCTTAGCTGTCACTGAATATGTACTTATCTCTGATTACTTGAAACACGTGAAAAATATATGTCAACTACAAGAAATTGGTGAGATACATAGCTTTAAAGTTTTAGTTGTACAATTATATGAATAATAACCTTTATGAAAATACAATAGAATAATTCAGCAATGTACAATGAAGGGTATATAACATAAAAGTAGTAACGTGCTAATTTTTACCCAAACTCTCATCAAGGATATTAACAAGTCATCTTAGATCCAAGTACCAAACTGCGTTTGGATTTAGGTCTAATACTGACCAATGAAACCAATACGACCCATGGTAATAAAATTAATTATTACCAACTATGTATCCATAAGAGTGTATCCAATTTGGCCCAAGCTGTTAAAATTAATTAACACCTCCATATTTTCGTTACTATACCCAATCCGCGATTAGTTATGAAACAAATTTAAAGCTAACTTCGACCTTATCACATTGTACACGCTATCCCTTGTTGTGTTCACCCAGGACGGACTGTTAATGATTGTGTGAACTCAATTTTGGAGAACTAAGAATACATTCTCCATCCCTTGTGTCCTAATGATAACAATGTGTTAGCTCCATGTCTGAAATACTAAGAATATAGCTTTCAGCCCTTGAAGTCCTTAGGATATAATATACCATATGTAAATTAGTTTGTTTATGTCACACCCCGAGCTGACGGGTCGGATCGAATTCCCCGTCGGGCGGAAGGTTCCCGGGGGGCGATATCGGGAATGATAATCGAAATGATCAGATTGTTTACATTGCACATGATATATAAATGAGAAACTGCTAAATGAAAATAGAATTACAAAGTTAAATTACATCAGTTTAGTTCATAATTTAACAATGTAAATCTACTATCAACATCATCAATCATCAATCTTCTATCTGCACAAGATATACAAAATAATCTGTAAAATGATGTTTCAAAAATATACAGGTCCAAAATGCTAGGTCCTCTAACTGGTATCCTAGTCCAAAAGTAATAACTCCTTAGTTGACCTGTTCGTCACTTGAGAAGTCATGCAAAAAGAACAAGTCGACACATGGTTGGTGAGTTTATGTAGTTTTATAAAAATGAGGTTGAATAACCTGAATAACAACCTTAACCTCACCATTAACCACCTATACCATCCAGTTTAGTATGCTTATATATAGGGCATATGTAGGGTCGAACTTACCGCCCGCCCAGCCACCGTCCCACCACATACCAAATCACATGATATATTGTTCCTGGTGATAATTAAGCATTTTATCCTATACCTCTGATTCATAGTATTTGATTTCCCTGAAAGTGTTTACCTTGATCCCTCAAAATGACAACCTTAACCTCATCAACGACCACCTATGCTATCCAATCAAGTATGTTTATATATAGGGCATATGTTGGGGACAAGCCCCAGCCACCATCCACATACCGGACTGCTTAGCATATTGTTGTTAATGATAATTAAGCGTTTCACTCCATTAACCTTCATCTTAGAATTTGATTTCCATAAATTGAATCAACTATGATCTCTTGAGTTCACCATGTATTAATGATTACCCCAAAGAAAACAATTGTAGAAATATAATAATAAATGTTCAATTAAATTAATAATTAAGCATTTATATACAACTAAGACATGATGATTGGGCCTTATTTGACTCTATCATTTAGACTTAGTTGTTGGTTGTTGTCCAAGTTGTTCCCTCTCACACGTGGCCCATATCAGGCTTGACCCGCAAGGAGTCTACCTGTATGCGTCGGGACTTTCATGATGCCCATATCAGCTTGAACCATTGGCCTACTCTACAGTCCGGGACTTTAAGGATATCCTTTGATTCTTGATCGTATTTGATTCTCTTGATTTTGTTTGATAGTTTAAGTTATGCCCATGTAGCTTGACTACAAGAGTCTACTACTGTGACGGGACTTTCCGTGTGTTACACGTTGTCTTGATTTGCATACAACTTACATCCACCTTAACTTAAGCAATTAATGATTTCATTAGATCTTAATGATTTCATTATTTCAATGATTCACACACGGTTATGATTCCCTTGATTCTCTTGATTCTGATCTTTAGAATTCCATGATTTCACAATGATTATAGATTCTTGAGTAGGATCCTTAGTTTACTGATCACACACTGGATTAGATTCCATTGCCTTTGATCTTTAGCTTTAGTTCTTTTGATTTCAATTTGAATTTAGATTCTTGAATTTGAATTCGATGGACTAAGGGTTTGTTTAGAGTTTAGTGTTAAGGTATTACTCATAAGAGTAATTAATTAACTCCTTAGTTTATTCAGCATAACAATTACCTAGACTGAAGTCTAGGAGTATAAACAAGTAAAAAACATGTAATAAGTAAAAGCATTTACGTAAAACAAGTTAAATAAAAAGATTTACGCATGCTTCTCAGCCCCGCGTTTGAAAACAAAAATGTTTAGAAAAGGGGCAATGAACTCACATGTGTTGCTCTGTATTATAATTACCACAAAATGCGCGCTCGTTGTTGTAGACTATATTCCTTCAGATCCTGAGTCGTTTTAAAAGAATTCGAATACGATAAGTATTTATAATAGTCGTCATATCTACGGTTTGGTCTCGGTGTACAACTAAGTGTCCTATGTACTAATGTGTTTCTAAGATTTCATCTAACTAGTCTAACTTATTACCCGTTAGTAACCCTAATCCCACAATTCATTATTACAAGTTCTTAATTTAAAACGTTTCTAATTTACTTCACTTTAGGTTAAACATAAGTCAAAATCATTTATTTTAATTTAAATAAAGTTTATAAATCATTTTTCTTTTATTAAACATAATTAATTTAAATGAAAAGATATTTAATATATGATGGGCTTAAGTTAAGCCCATTGGGCCAATCTCGGGCCCGTTATTAGGCTTTGATTTCCAAGTGATTTCTTATCAATGTTTCGATTAACTAAGCCTAGATAATTTAGATAAACCATCTAGGTTAGTTACATATCTATAAGGATTTTCCTAGGGTTCAAGTGTTAATAATTATATCAACACTCAAGACCCTAAATTGTAGTTTCGATCCTCATGATTTCTCAAAGGTGTTAACCTCAAAGATATTGCTAACCCTCATTTGGTTCGTTGTATTATTGAAGAGAACAATTTTCTTAGGAATCCCATGCACACACATTAACTTCCACTCATGGATTACGTAGCCCACCCCATGCACACACAACAAACCATGCACGCATGAAATGTGTGTAATTGTCTAATTTTCTCACACAAGATTTTATCCCCTCCTATTTCCTTATTTATTTCAATACTTGAACCTGAACACCTTTGTGTTTACTCCATTATCCACCTATATAGTCTTTCATTATACACCCATGCATGAAATGCATGAATACCATGCATACCCACACACTAGAGTTCCACGCACTCCTCGCATTAGGGTTCCATACTCACCACTTATGCCGATCGAATGGTTGTGTAATCGAATGAGTATGAATGCCGAAATGAGGGAGTTGGCCGACTGAGCCATGCCGAGCGAATGGAAGTCTTGGCCGAAGGTGGTTGGCGACCGAAAAGGTCCCTGGCCGATTGGCTCCTGGTTCGGGCGAAGGGAGGGTGGGCGAATGAGTCGAGCCGACCGAAGGAACTAGTTAGGCCGCATGAGTGCCGGGCAAAAGAGTAGTGGTCGAGTGAGCTGGGACCGATCGAATGAGGTCCTTCGGCTGCTGGCCCTTCGGCCGAATGAAGGGTCCTTCGGCTGTACAGCCTTTCGGCCCACTGATATGCTTCCATTCGGCTAGCTGTGGCCTTAGGGTTGCAGCCCTTGAATCTCGACCAAATCGTCTAGCTCAACTCCATTCATGGTTCTCACATCGTCCTATAGTGTTTGTGGGTGTTTTCCCTAAGCTTGGAAGTGGGTTTAGTCAGGTTCTAGAGGGAGGCCCAAACTAGGGTTTTCAAACCCTAAAACCTAACCAAAACATGGATTTTACCTCAAATCAGATGGATGGAAGCTTAGATCCCTTGTACTTTTGTGATCTACAAGTGATGGTGGTCGTTTTGACACCAAGAACACACGATTTCATGAAGATTTAAAGGTGTTATGGTTTGAAACTCTAGAAAGAGAAGAGAGAGAGAGAGAAGACGAAAATGGGGTTGGGGCTGGTTGGTGGAGGAGGAAGATGGCATTAATTGCCATAATAAATGATGGTAAAACACTCGGTTATGTCCGGGTTCGTTCGGTTTCGCCTGGTTTCGCGTAAGTCGTCGGTTTTTCGTTGTTTTCGTAACGAAACGAATCGGTTTTAAAATAAGATTTATAAAATTTATTTTAGGTGGTTATTCCTAGTAAATTAACTAAATATCTTCCATTTATTTAAAATTTTCAGAAATATTTAATTTATTGTTAAACTCGAATTGTACGGTCGTCACGCGTATTCGTTCGAATCGTCACCCGTACGAACACGGTGATAACTATACTTTTCAATATGGTTTTCTAATTATCGAATGTCATTCAAAACGTTAAACTTTCAGATATATTAGTACAGATCGTCACCTATACGAATAATCCGTCGATTTAGCATTCACATAACGGCATCCGTGTTGTTTTGTTCTTTAAAGCCTCGCATAGGATTATACGTAAGAAAATCCTAACAAATAATCACATGATGGTTTTGTAATACCAGCTAATTATCTGACTAATGAACCATATTTCTGAGTTCTGTTTCCCTGAAATGATTCTGAATTTGCTGTTTGATAACACCAAATGATAATGATATATGATATGAACATGACATACAATGAAACACATATAGTTTGTACCTGATTACTGTTCAAGTTACTGTTGAGATCACTGTTCCAGTGACGTTTTCGGCACTGATGTTACAGTCTCCCCTTGTTAGAGAAATTTCCTCCCGAAATTTAAGAATTGCTATCAGATACATCTTCCTTTGTAAACAGCTGGGGATACTAAGACTTCATGTGATCTTCGCCTTCCCAAGTAAACTCAGGCCCGCGCTTTGAATTCCAACGAACCTTGACGATCGGAATAGGGCTTCGCCTTAGTTGCTGAACTTGCGATCCATAATCTCCAAAGGTTCTTCAATGAAATATTATTGCTCGTCCACTTGAATTTCTTCGATTGGTATGACGAGTGATTCGTCGGCAAGGCATTTCTTTAAGTTTGAGACGTGAAACACGTCATGCACACCACTGAGTTCATCTGGTAATCTCAGTCTATACGCCACAGGTCCAATACGTTCAATGATCTCGAACGGTCCCACGTATCGTGGTGCTAACTTGCCTTTCTTTCCAAAACGTACTACACCTTTCCATGGGGATACCTTCAACATGACACGGTCTCCCACTTGGAATTCTAACGTCTTGCGCCGTTTGTCGGCGTAGATCTTTTATCTACCCCTTGTTGCTTGTAGTCTTTGTTGAATTTGGGCAATCTTGTCTGTAGTCTCTTGAATAAGTTCTGGCCCAGTTATACGATTATCTCCCACTTCAGTCCAACGGATCGGTGATCGACACTTTCGACCATACAAAGCCTCAAATAGTGCGCATCCGATGCTACTATGGTAACTGTTGTTGTAGGAGAATTCAATCAGTGGCAAATGAGAGTCCCAATTTCCATCGAAATCTAATACATAGGTTCTTAAAATGTCCTCTAGGGTCTGAATCGTGCGTTCGCTGTGACCGTCCGTTTGTGGATGGTAAGCTATACTCAGATTTAGGTGCATCCCTAGAGATTTCTGTAATGATTGCCAGAACCTTGATGTGAATCTGCTGTCTCTATCAGAAATACTGGACAATGGCACACCGTGACGTACCACTATCTCATTGTTGTATAGTCTCGCCAGTCTATCAATCGTGAAAGTCTCACGCATTGGAAAGAAATGAGCAGATTTCGTCAACCGATCAATGATAACCCAAATCGTTTCGTGACCACTGGAAGTGCAGGGTAGCTTCGTAATGAAGTCCATAGCTATTTGTTCCCACTTCCAGAGCAGAATTTCAGGCTGTTCTAGTAAACCTGACGGTTTCTGGTGTTCCGCCTTGACCTTCGCACAAGTAAGACATCGACCGACGTAATCGGCTATGTCTTTCTTCATTCCTGGCAACCAATAAAATAGCCGTAAATCTTGGTACATTTTATCAGCGCCTGGATGTACAGAGTACTTGGTCTTGTGCGCTTCATCAAAGATAAGTCTTCTCAATTCGTCTACCATCGGAATCCATATACGATCCTGGTAGTAGATCACTTCATCAGACTTAGTCTCAAATTATTTCTCTGCTCCACAGTCAAGTTCTTTCTTTAAATTTCCTCTGTCAACCGATTCCTGCTGTGCTTGAATAATCTTGTCACGTAAGCTTGTCTGCACAGTCATTCCCATTGCTCGAACGCACAAGGGTTTGACCCGCTCCTTCCGGCTTAAGGCATCAGCTACAACGTTCACCTAACCCGGATGGTACTTGATTACACAGTCGTAATCATTCAGAAGCTCAACCCAGCGTCGTTGCCTCATGTTGAGTTCCTTCTGATCTAAGATATGATGCAGACTCTTGTGATCAGTAAATATGGTACATTTAGTGCCATATAGATAGTGCCTCCAAATCTTCAATGCGAAGATTACAGCTCCCAGTTCAAGATCGTGAGCAGTGTAATTCTTCTCATGAATCTTTAACTGTCTTGATGCATAAGCGATAACTTTGTCCCCTTGCATTAGTACACAACCGAGTCCCTTATGAGAGGCATCACAATATACAACAAAGTCATCACAGCCTTCAGGGAGAAATAGTATTGGAGCATCACATAACTACTGCTTCAATGTCTGGAAAGCATCTTCCTGTTTCTGTTCCCAGACAAACGGTTCACTTTTCTGAGTTAGGTTGGTGAGAGGCAGAGCTATCTTAGAAAAGTTTGAAATAAACCTTCTATAATAACCTGCCAATCCCAGAAAAGACCGTATCTCCGTCGGTGTCTTCGAAGTATCCCAGTTCTTTATCGCTTCAATCTTGGCAGGATCTACGTGTATTCCCTTGTTGTTGACTACATGACCCAGGAATTGAACTTCTCTTAGCCAAAATTCACATTTGGAGAATTTGGCATAAAGTTTCTCTTCTTTCAACAGCTCCAAGATCTTCCTGAGATGTTGTTCGTGATCAGCTTTGCTCTTGGAATAAATAAGTATGTCATCAATAAAGACAATGACAAACTGATCCAAGTACGGCTTACACACTCGGTTCATGAGATCCATCAAAAAACCGCTGGTGCATTTGTCAACCCGAAAGGCATCACCATAAACTCGTAATGCCCATATCTGGTTCAGAACGCCGTCTTCGGTATGTCTTCGTCTTGCACTCTGAGCTAATGATATCCAGACCTCAAATCAATCTTCAAAAAATAATGGGCTCCTTGTAGCTGGTCAAACAAATCATCAATCGTCGGTAATGGATACCGATTCTTGATAGTCAACTTGTTCAACTCCCGATAATCTATGCACATCCGAAAGGATCCGTCTTTCTTCTTCACGAAAAAAACCGGAGCTCCCCAAGGTGAGTAGCTCGGTATGATGAATCCTTTATCAAGTAGCTCCTGTAACTGGTTTGACAATTCCTGCATCTCTGAAGGTGCTAACCTGTAAGGAGATTTAGCAACAGAAGTTGCTCCAGGAACTAAGTCAATTCGGAACTATACCGGTCGCGCAGGTGGCAGACCTGGTAGATATTCAGGAAATATCTCTGGGTATTCTTTCACTATAGGTACATCTTGAATCTTTTTCTTATCTTTCTCCTTTTCCACCACATGTGCCAGGAAAGCTACGCACTGCTTCTGTAGACACTTACGCGCCTTTATGCCAAAGATGATTTTGACACTTCGTTTTGCTTGATCCCCTCTAACTTCCAATACACAATCATCTGGCAATGGAACTCGAAACAGCTTTTCAGAACAGATGACTTCCACTCAATTAGAAGAAAGCCAATTCATTCCAACAATGATGTCGAAACTACCCAACTCCATCGGTATCAAATCAAAGGTGAATGTATGACCATTAAGTGTCAACAGGCAATTCCTGTATACTGTACTAACTATGATCTGTTTCCCATTAGCTACTTCTATGATGTATGGGGAATCTAATGGTTCCTCTATAGAATCTAGTTGGCATGCAAAATCAGTAGAGATAAAACTCTGATCCGCACCAGTGTCAAACAAGATAAATGCATAAAAGTCATGTAAGAGAAATGTACCAGTGACCACATTCGGGTCTTGGCGTGCAGCGGGAGCTCCTATGGTAAAAGCTCTTCCACGGGGTGCTGGAACTGCCTATTGTGTCTTCTTTGGGCAGTTCTTTGCAAAGTGGCCCTGTTCGCCACAGTTATAGCATCCACCGTTGTTCTGGTTGTTCGGTGGAAGGAGAGCTAAAGCAGCATTGTTGACTGCTTGATTTTGAGTCATCCTGCAATTATGGACCTAGTGTCCTTTTCTTCCACATCTGGTGTAGTGACGGTTGGGATTGCTTGCAGCATGATGATACTGGCACTTGTTACATCAAGGGTGTAGGCCAGTATATTGTTTCTTGTGCACATCCTAGGGTGCCATGGCTACTTGATTGAGTGGATTAGCCATAGTGTAGTTCTTTATGATCCTCTGCTTCTTCTTCGGGTGCTGGTGATGATGAGGTTTCTTGGAAGATTCTTCCTTTGGCTTCCCAGTATTAGCCTCCCCTAGACAAACTCACAGCAGACAACAAAGTAACAGGGTTCGCTGCCACAACTAAACCCTGAATGCAGGAAGGAAGTCCACGTACATATCGATCAATTCTTTTCTCCAGGGTTGGTACCATGTCTGGCACCAAGGCTACCAACTCATGATGGCAGGTAGTGTACCCCAGATGATCAGTTCCTTTCATCACATGGTTGGACAGTTCAACCTCCAATCTATGCAGCTCATTCTTGGGGGCATAATTCGTTTCATAGCAACGTCTTGAATTCTTCCCATGGCATTGCCATCGCTTCTTCTCTTCCTCTAGCATTGATCTATGAGTTCCACCAAGTTAAAGCCTGCTTGTTGAATGATCCAGCAGAGTAGCGGACTTTATGGTGCTCTGGACAACTACTAATATCCAGAGTAGTCTCCATCTTCTCAATCCATTGGATTAATCCAACGGCTCCCTAAGTACCGCTAAAGCTTGGCGGTTTACATCCCACAAAAGACTTGTAAGAGTAGTGTGATGCATTTCCAGTGTTCCCACTGGCTTCCCCTGATGAGTGCCCGGTGTTGTTGCTGTCGTTCCAGATACGGTTGAGCATATCCGGTATCACTTCCTTCAGCTGATTAGTCAGCTGATTGCTCAGTAGATTTGCTAAAGCAACAGTGGCAGGATCCATTACTTGAGTCGTGTTGGGGTTTGGAGGTGGATTAAGTGGAGGAGGAGGAGGTAGAGGTGAATTAGCTGGTCATGGCGTCGACGAGCCGAATATTGCGGTGGTGGAGGTAACAAGGGAGGTTGTCTTCTTGGCAGCATTCTGATCATAACCAATAAAATTATCGGTTAGTGCGATGATCGAATGCTGAAGACACAATGCAATAAAGTCTTAAGCCATGTGTTCTCTACATGCAGGGTCCCTAGGTTATAGTCTAGGACAAACCGTTTAAAATATATGACATATATTTCTCTATGACCATGGCTCTGATACCAATCTGTCACACCCCGAGCCAACGGGTTGGATCGAAATCCCCATCGGGCGGAAGGTTCCCGAGGCGCGATATCGGGAATGATAATCGGAATGATCAGATTGTTTACATTGCACATGATATATAAATGAGAAACTGCTAAATGAAAATATAATTACAAAGTTAAATTACATCAGTTTAGTTCATAATTAAACAATCTAAATCTACTATCAACATCATAAATCATCAATCTTGTATCTGCACAAGATATACAAAATAATCAGTAAAATAATATTTCAAAAATATGCAGGTCCAAAGAGCTAGGTCCTCTAACTGGTATCCTAGTCCAAAAGTAACAACTCCTTAGTTGACATGTTCGTGACCTGAGATGTCATGCAAAAAGATCAAGTCAACACATGGTTGGTGAGTTCATGTAGTTTTATAAAAATGAGTTTGAATAACCTGAATGACAACCTTAACCTCACCATTAACCACCTATACCATCCGGTTCAGTATGCTTATATATAGGGCATATGTAGGGTCGAACTTACCGCCTGCCCAGCCACCGTCCCACCACATACCAAACCACATGATATATTGTTCCTGGTGATAATTAAGCATTTTATCCCATACCTCTGATTCATAGTATTTGATTTCCCTAAAAGTGTTTACCTTAATCCCCGAAATGACAACCTTAACCTCATTAACGACCACCTATGCTATCCAATCAAGTATGCTTATATATAGGGCATATGTAGGGGACAAGCCCCAGCCACCGTCCCACGAATTACCGGACTGCTTAGCATATTGTTGTTAATGATAATTAAGTGTTTCACTCCATTCACCTTCATATTAGAATTTGATTTCCACAAATTGAATCAACTCTGATCTCTTGAGTTCACCATGTATTCAAGATTACCCCAAAGAAAACAATTGCAGAAATATAATAATAAATGTTCAATTAAATTTATAATTAAGCATTTATATACAACTAAGACATGATGATTGGGCCTTATTTGACTCAATCAATTAGACTTAGTTGTTGGTGGTTGTCCAAGTTGTACCCTCTCACACGTGGCCCATATCAGGCTTAACCCACAAGTAGTCTACCTGTATGCGTCGGGACTTTCATGATGCCCATATCAGCTTGACCCATTGGCCTACTATACATGCCGGGACTTTAAGGATATCCTTTGATTCTTGATCGTCTTTGATTCTCTTGATTTCATTTGATAGTTTAAGTTTTGCCCATGTAGCTTGACTACAAGAGTCTACTAATTTGACAGGATTTTCCGTGTGTTACACGTGGTCTTGATTTACATACAACTGACATCCACCTTAACTTAAGCAATTAATGATTTCATTAGATCTTAATGATTTCGTTATTTCAATGATTCACACACGGTTATGATTCCCTTGATTTTGATCTTTTGAATTCCATGATTTCACAATGATTATAGATTCTTGAGTAGGATCCTAAGTTTACTGATCACACACTGGATTAGATTCCATTGCCTTTGATCTTTAGCTTTAGTTCTTTTGATTTCACTTTGAATTTAGAGTCTTGAATTTGAATTCGATGGACTAAGGGTTTGTTTAGAGTTTAGTGTTAAGGTATTACTCATAAGAGTAATTAATTAACTCGTTAGTGTATTCAGCATAACAATTAGCTAGACTGAAGTTTAGGAGTAGAAACAAGTATATATAAAACATGTAATAAGTAAAAGCACTTACGTAAAACAATTTAAATAAAAAGGTTTACGCATGCTTCTCAGCCTCGCGTTTGAAAACAAAAATGTTTAGAAAAGGGACAATGAACTCACCTGTGTTGCTCTGTATTATAATTAACACAAAATTCGCGCTCGTTGTTGTAGACTATATTCATTCGATTCCTGAGTTTTTTTAAAATAATTAGAATACGATAAGTATTTATAATAGTCGTCGTATCTAGGGTTTGGTCTCGGTGTGCAACTAAGTGTCCTAAGTACTAATGTGTTTCTAAGATTTCATCTAACTAGTCTAAGTTATTACCCGTTAGTAACCCTAATCCCACAATTCATTATTACAAGTTCTTAATTTAAAATGTTTCTAATTTACTTCACTTTAGGTTAAACATAAGTCAAAATCATTTCTTTTAATTTAAATAAAGTTTATAAATCATTTTTCTTTTGTTAAACTTAATTAATTTAAATGAAAAGATATTTAACATATGATGGGCCTAAGTTAAGCCCATTGGGCCAATCTTGGGCCCGTTATTAGGCTTTGATTTCCAAGTGATTTCTTATCAATGGTTCGATTAACTAAGCCTAGATAATTTAGATAAACCATCTAGGTTAGTTACATATCTATATGGATTTTCCTAGGGTTCAAGTGTTAATAATTATATCAACACTCAAGACCCTAAATTGTAGTTTTGATCCTCATGATTTCTCAAAGGTGTTGACCTCAAAGATATTGCTAACCCTCATTTGGTTCGTTGTATTATTGAAAAGAACTATTTTCTTAGGTATCCCATGCACACACATTTAGCCCACCCCATGCACACACAACAAACCGTGCACACATGAAATGTATGTAGTTGTCTAATTTTCTCATACAAGATTTTATCCCCTCCTATTTCCTTATTGATTTCAATACTTGAACTTGAACACCTTTGTGTTTACCCCATTATCCACCTATATAGTCTTTCACTAAACACCCATGCATGAAATGCATGAATACCATGCATTCCCACCCACTAGAGTTCCATGCACTCCTCCCATTAAGGTTCCATACTCACCACTTATGCCAATCGAATGGCTGTGTAATCGAATGAGTATGAATGCCGAATGAGGCAGGTGGCCGACTGAGCCATGCCGAGCGAATGGAAGTCTTGGCCACAGGTGGTTGGTGTAACATTTACAAATTTTTGATTTTTTATTTTGTAATTTCCTAAATACATTGTTATGAGAAGCAACTCTTTTTAAACCGTTTCATTTTAATACATAGGTGTGTATACATATATACATATATAATTTTAACTAAAATATTTAAACTTCATTATGTGTGTTATACAATTATTTATTTAAGTATATAAAACTTAAAATTTTATTCCTTAAAAATAAGTAAACTTTTTTAATAGTAATAATAATTATTATTTTTAAGCATTGTGTATGATTTTATAAACATAACCCTTTTATAAAAGTTAATATTTAAGCTTTATAACCTTTATTTAAATAATAAGTTTATTAATTTTGTTAAAAATTATGTTTTATAAACTTTACACAAGCTTTAAAACCTAAAACTAATGAGTTTTATAACTATAAGGGTTGTTTCCGTAAAAACTGAAACTATTTATATGTGAGTGGGTAAGTTTCAGCCAAAGGGTGAAAAGGGGGCAGAACAGGAGGGACCTGCTCTGCCAAATGTTCAAATTTTCAGCATTTTTCCCAACCCAACCGCCCATGCCCTCGTTCGAACCACCACCGCAACCGGTTCCCACGCCCAATCAATGCAATCGGCCATTTAATGCAAAAAGCATGCTCGGCCGACCTCATCCAACCTCCAACGAACGAAATTAATACATTTAATCGAGGTATCACGCGGATAATCACCATCATTATCTCAACCGAACGATTTAAACCCACTTAACACTCGAATTCATCTCTTTCATTCACAATATTCAAATTAAACTCATACCTACACTCGCGACAACCTTCTGGAGCTACCTGAAACATCCATCGCATCTCAGAAGCATCAAAACATCGAATCCAATCTCAAGACCACGCCACCTCAAGCACCAACCCAAACTCGATATCTTGAAACATTTACAGGTGAATATAATATTCATTAGACTCGTTTTTAGGTGAGGAACAAAAGCCCTATGATGTTATGAACTAACATTAGCTCAAACGATTGAATTCGAGAGGTATTTGAACTAGGGTTTACAAGTTTTGGGGAAGAGCACATAGGTTAGTTTAGGTTTAATTTGTTTCGGGGTTAAGCAACGAACACCTCACCCATCCCAGTGGTTAGGGCGCTGGGGCTGGGTGAAGGCCACCGGAGTTCAAGCCTTGGCAATAGCAACAAAACCGGTTTTTACCCTTTAAACCCATTATTTTTACTTTTAACACATTTTAAACATTCTGAAAAATTATAAAAAAATTCTATAAAATATTTTCAAACATTTTAATGATTTTGTTAATTTTTATAAGTTCCAGAATATTTTTATTTACTATTATTTCTTTAATTAGGTTATATTATAAATACTAAAATAATTATTTTAATATACTAAACTATGATATATATATATTGAAAATTCTAAATAATTACTTTAATTAGATTTTAGCATTATGAAAATATTTAGAATAATATTTCTATTAATATTCTTTAATTTATCTTATTTAAACCTTTTAAAAAAAGGTTTAAAAATCATTATTTTTAATTTATAAAAACATATTAAGGCAAAAAAGGTTTTATATATATATATATATATATATATATATATATATATTTGTATTCATAAACTTCGTGTTTATAAAAAAATAATAATAAATCATTTTATCACCTTGTTTTTATAAAACTTAACTAAGGTTCATTTTAATAAATATAATTTCAGAAGTTATTTATGTAAGCCTTGTATAACTTTATTTATATTCTAAAGAAATTTTATAAAATTTATGTTATAAGCTTAAAATCTTAAGTTAATAAAAATTAATTATTCGAACTTTTAACTAATTATTTGATCTTATAAATCTATTTATTTGAACTTCTAAATTATTTTATTTATTAAACTAAGAACGTCTGCTTTTATGACTTTAAAAGTTTATGCAAAATAGGTCAATTATACCAAACCTAAATCTTTAGTAGATTAAGCTTGCCTATGCTTAGAAATTCATAGTTACATTTTTATACATATGTTCAAAACAGGTTGACAAGTGTTGTTATTACACTACTAGCTTAGCTTCTATTTTGGAATTGCCTAGTAAAACAAGTGAGTTTTCATATCCCCTTTTAAGTTTTGTATTAATTTGGGCTGTCACACATGTCTTTATTCAAATACTTAGACTTTTATACTATTCTTGAAACTTATGCAAACTATCTAAAGCTTTGTAGTTGGATTCTTATTATGTGATTGCTCTTGTATTTGTATACTTATTTATTCTTATGCATTTTTGCACGTATTCTAGTATTTAGTTCCTAAGAGAGTCGCGCTCTCTTCGCGTTTTTGTGATAAAAAGGGATGGTACACCATTTACACATGCTTGTTTCATTCACTATATAATATTCATGCTCATTGCTATTTAAGTTTGCATACTTTTATACTCATGCTATCAAAAATATGACTTACTCACCAACTATTCAATTAGTTGACATTTACTTTACATGTGTGACAGGTTAAGTGAAGGAAATTTTGTGACAAGTCTAGGAAGAATGGACCATGATAGACTTATCAAGAACTTTAGTTTTAAATCTTTGAATTTGTATTTGACTTTGAAGTTGTATTGTAATATTTTGTGTTTGAACTCTTGAAATTTGGTACTTTAGACTCTGGAACTTTGAATTTATATCATGAGGTTTTGAAACAATCTTTCACAAATCATGCCCCGGCATATTCGGCCACAGGTCGGGGTGTGATAGATTGGTATCAGAGCCATGGTTATAGGGAATTAGGTGATTAGAAATAGTGACCTAGACTATAACTAAGTTTCTTACTTATATGAACCCTTATATGAACCTTTGCTTAGTGAACTTCTATGATGAACTCTTATTTAGAGAACTTTCATTATAAAGCCATACTTAGTGAACTTCCATTATGGACTCTTGCTTAGTGAACTCTCATTTTGAGCTCTTGCCTTATAAAACTTCCATTTCGAACTCTTACATGATGAACTTCAATTATGAACCTTCATTAAGAGAACCTTCTCTTAGTGAACTACATTATGAACTCTATCATTGAACTTTTAATGATCCTCCTCAATGAACCTTCAATATTGAACCCTTAGAAAACTTTCATATGAACCTTGCTACTAACCCTTAACCTTAGAAAACTCTCATATGAACCTTATGTTAAACTTCTATTCTAAACCTTATACATTCTCGCAAGCTCGTGGACTCTATCTGGAATTTAGGGATTCGCGACCCTTCTAAACATATGAATATCTTTGTGATCTAATTCTCGTTAGAACTAGATTTGAAAGACGGACATGTACTAACTGGAAGGGTGAAATACCGGTAGTTGAGACTCCTGTCTAGAAAAGCCATTCGTATAAATCCCCGAGGTATTGTGGGACCAGTTTAGCTTTCCTGGGGACTCTCGATGAGAGTATTTTCACTTATAGGCCAAAGCATGTTATACCAAACGTCTAACAAACAATAAGTTCTAATATGTCAAAGGGTCCTATTGGATGCCACTCCTTGAAATTCAAATGATTCAAAACAAGTTCAAATTAACTTCTGATTCTATGGTTTGCATAAATCCATACAATTGTATAAATTCCATCCAATGACCTTTTAGCATGACCCAATGATAAGTTATTATTCATTAAGGTTCAAGAACTATGATATCACACACATAATGAACCTTATTATTCAAACTCTTCTTATCAAAATTCTAACAAAAATTATAATTTGAACTCAATCAAAATGAACCGTAGACGTGGTGAATTTGCAAGCAGGAGGATGGCTACCGAAATTGCCCGTCAAATGGAAGCCGTGCTACCGAATATGGTGGTTCGAATGCAGCAATTGCAACAACAAGTGAACCCTCTACCTATCAACCAGCACCTAATCAATCCTCCTCGGTGTTCTTTCAAGGACTTTAACTCATGCAACCCGACAAAGTTCAACGGTTCTGAGGGAGCCAAGGGAATGCTTCAATGGTTCGAGAGCATGGATAGTGTTTTCTTGAACTGTGAATGTCCAAATGAACTCAAGGTGCGGTATGCCACATCGACCCTTCAAAAGAGGGCCCTTACTTGGTGGAATGCCGAGAAACGAACCCTCGGTGAAGCAACTACAACTGCTTTGACTTGGGAGCAACTGAAGGAAGCCATGACTCAGGAGTTTTGTCCCCGAAATGAAATCATAAAGCTTGAGCACGAGTTATGGGAACTGAAACAAGATAGCGGTGAAGATATGGCCTACAATAACCGTTTCCTTGAACTGAGTGCTCTAGTTCCTGAAATGGTGACCCCTTTGTCTAGAGGGATTGAAAAATACATTGGCGGTCTGCCAATGCAAATTCAAGATTCGGTTTGGAGCAGCAAACCCACTTCTATAGCTGAGGCCATCCGGATGTCGGCGACACTCATGTTAAAGCCGGGACTCTAACTAGAAAAGGGTCAAAGAAAGAAGTGAAAAAGGGTTCAACTGAGTCATCCAAGGTAGTTCAAGCCGGATCTTCCATTTCTTTCAAAAAGGCCAACTAAAAAAGAAAGGCCAGCCACATGAACTTTGCAGCCACTCAAGCCACCCCAATACAACAAGTTGCACCCCCCACTTAGGTCAAAAAGGTTTACACTGGTACAGCCCCTTTGTGTCCGACTTGTAACTTCCACCATATGGCCGCTTATCCATGTCGGGTTTGCACGAACTGCAAATGCTATGGCCACTTTTTCAACACATGTCAACGCCAAAAGTTCCCAAAAACGAAGCCAATATTCCTCGTATCACTGCTCCAAATGCACCACCAACGGTTAGAGTTTGCTACATATGTGGTGACCCGAATCATCTTGCTAATACATGTTCTCTGCAGGTCAATCGAAACAACTTACCAGTCAATCCAACCACCCAAGGCGTTAAGGCAAGAGTCTTCAACATCAATGCTCAGCAAGCACAAGCCAACAATGATGTGGTCAACGGTACGTTCCTTGTTAATTGGCACTATGCTTCTATTCCTTTTGATACAGGGGCCGATTAGAGCTTTATATGTTTACAATCTGAACCTTTACTTGCCTTGCCTAGAACTAGAATAGAAAATCCATTTACAGTTGAAGTAGCGAATGGTAAACTTATTAAACTTGACTCGGTAATCTCTAATTGCACGGTGAACCTAAACGTGTACGATTTCCCCATTGATTTAATACCCATGCAATTGGGTAGTTTCGATGTCATAGTAGGCATGATTGGTTATCGAAGAACCGTGCCGAAATCATTTGTGGTGAAAAGTACATCCGTATCCCGCTTTCGCAAGGTCAAGAACTCAAGGTTTATGGTGAACGAAAGGCTTAGGGCCTTAAACTTATGACTTGCACTGAATCCCAACGATACTTTCGAAAGAAGTATGTGGCCTTCTTGGCTCACATAGTGGAAACCAAGACTGACGAACGAAAGCTTGAAGACATTCCGATAGTCCGTGACTTTCTCGAAGTATTTCCCGAAGACGTTACCGGTTTACCTCCGACTCGACAAGTCGAGTTTCGTATCTATCTTATTCCAGGTACAACCCCCGTTGCAAAATCCCCTTACCGTCTCGCACCATCTGAACTTCAAGAACTTGCAAGTCAATTTCAAGAATTATCTGATAAAGGGTTCATCTGACCCAGCTTCTTTCCTTGGGGTGCACCCGTTCTATTTGTGAAGAAGAAAGATGGTTCTTTTCGTATGTGTATCGACTCTCGTGAACTCAACAAGCTCACGATTAAGAACCGATACCCCCTACCTCGGATAGATGACATCAACTCCAAGGTGCAAAATGTTTCTCAAAAATTGATCTTCGTTCGGGCTATCATCAATTACGTGTTCATGAAGACGCATACCCAAAACCTCGTTCCGTACAAGGTATGGACACTACGAGTTCATGGTGATGCCTTTCGGCTTAACTAATGCACCCGCGGTGTTTATGGACTTAATGAACCGAGTTTGTAGACCGTATCTTGATAAGTTTGTCATCGTCTTTATTGACGACATCTTGATCTACTCTAAGTCCAAAACCGAACATGAAAACCACCTTCGAATCATTCTTGAACTCCTAAAGAAAGAGAAACTTTATGCCAAATTTTCAAAATGTGAATGCTGGCTTAAAGAGGTTCAATTTTTGGGACATATTGTAAACGAGCAAGGGATTCACGTGGATCCCGCAAAGATTGAAACCGTGAAGAATTGGAAAGCACCAACAACCCCAACCGAAGTTAGATCATTTCTTGGTCTAGCTGGTTACTATCGTCGGTTTATTTCAAACTTCTCCAAGATAGCCTTACCACTTACTGCCTTGACTCACAAAGGCAAGCCATACAAATGCGGATCTGATTAAGAACAAGCGTTTCAGACTCTAAAGCACAAGTTATGTAATGCACCGATCCGTATCATTCCCGACGGAAATGACGACTTCGTTGTTTATTGCAATGCTTAGAATCAAGGTATCGGTTGTGTTCTAATGCAATGAGGAAAGGTCATTGCATACGTGTCCCGCCAATTGAAAATTCATGAAAAGAACTATACAACTCACGACCTCGAGCTCGGTGCGGTCGTGTTTGCCTTAAAAATATGGAGACATTACCTATATGGTACAAAGTGTGTGGTGTTCACGGATCACAAAAGTCTCCAACATATTCTAGACCAAAAGGAGCTCAACATGAGGCAAAGACGTTGGGTTGAACTGTTAAACGATTACGACTGCGAAATCCGTTACCACCCGTGGAAGGCTAACGTCATAGCGGATGCGCTTAGTTGAAAGGCGTGTAATGAGTCCATCGTACTCCATAGCATTCAAATCATATAAGATCTTCAGAATCGTGTTCTCGAAGCGCAACAATTAACGATCACCTAGGGCAAATTGCACCAGGAAGTACCGAATGGTGCTAAACTTCAATTCGAGACTAAGCCAAATGGTTTGGTTCACTTGCACAATCGTTTGTGGGTTCCAAGTCAGAACGAGTTACGGGGACTCATCATGCAAGAAGCTCACAAGTCTCCATATTCCATTCACCCTGGTGCCGACAAAATGTACAAAGATCTTCGGGTTCAGTATTGGTGGCCCGGAATGAAAAACGATGTGGTTCAATTTGTAAGTAAGTGCCTTACGTGTTCCAAGGTAAAAGCCGAACATCAGCGACCTTCAGGATTACTTGAGCAACCGGAAATTCCCGTTTGGAAATGGTAAGGTATTGCAATGGATTTTATAACCAAACTCCCGCGCACTACCAAAGGTTACGATAGTATTTGGGTGATCGTTGACCGGCTTACGAAATCTGCTCATTTCCTCCCTATCAGTGAAACTTATCGAGTGGAAGAACTAGCTCAGATTTACATCAAATAAATCGTGTGTAGACATGGCATTCCTCTTAACATCATATCTGATCGGGATGGTCGTTTTATATCTCATTTATGGCAATAATTACAATATGCTCTCGGGACTCGATTAAATCTTAGCACCGCCTATCACCCACAAACGGACGGACAGTTCGAACGAACCATTCAAACCTTGGAAGACATGCTACGGTGTTGTGTGATTGACTTCGGTGGGAACTGGGATTCCTACCTACCTCTTATCGAGTTTTCATACAACAACAGTTATCATAATAGTATTGATATGGCACCTTTCGAGGCGCTTTATGGTTGGAAATGTCGGTCTCCCGTTTGTTGGAATGAGCTCGGGGAAGCTCAAGTCACGAGTCCTGAATTGGTTCAAGAAACTACAAACCAGATTCTTCGTATTCGTGAAAATATTACTACCGCTCGAAGCCGGCAAAAGAGTTATGCTGACAAACGGTGAAAGCCGTTGGAGTTTGAAGTTGACGACCTTGTCCTCCTTAAGGTATCTCCTTGGAAGGGAGTTGCTTGTTTTGGGAAAAAGGGAAAGTTAGCTCCCCAATACGTAGGCCAATTCAAAGTCTTGGAAAGGGTCGGTAAAGTTGCTTACAGACTCAAGCTACCTGAAGAACTGTCAAACGTGCATCCGACATTTCATGTGTCAAACCTCAAAAGTGCTTAGCCGATGAAAACTTACACATATCTCTTGATGAAGTTCGTATGGACGAATTGATGCATTTCGTAGAAAGGCCGGCAAAGATAGTGGATAGAGACGTGAAGAAGCTGAAAAACAAGCATATTCCGATAGTTTTGGTAGGATGGGATTCTAAACGCGGACCGAAACTTACTTGGGAACGAGAAGACCAAATGAAGACAAAATACCCTCATCTCTTCGATCAAGACTCTTCGTAATTAATTTCGGGACGAAATTTTCTAAAGTAGGGGAGATTGTAACATTTGCAAATTTTTGATTTTAAATTTTGTAACTTCCTAAATACACTGTTATGAGAAGCAACTCTTTTTAAACCGTTTCATTTTAATACATAGGTGTGTATACATATATGTATATATAATTTTAACTAAAATATTTAAACTTCATTATGTGTGTTAAAAAATTATTTCTTTAAGTACATAAAACTTAAAATTTTATTACTTAAAAATAAGTAAACTTTTTTAATAGTAATAATAATTATTATTTTTAAGCATTATGTATGATTTTATAAACATCACTTTTTATAAAAGTTAATATTTAAGCCTAATAACCTTTATTTAAATAATAAGTATATTAATTTTGTTAAAAATTATGTTTTATAGACTTTACACAAGCTTTAAAACCTAAAACTAATGGGTTTTATAACTATAAGGGTTGTTTCCGTAAAACCTGAAACTATTTATGTGTGAGTGGGTAAGTTTCAGCCAAAAAGGGGGCAGAACAGGAGGGACCTGTTATGCCAAATGTTCAAACTTTTAGCATTATTCCCAACCCAGCCGCCCATGCCCTCGTTCGAACCACCACCGCAACCGGTTCCCACACCCAATCAATGCCATCGGCCATTTAATGCTCAAAGCACGCTCGGCCGACCTCATCCAACCTCCAATGAACGAAATAAATACATTTAATCGAGGTATCACGCAGATAATCACCATCATTATCTCAACCGAAAGATTTAAACCCACTTAACACTCGAATTCATCTCTTTCGTTCACAATATTCAAATTAAACTCATAAGTACACTCGCGACAACCTTCTGGACCTACCTGAAACATCCATCGCATCTCAGAAGCATCAAAACATCGAATCCAATCTCCAGAACACGCCACCTCAAGCACGAACCCGAACTCGATATCTTGAAACAGTTACAGGTGAATATTATATTCATTAGACTCGTTTTTAGGTGAGGAACAAAAGCCCTATGATGTTATGAACTAACATTTGCTCAAACGATCGAATTCGAGAGGTATTCGAACTAGGGTTTACAAGTTTTGGGGAAGAACACATAGGTTAGTTTAAGTTTAATTTGTTTCGGGGTTAAGCAACGAATGCCTCACCCAGCCCAACGGTTAGGGCGCTGGGGCTGGGTGGAGGCCACTGGAGTTCAAGCCTTGGCAGTAGCAACAAAACCGGTTTTTACCCTTTAAACCCATTTTTTTTACGTTTATAACATTTTAAACATTCTGAAAAATTATAAACAAATTCTATAAAATATTTTTCAAACATTTTAATGATTCTGTTAATTTTTATAAGTTCCAGAATATTTTTATTTACTATTATTTCTTTAATTACGTTATATTATAAATACTAAAATATTTATTTTAATATACTAAACTATGATATATATATATATATATATTGAAAATTCTAAATAATTACTTTAATTAGATTTTAGCATTCTGAAAATATTTAGAATAATATTTCTATTAATATTCTTTAATTTATCTTATTTAAACCTTTTAAAAAAGGGATAACTCTACACAAATGTAACCAACTTTTCATATTGTCCCAATTAAGTCACTGGAACTTTTTTCTGTCCCAATTAGGTCACTCAACTTAATATTGGTGTTCTAATCCTATATAAATAACCTGAATAGCAGGTTATCGTTAATTTTCTACATATTTAACTTATTTAATATGTTAAGTGATGATATAATCATTTGATAAAGTAAATAATAAATTAAAAATTATTTAAAATCATCCACATTTACGCATGATATTTGAAAAAACTTAAGTTTCAAACGTTAAATATTGACACATATTGTTTGAAAAACTTATTTTTTTCGAAAAATATTGCGTAAATGTGGATGATTTTAAATAATTTTCAATTTATTATTTACTTTATAAAATGATTATATCATCACTTAACATATTAAATAAGTTAAATATGTAGAAAATTAGCTATAACTTGCTATTCAGGTTATTTATATAGGATTAGAACACCAATACTAAGTTGAATGACCTAATTGGGACAGAAAAAAGTTCCAGTGACTTAATTGGGACAGTATGAAAAGTTGGTTACATTTGTGTAGAGTTATCCCTTAAGGTTTAAAAATCATCATTTTTAATTTATAAAAACATATTAAGGCATAAAAGGTTTAATATATATATATATATACATATATATGTATGTATGTATTCATAAACAACCTGTTTATAAAAAAAATAATAAATCATTTTATCACCTTGTTTTTATAAAACTTAAACAAAGGTTCATTTTAATAAATATAATTGCAAATGTTATTTATGTAAGCCTTGTATAACTTTAATTATATTCTAAAGAAATTTTATAAAATTTATGTTATAAGCTTAAAATCTTAAGTTAATAAAAATTAATTATTCGAACTTTTAACTAATTATTTGATCTTATAAATCTATTTATTTGAACTTATAAATTATTTTATTTATTAAACTAAGAATGTCTACTTTTATGACTTCAAAAGTTTATGCAAAATAGGTCAATTAAACCGAACCCAAATCTTTAGTAGATTAAGCTTGCCTATGCTTAGAAATTCATAGTTACATTTTTATAAATATGTTCAAAACAGGTTGACAAGTGTTGTTATTACACTACTAGCTTAGCTTGTATTTTGGAATTTCCTAGCAACACAAGTGAGTTTTCATATCCCCTTTTTAGTTTTGTATTAATTTGGGCTGTCACACATGTTTTTATTCAAATACTTAGACTTTTATACTATTCTTGAAACTTATGCAAACTATATAAAGCTTTGTAGTTGGATTGTTATTATGTGATTGTTCCTGTATTTGTATACTTATTTATTCTTATGCATTTTTGCACGTATTCTAGTACTTAGTTCCTAAGAGAGTCGCGCTCTCTTCGCGTTTTTGTGATAAAAAGGGACGGTACACCATTTACACATGCTTGTTTCATTCACTATATAATATTCATGCTCATTGCTATGTATTTGACTTTGAAGTTGTATTGTAATATTTTGTGTTTGAACTCTTGAAATTTGGTACTTTAGACTATGGAACTTTGAATTTATATCATGAGGTTTTGAAACAATCTTTCACAAATCATGCCCCCGCATATTCCGCCACCGGTCGGGGTGTGATAGTTGGTGACCGAAAAGGTCCCTGGCCGATTGGCTCCTGGTTCGGGCAAAGAAGGGTTGGCCGAAGGGAGGGTGGGCGAATGAGTCGAGCAGATCGAAGGAATTTGTTAGGCCGCATGAGTTCCAGGCGAAAGAGTAGTGGCCGAGTGAGGTGGGACCGATCGAATGAGGTCCTTCGGCTGCTAGCCCTTCGGCCGAATGAAGGGTTCTTCTGCTGTACAGCCTTTCAGCCCACTGATATGCTGCCATTCGGCCAGCGGTGGCCTTAGGGTTGCAGCCCTTGAATCTCGACCAAATTGTCTAGCTCAACTCCATTCATGGTTCTCACATTGTCCAATAGTGTTGGAGGGTGTTTTCTCTAAGCTTGGAAGTGGGTTTAGTCGGGTTCTAGAGGGAGGCTGAAACTAGGGTTTTCAAACCCTAAAACTGAACCGAAACATGGATTTTACCTCAAATCAGATGTATGGAAGCTTAGATCCCTTGTACTTTCATGATCTACAAGTGATGGTGGTCGTTTTGACACCAAGAACACGCGATTTCTTGAAGATTTAAGGGTGTTATGGTTTGAAACTCTAGAGAGAGAATGAAGAGAGAGAGAGAAGACGAAAATAGGGTTGGGGCTGGTTGGTGGAGGAGGAAGATGGCATTAATTGCCATCATAAATGATGGTAAAACACCCGGTTACGTCCGGGTTCGTTCGGTTTCGCTTGGTTTCGCGTAAATCGTCGGTTTTTCGTTGTTTTCGTAACGAAACGAATCGGTTTTAAAACAAGATTTATAAAATTTATTTTAGGTGGTTATTCCTACTAAATTAACTAAATATCTTCCATTTATTTAAAATTTTCAGAAATATTTAATTTACTGTTAAACTCGAATCGTACGGTCGTTGTGCGTATTCATTCGAATCGTCACCCGTACGAACACGGTGATAACTATACTTTGCAATATGGTTTTCTAATTATCGGATATCATTCAGAATGTTAAACTTTCAGATATATTCGTACAGATCGTCACCTCTACGAATAATCCGTCGATTTATCATTCACATAACGACATCCGTGTTGTTTTGTTCTGTAAAGCCTCACATACGATTATACGTAATAAAATCCTAACAAATAATCACATGATGGTTCTGTAACGCTAGCTAATTATCTGACTGATGAACCATATTTATGAGTTCTGTTTCCCTGAAATGATTCTGAATTTGCTGTTTGAAAACACGAAATGATAATGATATATGATATGAACATGACATACAATGAAACACATATAGTTTGTACCTGATTATTGTTCAAGTTACTGTTGAGATCACTGTTCTGGTGACGTTTTCGGCACTCATGTTACAGTTTACAATAATGCGTGCATGTTACAGATTATGTTATAACTTTAAAACCAATATGTACTAAATTATATCTTTGATAAGGTCATGTGCCATGACAAGTCATAACTAAATTGCATTTGAACCAAAGATTTTCTTATGATTACTTGAAATAAGTTTGATTTAATGTAATGAAAAATGTTTAAGGGTTTATTCCTAAAGTAGTTAATCACATGTGTCACCCCAAACAATTTCAAACAAGAAAATAGGGGCTATGATCTCTCCTTGATTGCTTATGCAATAGATTGAATCCGATTATCGTTGCTCTTGCTTGTGGTTTGTGATGTTGTTGTATTCAAGTCCCTATGTTGAATTTAACATGATTCATGAATCATAAGTATGTGTTCATCTTGTTTTATGAAGGGTAGTTCATTCTTTTGATCTTTCTTAAGTATGCTAGATTATTACAACCATTCTCTTTCCAACTTAAGCTTAGCTATAAGTTCTTGATAAGAAAATGTGTGAATTTGTCAAAGTATTTTTATAATTATGTTTAATACATTAAGATATGATTAGACATTTAGAAGTATGCAACATACTTAACCATGCATGGAACTTGTCATGGATGACGTAGCATGAGTTTATTGTGACATTGGAATTCTTATGCTCACGAAAACCTTATCAACCTCTTATGCCAGACCCAAGTTATGGTTGAGGTATGCTAAGCTTAAGTTAGAAAAAATTAAGTATGGACTCTCTAGGGTTGAGTGGAGTTTTCATCTCCTACCCGATTCCCTTTTGAGTTACTTTTAGTTGTTTAATCTTTGATTCATGGTTACCCTTGACCCATGTTCGTTTAACACCCTTGGAGTAAGTTACATTATTTGTAGCAATGGCCTGGGTCAAAGTGGTGTAGTATCGAGACTATAGTACCGATGTCAAGTAAGATCAGTTCAAATGTGACCCATCGATACTATAGTATCGTTGGTGACTTTATTCCAACCGTTCGACCGTTAGTTCTAATTAATATCCATTGTTTTATAGCTCGTTTTCCTTGGATGACATTACCTTAAACAATGTTGATGGTTTGAGGTCGCCAATGGGGTCGTCGAGACTAGTAGTATCGGTGAGAAGTTAGTCCGGTTCAAGGTGTGCCCATTGATACTATTAGTATCAATATCATGTTTATCTCGTTGGCCTGGGCTTCGAACTTGTTAGTATCGACGATGGTCTAGTCTCAGCTGCTTGGAGGGCATCGAACTTTCTAATATCGACGGTGTGGAGTGGTTCATAGAGCATCGAGCAGCCCAAACATTATCCCCTCGTTATTATCATTCCCAGCCATATTCTTCCACTGATACTGTAACACCCCGACTGACGGCGAAATCATCGGGATGCCTCTAGGAATGTGCAGATTGTTCAAAAGCTCATGGGCAACAAAAATGTATCATCACATATCATATAATCATTTAAAGTAAATAGAAAAAAATCATGTTTGTCATGAAGTAGTTACAACAAATTACACAAAAGATGTAGCTAAGTTAGCTAAATCCTAATCTGTAGTAGATACAGTTAAATTAGCTAAGTCGAAGATCTTATGTAATGATATCCAAAAGATGTAGAGCTATCCTCCCTACTTCTCTTCATTCCCTGAAAATGTAAAAAAATCAAGTGTCAACTACAGACGTAGTTGGTGAGTAATCATAAGTTTTAACACACACAAAAGTAGTTAAGTAACACATGTGAACTTGTAAAGATGATCATATCTTTTAAATACACTAACAAGCAGATCAACAAATTATCAAAATAAGTTCAATCAAATCGACATATGCAACCATAACAACCACATCAACAATAATGAGTTTATCCTATATGTACCACGGAGGACCAAAGTCAACTCAATCAACAGTACAAGTAAAGCACCATGGAGGACCGAAGTCAACTCAGTCAACAATGTAAAGAATCATCACGAAGGATCGAAGTCAACTCAATCAATAGTGGCTCTATAAGCATAAGAGTTTTAGAGTTTATTCTAATCACTACGGAGGACCAGAGTCAACTCAATCAACAGTGTAATGAATCACCACGGAGGACAAAAATCAACTCAATCAACAGTGGTTCTATGAGCATAAGAGTATCAGAGTTTATCCTATTAACTGTTGAGGATCGAAGTCAACTCAATCAACTGTGTAATGAATCACCACGGAGTGCCAAAGTCAACTCAACCAATGGTGGTTCAGATCAATGCACGTCTAGTGACAATACATTAATGACATCCAAGTTTCACAAGTGTTATATAAAAGTATATAAGTTTAGAGTATACATGTATCACCCCCGAGTTTAGAAATTAAAAGAGTAAAAGGGGGTTATGAGAACTCACCTGTCTAAGCAGTTTACTTAGTTCTTCAGTAAGAAGGCGTCAGAAACAGAACTTTACTCGAATCCTACAATTAAGATTTGACGATATGTTCAAGCTATGATTCTTTGTTTGATTGTTTGTTTCAAATCTGAATTGTCAACCGAGTTCTTGTAATTAAAATGGGAATGACTCATTCTTGTGGGTATTTATAAGAACCACTCATTCTTGTGTGCCATTCGTACGAATGACTCATTTTATGTCCCTTCATACGAAATACTCATGCTTATGGCCATTCATATGAATGACTCATGCTTATGGGTATTCATGCGAATGGCTCATGCTTATGGATATTCATATGAATGACTCATTCTTGTGGGCCATTAGTACAAATGGCTCATTCTTATGGCCATTCATATGAATGGCTCATTCTTACGAGCCATTCACCTGAAATGGGGATCAGCCATGGCGGAGATAGCAATTTTGCTATTTATCACCAAACTGGTGATGGTTTTGAGTTGGGAATGGTAGTAAAGCTTGTTTTTAATGTGTAAGACCATTTTAAACGAGTTGGTGTCGGGTTGGTGAGAAAAACCTCAAATCCCAAAATAAAACTTGTAGATCTACCTTCAAAAAATGATTGATTGCTCGTTTTCTTCGTGGGGTTCGTGATCTAGACGAGTTTAGAAACGTTTTGGTACATAGATCTTGCAAAATGGTGATGAATTGAGAGAGATTTCTAGAAAGAAAAACTCTAGAGAGAGAAAGTGACGGTGGTGTGTGTTTGAGAGAGAGAGCTGCAAAATGTGAAGGAAAAAGACAGGGGTTGGGCTTTTATAGGCCCGGTCAATCCCGTGTGTTTGGTTCCTTTCATTCTCGCATTATTGTTTTTTTTGGTTGGTTTTGTATAAAATAACGTTAAGACATAAAATATTTCATAAAGATTACTTTTCTTTTAAATATTTTAAGATGGGAATTCCTAATAAACGTTTTAAGTTCTTTTTTATTATTTTAAATATCGTAAAAATATTTATTTTGGTTATCTCGTTGGAAAGCGTAACTTACGTTTATATTTGTAAAGATAGTCATCTTTACAAATACAACACTCGTCGTGTATTCCATCTGGATTTATAAACGATGGAATATTGTTACAGAATTATTAATCCTAATAAATGTATTCGTGTGAATCGTCACCCACGCAAACCCATTGTTAGGCTAAACTTCCTGAAATAATATCCACTATATATTTGCGTTTTCAATAATATTGTATCCTACAACGCTCGACTTGTATTCCATCTGGATTTATAAATGGTGGAATGTCATTTCAAAATAATTAATCCTAATAAATGTCGTGTGAATCGTCACCCACGCAAACACATTATTAGGCTAAACTTCCTGAAATAACATTCGCGAAATATTCTCATTTTCAATAATATTGTATCCTCACCAATGCTTAATATTTTCAATACTTTCATTATATTAGTTTAAATTAGTTTATTCCAACATCTAAGAATTCTCGTCACTAATTCATAACACTGAAACATCCATGATAGACTGATGTAAGTTTATGTATAGGGCATACATAGGAATCGGTCACCACCTATTCAGCCGCTAGCCCCACCACTTTGATGTAACATCCCGAAATTCTAATACAAGTTACTTGAACTTACAAATGGGTAACGAATAACAAGCTCGAAGTAAGATAGACGAAAAATAAACAAATTGGGGCTTCGGGTTCGTGTACTCGACATTGGGATTTCGAGTACACTGTACTCGAGGCTTGTATTCGAAAATCCATAATTTCGAGTACAAGACACCTCCTATAAATAGTAGTGCCTTGGGAAGCGTGACAGACTTTGGCTGGAAGCTTATCTGCTCTCGAGTACTCGAAGTTTAGGTCCAAGAATTTCAAGAATCGAGCTTTGATCGACCAAACGAAGTAGGAAACGCACGGGATTTTACCAGGAGGATCAGCTACCTTCAAGTAAGTGATTCATGTATAGAAAGCTGGATTTTTATACAAAAGTTAGAATGGTTAAACAAAGGGTGAAATTTTGCATAAAGCTCACACCTTTATGCATAAAGTTCATAACTTTGAGGTTCCAATACGTTGGTAACAACCAAAGGAACCTAGAACTAGCTCCCCAAGGTCTTAGATGAATTTCTGAGATGTTTAATGACGAAATGATGAGTACACAAAATCATGTACAGAGGGTACTCGAAATCATGCATGTATTTCGAGTACAATGTTATTTCGAGTACAGGGGCTATTTCGAATACAATGGTTATTTCGTGTACATGGAATTTCGTGTACATGGCATTTCGTGAACTAGAGGTGTTTCGAGTACATGGCATTTCGTGAACTAGAGATGTTTCGAGTACATGGCAATTCGTGTATGTAGGAACTTAATGAATTTCAAGGGTTTCGAACACTTAGCTAAATTTCGAAAACTTGGATTCAATAAGGGGGACTAGTAGGCTATGAGGACTTAGAATAATTTCTAAGTCTAAGTATGTGATGTGATGGTATGTGATGATATGATGTAACTGATATAGGTCCTTAAGGCCCTAGCTAAGGAGTTCGGCTAAGGTTAACAGGAGTCTACTATCAGGTGAGTTCTAGACGCCCTATTTTATGCTTAATGTTTTGGGCTGACATACATGCTTATTGTTATGTCTATGATGATATGTGCCTATGATGAATGAATGATGATATGCCCAGACCATGTATGCATGTTAAGGTGATAGTATGATTATTGCATGAAAGTACGCTCAGAATGATGAATGCATGTTAGTAAGTTATGATGATAAACTGAATGATAACATGCTATGATGATAAATAGGGATGTATGTATGATGAAATACTAGGTACGCTATGATGAAAGTATGATGTTATGATGATTACATGCTAGCAAAAATGTGTTTATGTTGCCATGATGAATGATATGATGACGTGCGGCTAGCATGACATGTGCATGGTACTAGGATGTTTTGATGACATGATACTAGCATACCCTGTATGAGAAATCCTATGTTATTAGGATAATGATACGATGTTATGATGAATGATGATATAGTGCTAGTGTGTCATGTCATGAGGAATGATGGTTGCTCCAGTATTTGTACTGTGTAAGTATGGTTGCTCCGGTATTTGTACTGGGTAAGTATGGTTGCTCCCGTACTCGTTACGGGGTAAGTGTGAGGTTGCTCCCGTACTAGTTACGGGGTAAGTATGAGGTTGCTCCCGTACTCGTTACGGGGTAAGTATGAGGTTGCTCCCGTACTCGTTACGGGGTAAGTATGACGTTGCTCCCATATTCATATGGGGTAAGTATGGTTGCTCCAGTACTTGCTACTGGGTAAGTATGGATCTGTAGAACGCTTCGGCGGGACAGATCAACGGTTATGGAGCCTTGTGCCGGCATAAGCCCACTGTTCGTATGGTAACAGTGGAACGTATGATGATGATGATGTAAGGATGTTATGTGCTAAGGTTATGGACTATGTGTATGAAATGATGTGTATGTTAAGTATGTTTAATGTTGTTTTATGAAAACTAGAACTCACCAGCGTAAGCTGACTTGATTTAGCATGTATGTCAGGTTGAAGGTATGATAGGAGAAGGCATGGAGCTCGGGCATAGAGTCATACGATCCGGTGGTTTTTGGCAATCCGATATGTTTTTGATACAGACACTTTATTGATTTCTGTTTATCAAACTATGTTTATACTTCCGCTGCTCTGATTATGAAAGTTTTTAGTTTAAGAGCTATGCGTTATGATGAAAACCAACCTCTGTGAGGTGCCCGGTTTAGGGGCCTCACAAGTTGGTATCAGAGCCATAGTTTGAGAGATCTTGGCATCCCAAATGCCAAGACTTAAACTGAGAATGGGATTAATGGATGCGGATTTCCAACCACGGATGACGGATGCCACGAGTTGAATGTTTTTGTATGAGTTAAGGGTTAGATGTAATGTTACGAAAGTAGTTAGTGTCATGCACATTGAAGAGATGGGATGGGAAACGTTTAGAGCCTATGAGTTGGGTAAATGGTTAATAACACTTGATCAACGTCGTTAACGATTTACAAAACTTATTCCGTGCTAAACTGATTCCTGTACTGACTCATCAATTGTTGCATCCTAGTTAGATGGCCGGACAAAAGGGTAGACCGCGAAAGAAACCACAGGAACCTGAAGAACCACATGTCGAGAATGAAGAACCTGTCAATGAAGGCGACCACGAGCACAACGAGCAACCAGAGAATGAAGAAGAGTTCACTCTTGAGCCTATCGTGGTGAAGGCTATTTCTGATGAGGTCTGCAAGATAATGGATGAGAAACTACCAGCCTTGATTGCTAAGGCACTGAAGGATGCTTTAAAAGACAAGTCAGAAGGAACTAAGGGAAGCACCAAAGAAGATGAGGTGGTGATCATTGAGACAAAGAGCGGCGACTCTATGACTGGGAAACTGAAGGGCTGTGACTACAAGTCCTTCAAGGGATGCAACCCACCAACCTTTGATGGGAAGAAGGACGCAGTGGCCACCTGCCACTGGATTTCTGCGATGGAGGCTGTTATCTCCATCAGTGAGTGCCGAATTGACCAAGCTGTCAAGTTTGCAGCTCACTCTTTCGTTGAGGAGGCACTTCACTGGTGGAACACCGTCAAGCAATCCAAGACTACTGATGACATGGAGAAGATGACCTGGGATGATCTCAAGGAACTGGTTACTAAGCAGTTATGTCCCAAGAATGAGTTGGATAAGGTTGAAAGGGAGTTTCTGGTGCTGAAGGCGGGAAGTCTGAACCACAGGCAGTATACCTCACGATTCAATGAGATGGCAATACTTGTTCCTCACTTGGTTTCTACCGAGGAACGCAGAGTGAAGTTGTACATGGAGGGTTTACCTCCGAAGGTCCGTATACATGTGAAGGCGAATGCTCCCAAGACTTATGACTCCACTGTGGAGCTCAGTGGCATAGTTTGGGATGATGTTATGTCAGCAGAACCAGTCAAAGAAGAAGCAAAGGTGAAAGAGTCCTCCGGGACTAAGAGGGGTCGAACAGACCAACGAAAGTCTTCTGGCAAGAAGATTAAGCGAGAAGAGATGGGCCGATGCAACAAGTGTGGGAAAAGCCACACGGGACAGTGCCTGGTGGGCACTAATTTATGTTTCAGGTGTGGAAAGACGGGGCACTTTTCTAGCAGTTGCCCGAATGCCACTCGATGCTTCAACTGCAATGGATTAGGACACATGTCCAAGGATTGCAAGCTACCACGGGCCGATGCTTCGGGCTCGGGTAAGAAAGAGGAGAAAGGAAACGAGAAGCAGAAGGCTAAAGCACGAGCCTTTACGATGACGAAGGATGATGCGATTGTGGACCCTGACGTGGTCACAGGTACCTTTTCTATCAACAATATTCCTGGTTCTGTATTGTTTGATTCTGGTGCCAGCATGAGTTTTGTGTCTTCTACTTTCTGTGATGGGTTATCTGGGAAGGTTAAGAAGATAGACCGGGTATTTGATGTAGAGACGGCTATTGGTAAGATGACCAGGGTGACTGAGGCTATTGATGATTGTTATGTTGAGATAGAAGGTCATAGGTTCCCTGCCCGATTGTTTCTTATTACCTTAGGAGGCTTTGACGTAGTTTTGGGTATGGACTGGTTAGCCAAATATGAGGCTAACATTGTATGTCGACGAAAGATGATATGTTTACGTAAGATGGATGGGAGCTCCGTAACGGTTTATGGTGATAAAGCGATGTATGCGCCAAAGATCATTTCGATGATCAAGGCTGATGTTATGATGCGGCGAGGGTTTGTAGCCTACTTGGCCTATGCGATTGAGGAACGTACGGATACGAGGACGATTGATGATGTTCCCGTGGTGTGTAACTTCCCCGATGTATTCCCTGAGGAATTGCCTGGATTACCACCCGAACGGGAAATTGAGTTCCAGATCGACTTGGTGCCGGGGGCACAACCCGTTGCCAAAGCACCTTACCGTTTAGCTCCAACTGAGATGAAGGAAATGATGACCCAACTACAAGAACTCCTTGACAAAGGTTTTATACGACCGAGTGTCTCTCCGTGGGGAGCACCGGTGCTGTTCGTTAAGAAGAAAGATGGAAGTATGCGTATGTGTATCGATTACAGGGAACTGAATAAGTTGACCGTAAAGAACAGGTATCCTCTACCCAGAATTGATGACTTGTTAAATCAATTGCAAGGTGCAAGCTGGTTCTCAAAGATAGATCTCCGATCCGGTTACCATCAGTTGAAAGTTCGAGAGCAGGATATTCCAAAGACTGCTTTCCGTACGCGTTATGGACATTACGAGTTTCTCGTTATGTCGTTTGGATTGACGAATGCTCCCGCAGCATTTATGGATTTGATGAACAGGGTATGTCGACCGATGCTGGACCGATCGGTGATAGTGTTTATTGATGATATTTTGATTTATTCAAAGAATGAGGGAGACCATGCTTGCCACGTACGTGAGGTATTGGAGATCCTGAGGAAAGAGAAACTTTATGCTAAGTTCTCCAAATGCGCTTTCTGGTTACGAGAGGTACAGTTTCTGGGTCACGTGGTGAACCCAAAATGCATTATGGTAGATCCAGCTAAAGTTGAAACGGTTATGAAGTGGAGCCCTCCGAAGTCACCTACGGAAGTACGCAGTGTTCTTGGGTTGGCCGGTTACTATCGGAGATTCATTCAGGACTTCTCCAAGATAGCGACGCCACTGACGAAGCTCACGAAGAAAGACGTAAAGTACGAATGGGGTCCAAACCAAGAACAAGCGTTTTCAGTGCTGAAGGAGAAACTTACCCAAGCTCCTGTTCTAGCACTGCCGGATGGGAATGATGATCTTGTGGTGTATGCCGATGCGTCACGACAAGGGTTGGGATGCATACTGATGCAAAGGGGAAGGGTGATAGCTTATGCTTTGCGCCAGCTAAAGATTCATGAGGCTAACTACCCAACCCACGATCTTGAACTCGCTGCAGTAGTGTTTGCATTGAAAATATGGAGGCACTACTTGTATGGAGTACATAGTACCATCTATACCGACCACAAGAGCTTGAAGTATTTCTTCGAGCAAAAGGAATTGAACATGAGGCAGAGACGATGGCTTGAGCTGCTAAAGGATTATGATTGTGATATTCTATATCACCCAGGAAAGGCCAATGTGGTAGCGGATGCTCTGAGTCGCAAGACCGATCATCCTGCCATACGAGTAAAATCGTATAGTTTGGTAATAACGCCAGACTTTCTGAACGAGCTCAAACAGGCGCAACAGGAGGGATTGAAAGAAGAGAATGTGGGTTTTGAACGCGTCTTCGGTCAAGTCAAGAACTTGGAAGACAATGACCATGGGATAAAGCTACGATTCGGTCGAATGTGGGTGCCCAGAAATGGGGACATTCGGGCGAGGATTTTAGATGAAGCCCACAAGTCACGTTACTCGGTGCACCCCGGTGCAACGAAGATGTGTCAAGATCTTCGACAGGATTATTGGTGGCCGGGCATGAAGTTTAATGTGATGCAGTATGTGAACAGGTGTCTTACTTGTGCGCAAGTGAAGGCTGAGCATCAGAAACCCTACGGATATGTGCAACCTCTAAAGGTACCGGAATGGAAATGGGAACACATCACCATGGATTTCATCACCAAGCTACCGAGGACAGCTAAGCGACATGATACCATATGGGTGATTGTGGACCGACTGACGAAGAGTGCACACTTTCTTCCTATTAGGGAAACGTATACGTCCGAAAGGTTGTCTGAGTTGTTCGTGAAAGAGATTGTGACCAGAAATGGAATTCCTGTCTCCATTGTGTCAGATCGGGATACGAGGTTTACTTCCAGATTCTGGAAGCAGTTTCATGATGCTATGGGAACGAGCTTAAATATCAGTACCGCCTATCACCCTCAGACTGATGGACAGTCAGAAAGGACTATCCAAACGTTGGAGGATATGCTTAGGGCGTGCATAATCGATTTTGGAGAAAGCTGGGATGACCACTTGCCATTGGTGGACTTTTCATATAACAACAGCTATCACTCTAGTATCGGAATGCCCCCATATGAGGCGTTGTACGGACGACGATGTAGAACCCCGGTATGCTGGGGTGAAGTTGGACAGAAAGAAATGGGAAACAAGGCTGCTGTGATTGATACGGCAGAAAAGCTACGGGTGATAAAAGCACGTATGAAAGCTGCACAAGATCGCCAAAAGTCTTACGCGGACAGGCGCCGAAGACCGATCGAGTTTGATGTTGGCGATCGAGTGTTGCTGAAAGTATCACCATGGAAGGGAATCATTCGATTCAGGAAGAGGGGAAAGTTGAGTCCGAGATACATCGGACCGTTTCCGATAAAGGCAAGGGTAGGGAAAGTCGCGTATCGACTAGACCTACCAGAGGAGCTGAGCGGGATTCATCCTACCTTCCACGTGTCACATCTTAGGAAATGCTTGGCAGACAAGCAGGCGCATGTTCCTTTGGATGACATTGAGGTAGATAACCGACTGAACTACATTGAAGAACCAGTCGCCATTGTGGATACAAAGGAAAAGCAGCTACGAAGTAAAACGGTCCGTCAAGTAAGAGTTCAGTGGAAGCATCGGAAGGGTTCAAACACGACTTGGGAATTGGAAGACGAAATGAGGAAGATGTACCCTCATTTGTTCGATATGTAACGAGGCAGGTTTCGGGACGAAACCTATTGTAAGGAGGGGAGACTTGTAACATCCTGAAATTCTAATACAAGTTACTTGAACTTACAAATGGGTAACGAATAACAAGCTCGAAGTAAGATAGACGAAAAATAAACAAATTGGGGCTTCGGGTTCGTGTACTCGACATTGGGATTTCGAGTACACTGTACTCGAGGCTTGTATTCGAAAATCCATAATTTCGAGTACAAGACACCTCCTATAAATAGTAGTGCCTTGGGAAGCGTGACAGACTTTGGCTGGAAGCTTATCTGCTCTCGAGTACTCGAAGTTTAGGTCCAAGAATTTCAAGAATCGAGCTTTGATCGACCAAACGCAGTAGGAAACGCACGGGATTTTACCAGGAGGATCAGCTACCTTCAAGTAAGTGATTCATGTATAGAAAGCTGGATTTTTATACAAAAGTTAGAATGGTTAAACAAAGGGTGAACTTTTGCATAAAGCTCACACCTTTATGCATAAAGTTCATAACTTTGAGGTTCCAATACGTTGGTAACAACCAAAGGAACCTAGAACTAGCTCCCCAAGGTCTTAGATGAATTTCTGAGATGTTTAATGACGAAATGATGAGTACACGAAATCATGTACAGAGGGTACTCGAAATCATGCATGTATTTCGAGTACAATGTTATTTCGAGTACAGGGGCTATTTCGAATACAATAGTTATTTCGTGTACATGGAATTTCATGTACATGGCATTTCGTGAACTAGAGGTGTTTCGACTACATGGCATTTCGTGAACTAGAGATGTTTCGAGTACATGGCAATTCGTGTATGTAGGAACTTAATGAATTTCAAGGGTTTCGAACACTTAGCTAAATTTCGAAAACTTGGATTCAATAAGGGGGACTAGTAGGCTATGAGGACTTAGAATAATTTCTAAGTCTAAGTATGTGATGTGATGGTATGTGATGATATGATGTAACTGATATAGGTCCTTAAGGCCCTAGCTAAGGAGTTCGGCTAAGGTTAACAGGAGTCTACTATCAGGTGAGTTCTAGACGCCCTGTTTTATGCTTAATGTTTTGGGCTGACATACATGCTTATTGTTATGTCTATGATGATATGTGCCTATGATGAATGAATGATGATATGCCCTGACCATGTATGCATGTTAAGGTGATAGTATGATTATTGCATGAAAGTACGCTCAGAATGATGAATGCATGTTAGTAAGTTATGATGATAAACTGAATGATAACATGCTATGATGATAAATAGGGATGTATGTATGATGAAATCCTAGGTACGCTATGATGAAAGTATGATATTATGATGATTACATGCTAGCAAAAATGTGTTTATGTTGCCATGATGAATGATATGATGACGTGCGGCTAGCATGACATGTGCATGGTACTAGGATGTTATGATGACATGATACTAGCATACCCTGTATGAGAAATCCTATGTTATTAGGATAATGATACGATGTTATGATGAATGATGATATGGTGCTAGTGTGTCATGTCATGAGGAATGATGGTTGCTCCAGTATTTGTACTGGGTAAGTATGGTTGCTCCCGTACTCGTTACGGGGTAAGTATGAGGTTGCTCCCGTACTCGTTACGGGGTAAGTATGAGGTTGCTCCCGTACTCGTTACGGGGTAAGTATGAGGTTGCTCCCGTACTCGTTACGGGGTAAGTATGACGTTGCTCCCATATTCATATGGGGTAAGTATGGTTGCTCCAGTACTTGCTACTGGGTAAGTATGGATCTGTAGAACGCTTCGGCGGGACAGATCAACGGTTATGGAGCCTTGTGCCGGCATAAGCCCACTGTTCGTATGGTAACAGTGGAACGTATGATGATGATGATGTAAGGATGTTATGTGCTAAGGTTATGGACTATGTGTATGAAATGATGTGTATGTTAAGTATGTTTAATGTTGTTTTATGAAAACTAGAACTCACCAGCGTAAGCTGACTTGATTTAGCATGTATGTCAGGTTGAAGGTATGATAGGAGAAGGCATGGAGCTCGGGCATAGAGTCATACGATCCGGTGGTTTTTGGCAATCCGATATGTTTTTGATACAGACACTTTATTGATTTCTGTTTATCAAACTATGTTTATACTTCTGCTGCATGATTATGAGAGTTTTTAGTTTAAGAGCTATGCGTTATGATGAAAACCAACCTCTGTGTGGTGCCCGGTTTAGGGGCCTCACATTTGATAAGCCATTACCTGTGTCTTTGCCCTTTTTTAGTGATAGAATTTTATACCTTTACAACCTAAAAAAAACCTCGTATTCCCCTCACCAAATCCTATCATCTTCATACTCATGATAAACCGAAGAAAGTTTATTTATAGAGCATACGTTGGAATCGGTCGCAACCTATCCAGCCGCCTGCCCACCCCCTTTCCAATAGATCATGACCTATGCCCTTGCATATATTTGGTTATAGAATCCTACACTATTAACAATACCACTCAAACAAAATATATCATAGCTTAGAATAGTCACTAACGAGGAACTCTCAGAAACCCTCAAGAGATCAAACCATGTGTCTAGTTTGTGGAGGCACTAATCATTATGCTGCTGATTGCTTCTTTAATCAAAGAAGCAGAGGAAACTCACAACCATGGAGGGGAAATAAATGACAAGTTAAGATGGAGAAACTCATCTCATTCTTTGGAAGGCCAACAGTCTGGTTCTGAAAGAAAACAGTCAAGCAATAGGTATAGCCAAGAGAGTATGGTCGCACACACTGAGGGCTTTCAGATTTGAAAGGAACAACCACTTGATCTAGAGGAAGATCTAGTGATGAAACATTAGGTATGGTTTGCAACTTAGGCAGAACTGGGCCCCTGCCAGTTCTTTTGGCCTTTTTCATATTAGGTGCGGAAGAAGATGCCTGAACATTTATAGATAGAAGTTCAGGGGTTTGTTTGCATTTGTAGGTGATTTTGATGGAGTGAGAGATAGAAGGAGAAGGTGTGGGATCAACATCTGTTGGGTTTACATAGCTGTCACCTTCAGTAGTAGGAAGCTTCATAGAAGGAAAAAGAGGAGTGAAAGTCCCAAAAAACTAGGCACTCTTCTTCTTCAACTGGACAAAAACCTTGGCAGTAACCAAGGGTACAGGATATGTATTCCCAGCCAATGAGAGCGAAGAACTTAACTCATTGTTGAGGATGAGTTTCAAAAACCTGGGATACATGAAAAATTTCTTTGGGGACGAAAGATTGTTCGCCAAATTATTGAATATGAAAGCAGAAAAGTTGAAAGGATGGTTAGAGATCAAACCATCAATTAGAGGTAATTTGATCCCATCCACCTATTTTATTTGAAAAACAATGCAGAAAGACGTGTATGAAATACTTATAATTATATGACACTCTGTCCTTCAAATAGGTAGTTGAAGGAAGAGGACATTCGCATCCCATTGACCTAAAGGTCACTTGTACCTCATCCCGTGTGAGTGAGACCCTTACACCGGCATCATTGAGTTGGAGATGCCGACAGATGGTCTCAACAGAAATGGAAATGGGATGAGCATCAATGGTAGCCAAGAGAGTTCTACCATTGGGAGATGTAACAATAGAACAAGAATCCTAGAATTGTTGTTGATGAGATTCATACACCAAGGGGTTAAGAGTATGGGCAAAGAAATACATGCTTCTTCTTAAAAAAAGAGATTATTGGAGCAAATCAGCATCATGTTCAGCTGACAGCTTCACAACAAGATTGTGAGCAGGTCATCAATAGGATCTTCCATGGTAACATGATGCTGATTTGCTCCAATAATCTCTTTTTTTATGAATCTCATCACCAACAATCCTATGCAGGAAACAACTTCTATCTCCATGGAACCTACATCCCCTCTTTGGACATTGGCTATTGATGACCTCTCTTCCAATCCTATGATTTATGAGGAGACTCTTAGGGTATCCTCCAAGATGGTTGGTCAACCGGAGGGGCAGTGAATGCTAAGGTTAGCTACAAAGCTAAAACTGTTTCCAAGGGCGTAATCATTCTTAAGGTTTCTTCCTCAGAAGAAAAATTGGCCGATGAACCAACTTGTATGGCCACAAGATCCATCTCCTCTAGGTAAACATAATGGAAAAAGGAAACTATCCCCTGGAGGAGGAAGCAGTTCAAGAAGAGAGGAGGCCATTGATGAAGAAGGGCCGACGAGACACCTCCCTGGCTAGAGAATTCTACGACTATCTGGTCTCCTTCAGGAGAAAGGTTTTCATATTGATGAGGTACTTCACTGGTCGATACCTAGAATGGATGCTGAGCTAGATAGGGTGCAGCAGCTTCCTCCAAGAAACAATAGGAAACTGCTTTTCAAGAGATGATGAAGTAGTTCTTTGTGAACTATGTATTCTCTCGGAAGTATCTTGGTCCTATGAAGAAGTCTACCATGGATCTTCACATGAGATAAATTAAAAGCAAAATATCCATGGGAAAGCTACCTTCAATGGACCAGATCTAGGCTCAGTAAGAGGCTACAAGCATAGGAAGCATAGGGAAAAGGCCTATGCATGAGAAGCCTCTGTCTGCCAAAGCTGTTGAAGAGGTAGAGGCGATCATTGCAGAAGAAGCTAGACGGTTCTATTAACCAAAGGAAGAAATCATCTCTCCTCCATCCAGTCCCTCCTACACCAACATGCCTATATCCTCAGTGATCAAAATCAACAAAGGTCTCACAGAGCAACAATCTACAAGTCTTGATCCTGAGGAACATCCAAGGATGGATGAAAGGAGTGAAGAAGACACAACAGCTGCAGAACAAGACCCTACAATGAATCAAAAGCGAACTGCAGAACAAGAAGCAGCAGTGGCCTCTACAGAAGCAGCTGAGGAAAGTGAAGAAAAGCAGGAGGAATAGGAAGAAGAAGAGAAATCAGGCCTCAGGTCAAATCATCCCATACAAAATGTGTGGACTTTCAGACGTTGGAAGTCAATTGCTAGAAGAAGACCTTAGGATATTACCATCAATGTATTTATTCCTATAATTGAATGGAGCTATATCTCCCATGAGAAGAAGTTGAGACTCAAACAAATTACTGGAAATATCCAAAACTGAAGGACATTGACCTCATTTCTCTTCCTACTCCATGCATCTTTGGTTTGGAAAATATGCCTCTTCACAACCCAGAAAACCATGCTGACAGAAGGCTCAATCCAAGACTTATCAAGAGAAGGGCTGAAAACTTAAGGAATGAAAGATAAAGATTTTGGTAGCATCAGCCTAGGGGGATACTGTAAGATCAAATAAGGATGATGCTCACTAAAACATCTCTAGAACAAGTCTTGGGCTCTCAAAAGACAAACAACCTTCGGAAGAAAAGAGTAAACATTCGTAAGAACTAATGCTTCCGAAGGTTAACTCTCTTCTTCTGAAGGCTATACAGAAGACTCAAGCTTCCAAAGCTTCCTTAACACTCAGAGATTCCGAAAAAATTTCCACAGCTTCCAAATACAAAATTATCCAAATACTTCCATCTGACATGATCCAGTACACTTAAAGAAAGATTCAGAGTTGCTTTACATCATCAAGACCAACACAGAAGACATTCAAATGATACTCAGCAACAGAGTATACCTGTCAGACTTACTGAGATACCTTTACATTAATGATGTTTGTAGTTTAGTTATTTATTGCAAAAATCAATGAAGTTATCTATATTAATTGTAATTAATATGGCTTGGCCTGTCAAGGCATAACAGTATACTAGTTTTAGCCTTAATTTGTTACTAATATTTTGTTCGGCCTTGTATTCCTACAAGGATACAGCTGTAGGTTTTAGTATAAATACGTTACTTGCAACTTAGTAAAGTGTGTGTGCTTGTGCTTGAGCTAAGAGTCTTGTATACTTTACATTTGAATGAAATATACTTTAACCTTGAATTAAAATTATTCTTGTGTATTTTAATTTGTTTTGTAAGTGTGTGTGAGTTGAATTTATAGAACTTTCCGTATCTATCAACTCAGTAGAAGATACCTTCTGAAAGTGTTGTGTAGATTACATAACCCGATCCAACAGTGTTTCCATCAGCCACATCTACGTTAAATGGTTTTCCTAATTGAGTACGTGTTCTACAAAGTATACGTTCAAGCTCATATGAAACAAAACTTCTATTTGCACTGGATCAAACAAAAATAGATGCATAAGGGTTGTTAATAAAAAATGTATCATTATAAACATCATGATTGGCTTGAGCTGCTGGAGCATTCAATTGAAAAGCTTTGTCTCTTGCCACCCTCTGATTTTTGCCCGTCAGTGTTGGGCACTAGTTTCTAAAATGATTTACATCACGACACTCATAACAGGCTCTCGCCTGTACAGGTGCAGGACGAACTGATATAACTTGTAGTGGTTGTGTAGGTGGAGCAGGTAATGCTAGCAGTGCAAGTTGCATCCGTTGCACTTGTGGTGCACTCCTACACAAGTAAGCCAATTGACCATACTTACCACAATTATTGCAAATGCGGAAAGGTAGGTTGGGAGCATAATGATATCGGAAAATTTTGCATTGTGGATTCACCCCAACATAAGATATGATGTTGGAGTTGCTGGATGATTGTTGACTTATCTGAACCACATGAGTAGTAACAAGGGTATTTCGCTTTTGACTGTTTCTTTTGGATGAGCTTGCTGGTTAAGTGTTGACTTCTGTTGAGATTTCCTTAGTGGTTGTCTTGGCTTCGGTCTTCTTACTTCCCTTCCGAGTAAGTGTTCCACCCTTCACATGATTATTTGTCAATGTAGCGGCCAGGCGGAGAGCAGCCTCAAGAGTGGTAGGGTTACTACCAAAGACTGTATCTGTAATCTGCATGGGTAGTCCGCCAGTATACTTCTCTATGGCTCTTTCTAATGGAGTCACAAGATGAGGCACCAGTGAACTTAGTTCATTAAAGCGGAAGTTGTAGATTCAATTCTCTCCACTTTCCTACTTGAGTTCCTAGAAATCAGCCTCTAGTTTCCTCATCTCGCTTGTAGGACAAAATTCTGTAATCATCAGAGTTTTGACCTTAGTCCATGTCAGGGCTTGGGTTGAATCAACTCCCCTAGTTCGCCTCTCGCCATTCCACCAAGTTAGTCCTCTCTTTTGGAAAACACTGGTGGCATAGTGCACCTTTAGATTCTCAGGATAGTGATTGTTAATGAAGGTGTTTTCAATACTCTCAAACCACTGAGCAGACCAGTGGCCCCATCAGCACACTTGAACTTCATTGGGTTCCAAGAGTTGAAATGCTTAAAAGTGCAAACAGACGGTTTGCACCTCCCCTATTTCGATTGACTTTCTAGTTAGCTAGATTCAACTAATTCACCAATCCCGTGATAAGGGTTGCTAAGTCTTTCATGTCGGTGTTGGCATTGTCATTGTTAGCATTGTTGGTGTTGTTGTTCCTATTGTTATTGTTACGGCTACACGGCGGCACGTTTCTACAAGGATAAGAAACATGTTACTATCACATACAAAACCATAGGAATCATTGCAAAGTCTCATCATCTAAGATGAATTTCTTAATGTGGTCAACTATCCTACACACTAATCCATATCTTATCTTTATCTAGACTATATATTCGAAATTTCCATTAATTTTCACCCTGTTTTAACACTGACAACCTCCCGATGCAGAGTAACTGGTTTAGATATAGGGCATACGTAGACTTGACTGTTGTCGCATCATCCGCCATCCCACCACCGTTACAATGAACCACGATTATGCCCTTGTTAGGAATTTGGGTATAACACATGTGTTCCAAGTGTTTTTCACCCTAGTCATATCCTATAAGGAATGACTATGAGTGGAGTATGTTCAAGTTCTCTTGTCATCTAGGTTCACCTAATGCCTAAATTCACCTGACATCTAGGTTCATCTATCATCTAAGTTCACCTAATGTCTAAGTTCATCAGACATTATGTTCCCCTAATGTCCGAGTTCACTAAATGTTCATATATGTCTCATAATGTCCATAATGCGTACTCGTCAATGTGTATATATGTTCTACAAATGTATCCATCCAATAGTTTCAAATCAACAATTCCCAACATTTCCTATCTAAATTCGTTAATTCCCGACATTGACATACCCCCAATATACTAAAAATGGTTTATGTATAGGGCATACGTAGGAATCGGTCGCAACCTATCCAGCCGCCAGCCCACCACCTTTGTATTACACTATGAGCGTGCCCTTGTCTAGTGATTAAGGATCAATTATTCCTGAATAACTCTTTCCCATAATCCTTAACACTAACATCCACCCAATGTACAGTAAATGGTATATGTATAGGGCATATGTAGAAGTCAGTCGCAATTGCTTCAGCCGCCAGCCCACCACCTTTACAATACATCCCGAGTATCTCCTTGTCGAGTAGTCAGGGTTTAATTAATCACATATGATAACAATTAATAAGTATCATGTATCACTTATCATATAATAGCTATCATGAAGCATATATTATAGATCATGAACATAAATTATATATAACTATGTAGCAATTAACCCTTAATAAACATATAAGCACAAATCCTGAATATAATAACCGGTGTATGAAATAAATCATACTTGCGTATCCTACGGTTATAGACTAGGTCATCCATTTCTAGTAACCTAATTCCCTATAACCCAGGCTCTGATACCAATTTTTAACACCCCAATCAATGACAGAATCATCGGGATGCCACGAAGAATGTGCAGATTGTTCAAAAGCTCGTGGGCAACTAAAATGTATCATCAAATATCATTTAATCATTTAAAGTAATTACACAAAAATCATGTTTGTCAAGAAGTAGTCACAACAAATTACACAAAAGATTTAGTTAAAAAATCCTAATCTTTAGTAGATCCAGTTAAATTAGCCAAGTCCAAGATCCTATGTGATGATATCCTAAATAGGTAGAGCTATCCTCCCTATTCTCTTCATTCCCTGAAACATGTAAAAAAATAAAGTGTCAACTATAGACGTAGTTGGTGAGTAATCCTAAGTCTTAACACACACTGTGACACCCGGCAATTTCAGGTAAATTGCAACTCTTACTTCCTTTACATTTCACATTCATACTTGTTGCATTTCATTTAACGATGTTGAACACAAACGACTACGAAACGATAGTTCGAGGAACTATCGAATCGTACATTGCATTGCACATTGGTTTTGGAAACCAAGTGTGGCAAACACAACACTAACACAAGACAATAATTCGAGGAGTTATTGAATTGTGCATTACACGTTGATTAGGATTAATCAAGCGTGCAAACACTTCGTTACACACCAACACAAACTATCAAAGATAATTCGATGAATTATCAAAACACACACACGAGTCTCACGAACGTTGGTGATCAGTCAAACTTATGTGCTACTTTGTATTTATATGCTTAAACGTGCATTAGATGTTTAGGATAAACGTAGGAATCAAGTACGAGCGAAATCGTATCAACGAAATCAAAAAACAAGGAAAAGGACCCATCGCGGTACGCGATGGTTCCCCGGCGAAAGGCTTCGCGGTACGCGGCGCAAACCGGGAGTCGAAACTCCCGAATCCCATCGCGGTACGCGATAAACATTTTTGATCGGCCTCCGCGGTACGCGAAGGCCATGCAGATCAAATTTTCTTTATAATCAACCCCATCTCATTTCTATCCGGCTCCTTTGCAATCCACTCGAACTCCCACCCAAATTCTCGACCAAAACTCATCTGGAGCAAGCTTCAATCTCTGGAATCATTTGGGAAGCTATTCCTTGGTGTTGGAAGCCTTTGTAGATCAAGGAGAGTGTCGAGAACCGTCAAGAAGTTCGAAACGACCATCAAGCCAGTAGCTTGCCGTCATCAGAAGCTGTTCGAGCTTGAATCTGTAGCTCAAAGGTAGTTTTAAATGTTTACATAGTGTTAGATCGTACATGCAAGGGCTAAAAACCCTCATGCAACTCCGTGTAGTTATGGTGCTCGAATGTGTTGGTGATTTGATGTATATTTGATCTAGATTTATTGATTTAGTGTTTAGATGTGTTAGATTTGGGTTTGATTGAGTTATTGGTTGATTTATTGATCTAGCATTCGCAGACGCGAACACACGAACACACCGGGACTACTAATCAGGTGAGTTCACGGCCCCTTTTTACATTTTCTACCTTTGGGGGAGAAAACATTGCATACAACTGTTTTGAACAACTTACACACTTTTGGTTATTTTTGTACATGCTAATATCGTATATGCATATGTGTGGCATTCATCCACAAAACTGATAAGTCCTCATTAAACACACCTCGAACCGTTAATAGCGCGTAGCGCTCAGCGTGGTAATTCTGAATAGTACTATTTGGGCCTGACAAGCCCCACTGTTGCGAGCCGTATGGCCACCCCGACTGGAGGTCGGAAGAGTGCATAATTGACCAAACAACATTTGTAATATCTTGGATGGATATGGTGGGAGGCAGCATGTTAGCTTCGGTTGCGAACCCGCATATGATATAAAACATATTGACTAGCTATCAATTGATATTGCATTGTATTGAAAAGTAGACCTGCTTAAACTTTACTTTAAACATTTGAATGTTTACTGCTGATTACAAACCTGTGCTCTCACCAACCTTTGTGTTGACTCTTTACTCGCATGTTTTCTCAGGTAACTAAGGCACGCGCACAAGGACTAGGATGCTAGGATGGAGTCCATGCATCTACTGTAGTTTCTTAGGCCATTTGATAATATTTAAACATTGATCGTGTTACCTTTGTATTATCTAACCATCCTTAATCGCTTCCGCAACATTAAGCTTGTGTTGTTTTGAAAACTTTTTTTTAAGTTAATGCTTCCGCTACTTATGAATGTTAAACTGTTTTGTTAACTTATATTTTACTTCCGCAACTCTGATTTTAAAAACTCTTTTATCCAAGTTATTGGACGTATGTATAAACCAGACATATAGGTCTCGCATGTTGTGTGACCGGAGACTGCGATCCTGACAATCTGCCGCCGCTCGCGCCCCGGAAGGGACGGGATTTCTCGGGGTGCGACAGATTGGTATCAGAGACTCCGGTTATTGCGAATTAGGTTTGCATTTAGTGAACTTAGTCTATAACCACTAGTCTCCACACAACACTTAGTGCTTAGTAGTGTGATACTTGCGCACATGACACATCTCTTATGCATTACGTTCACCACCGCACGTGACTACCCATGACGGGGATAGCCGATGGCTCTACATGTTTTTCTTCAGTACCTACCGCACACACACTACATTAGTCAATAGACAAACACTAACACGTATTCTCGCTATGAAGATCATGGCTGGAAGACGTGGAGGACGCAGGAATGCGGGTGGACGTGGAAACATCAACCTGACTCAAGCTGAGTTGAACACCCTCATCAACGAACGGGTTGAGGAGGTACTTGCTGCACGGGAAGCTGCCCGTAACCAAAACCTACTGAACCAAGGTGATGAATCTGTTCATATTCACCTTGCACCACAATCACTTGTTTCCAATTCAACACGTTTACCCGATACTTAACCCAACTCTACTCTTTGCATATCTCAGGAGCAAATCCTAACCCACCTCTCTGCACATTCAAGATGTTCCTGGATTGCAAACCCCATTCATTCAGTGGTACTGAGGGAGCCGTTGGACTGTTACGCTGGATCGAAAAGGCAGAATCAGCCTTTGCCATGAGCAACTGCAGGAGCGAAGACAGGGTCAAGTTCGCTGCAGGGACATTCGAGGGAGCTGCCCTCACGTGGTGGAATGCCAACGTTCAGAACCTAGGGCTTGATGCAGCCAACGCTCTGCCCTGGGATAACTTTAAGCAAATGTTGAACCGCGAGTACTGCCCTCGTGGTGAGGTGCAGAAACTTGAAACTGAGTTCTGGAACCACAAGATGATTGGTTCCGAGGTCGAGGCTTACACAACTCGATCTTATGAGCTGGCAAACCTGTGCCCGGAGATGGCAAATCCACCCTTCAAACACATAGAGAAGTACATCGATGGACTGCCACCTCAAATCCAGGGCATGGTGCTCTCTGCTGATCCCATCACCATGCAACAAGCCGTGCGATTAACCCACAAGCTCACTGACTCGGCAGTCGCACAAGGACTCTTACCACCTCGTGGTGCTGTGACCACAACCAACGACAAGGGCAAACGAAAATGGGATGACACCCTGAACAAACCAACCACTCTCCAACCCCCACCACAACAACGTAAGTTTGGATCAACCCAAGCTTATGCCCCACCCATCCCAACCACCCAGAACCAAGGAGGTTATGCTGGGAAACACCCTAAATGCCACAAGTGCAGCTTCCATCATGCACAGGGTCAGTGTGGCCGTTTCCAATGCCAGCGTTGTGGAAAAGGGGGGCATGCAGCCAAAGACTGCAGGGGTGAGCTAATGACAAAGACCCCACCGCCACAACAACAGCAACAACTTGAAGCACCAAAGGGTTGCTTCGAATGTGGCAAACCAGGGCATTTCAAGAAGGACTGCCCGCACCTGAAGAACAACAACAACAACCAACAGAACAACAACAATGGGAACAATGGCACGAGGGGACGAGCCTTCGTGATTGGGGCCAAGGAGGCCAGGAGGGATCCCAACCTTGCAACCGGTACGTATCTCTTAAACGATAATTATGCTACTGTATTGTTTGATACTGGAGCTGAGAAAAGCTTTATATCTAAAGACTTTAGTGAGATACTTGCCATAATCCCAACACCCTTAGAGGTTGAATACACGGTAGAGCTAGCTGATGGTAAATTGATTGTAACTAAGCACATTCTGAGAGAATGCACACTAGAGCTAGCTAACCACAAATTTAAGATTGATCTCATGCCAGTTACACTAGGCAGTTTTGATGTCGTAGTGGGCATAGATTGGTTGTCTGAAAACCAGGCTGAAATCATTTGCCACGACAAGGTCGTGCGCATACCCCTCCCTAGCGGAGAAACTCTAGACATCAAGGGCGAAAGGAGTGACACACCTCTGAACATCATCTCGTGCATGAAAGCTCACAAATGCTTACGAAAGGGATACACAGCCATTCTGGCGCTTATCACCGACAAGACGGAAGAGGAGAAAAGAATAGAAGACATTCCAGTCGTATGCGACTATCCCGACGTATTCCCCGAGGATCTACCAGGACTACCACCACCTCGGCAAGTGGAGTTCCGCATAGACCTTGTGCCGGGAGCAGCGCCTATCGCACGAGCACCATATCGACTTGCACCTTCGGAGATGCAGGAACTGTCCAACCAACTGCAAGAGCTGTTGGACAAGGGTTTCATTAGACCAAGCTTCTCACCCTGAGGAGCTCCGGTCTTGTTCGTAAAGAAGAAGGATGGCACTTTCCGTATGTGCATTGACTATCGGGAATTGAACAAAGTAACAATCAAGAACCGATACCCCTTACCTCGGATTGACGATCTATTCGATCAGTTACAAGGATCGAGTTATTATTCCAAGATCGATCTGCGATCTGGGTACCATCAGTTAAGGATTCAGGAGGAAGATATCCCTAAGACAGCTTTTCGCACTCGGTATGGCCATTACGAGTTTTTGGTTATGCCGTTTGGGCTGACAAACGCACCCGCAGTATTCATGGACCTCATGAATAGAGTGTGCAAACCTTACCTGGATAAATTTATTATTGTCTTTATAGATGATATTCTCATTTACTCCAAAAACCAGGAGGAACACAAGGAGCATCTGCATTTGGCTCTTGAACTACTACGGAAAGAGAAGCTGTACGCTAAACTCTCAAAGTGCGACTTCTGGATTCGAGAAGTCCAATTCTTAGGTCATGTTGTGAATGAACAAGGAATACATGTGGATAAATCTAAGATAGAGGCAATCAAGAACTGGGAAGCACCAAAGACCCCAACTGAGGTGCGACAATTCCTAGGCTTGGCAGGCTATTATCGACGATTTATCGAAGGATTTTCAAAGATAGCACAACCCCTTACAGCTTTAACCCATAAGGACAAGAAGTATCTCTGGACTAACAAACAGGAGGATGCATTTCAACTTCTCAAGCAGAAGCTCTGTAGTGCACCTATCTTATCTCTTCCTGCTGGGACGGACGACTTCGTAGTATATTGCGACGCCTCGATACAAGGACTCGGCTGTGTGCTAATGTAGCGAGAAAAGGTGATTGCATATGCTTCTCGACAACTGAAAGTCCACGAGAAGAACTACACCACCCACGACTTGGAACTTGGAGCCGTGGTATTTGCACTCAAGATCTGGAGACACTACCTGTATGGTACAAAGTGTACGATATACACTGATCATAAGAGTCTCCAACACATATTCGAGCAGAAGGAACTAAACATGCGACAACGTCGCTAGCTCGAGCTTCTTAACGACTATGAGTGTGCTATCAAGTATCACCCGGGGAAGGCCAACGTTGTGGCTGATGCCCTAAGCCAGAAAAACACATCGAAACCCAAGAGGGTACGAGCTTTACAGCTCACAATCCTTCCCAATCTCCCTGAACAGATACGTAATGCCCAGGTGGAGGCACTGAAACCTGAAAACCTAGCGGCTGAATCACTAAGGGGAATGGAACAACAACTTACGGAAAAAGCTGATGGCTTACAGTATTTCATGGAACGCGTCTGGGTTCCACATCACGGGAATCTACGAGACCTTGTGATGGACGAGGCTCACAAATCCCAGTATTCCATTCATCCAGGATCTGATAAGATGTATCACGATCTGAAGGTACTTTACTGGTGGCCACACATGAAAGCCGACATCGCCACTTACGTGGGCAAGTGCTTGACTTGTGCCAAAGTCAAGGTCGAGTACCAGAAACCCTCTGGATTACTCACACAACCCGAGATCCCCATGTGGAAATGGGAACAGATATCCATGGATTTCATCACCAAATTACCCCGAACACCTAGTGGATGTGACACTATCTGGGTAATTGTGGACCGACTGACTAAGTCAGCACATTTCCTTGCAATCAAGGAAAACGACAAGATGGAAAAACTAGCCAGAATCTATGTTAAGGAAGTGGTCTCGCGACATGGAGTGCCGATCTCCATTATTTCGGATCGAGACGCCAGATTCACTTCTAACTTCTGGAAATCATTGCAAAAGTCGCTTGGCACACGGTTGGATATGAGTACAGCATACCACCCACAAACTGATGGCCAGAGCGAACGCACGATACAAACCCTTGAAGATATGCTACGAGCGTGCGTAGTGGACTTCGGCAACAGCTGGGAAACTCACCTGCCATTGGTGGAGTTTTCCTACAACAACAGCTACCACACTAGTATCAAGGCAGCGCCTTTTGAGGCACTCTATGGCAGGAAATGCCGATCACCCATCTGCTGGGCGGAAGTGGGCGACAGTCAGCTCACTGGCCCGGAACTTGTACACGAAACTACGGAGAAAATCGTGCAAATCAGAAACCGCATGGCAGCAGCTCGAGATCGTCAAAAGAGCTATGCCGACAAACGCCGAAAGCCTTTAGAATTTCAGGTAGGAGATAAAGTCCTTCTGAAAGTTTCACCCTGGAAAGGCGTCATTCGTTTCGGTAAACGAGGCAAACTGAACCCACGGTATATTGGACCATTCGAGATCCTGAAAAGGATTGGTCCGGTGGCATACCAACTCAACTTACCAGCCGAGTGGATGAGCGACTACGGTTCGTGGAAGAACCGGTAGAGATCATGGACCGTGAGGTCAAACAACTCAAACAGAGTAAGATTCCTATTGTTAAAGTTCGATGGAACTCGAAACGCGGACCTGAATTCACGTGGGAACGTGAGGATCAGATGATGCGCAAATATCCCCATCTCTTCAAGAAGACAACGTCGATCGCCGACACCAACAAATAAATTTCGGGACGAAATTCCTTTCAACAAGGGGATGATGTGACAACCGGAAAATTCTTGTTTCTCAAACACTCTTACTTCTCAAACACTACCAACAACAACCAAATTTCGGGACGAAATTTCTTTCAACAAGGGGATGATGTGACACCCGACAATTTCAGGTAAATTGCAACTCTTACTTCCTTTACATTTCACATTCATACTTGTTGCATTTCATTTAACGATGTTGAACACAAACGACTACGAAACGATAGTTCGAGGAACTATCGAATCGTACATTGCATTGCACATTGGTTTTGGAAACCAAGTGTGGCAAACACAACACTAACACAAGACAATAATTCGAGGAGTTATTGAATTGTGCATTACACATTGATTAGGATTAATCAAGCGTGCAAACACTTCGTTACACACCAACACAAACTATCAAAGATAATTCGATGAATTATCAAAACACACACACGAGTCTCACGAACGTTGGAGATCAATCAAACTTATGTGCTACTTTGTATTTATATGCTTAAACGTGCATTAGATGTTTAGGATAAACGTAGGAATCAAGTACGAGCGAAATCGTATCAACGAAATCAAAAAACAAGGAAAAGGACCCATCGCGGTACGCGACGGTTCCTCGGCGAAAGGCTTCGCGGTACGCGGCGCAAACCGGGAGTCAAGACTCCCGAATCCCATCGCGGTACGCGATAAACATTTTTGATCGGCCTCCGCGGTACGCGAGGCCATGCAGATCAAATTTTCTTTATAATCAACCCCATCTCATTTCTATCCGGCTCCTTTGCAATCCACTCGAACTCCCACCCAAATTCTCGACCAAAACCCATCTGGAGCAAGCTTCAATCTCTGGAATCATTTGGGAAGCTATTCCTTGGTGTTGGAAGCCTTTGGAGATCAAGGAGAGTGTCGAGAACCGTCAAGAAGTTCGAAACGACCATCAAGCCAGTAGCTTGCCGTCATCAGAAGCTGTTCGAGCTTGAATCTGTAGCTCTAAGGTAGTTTTAAATGTTTACATAGTGTTAGATCGTACATGCAAGGGCTAAAAACCCACATGCAACTCCGTGTAGTTATGGTGCTCGAATGTGTTGGTGATTTGATGTATATTTGATCTAGATTTATTGATTTAGTGTTTAGATGTGTTAGATTTGGGTTTGATTGAGTTATTGGTTGATTTGATGATGTTTTACTACACTTGCCATAAAAGGAAGCTTTTATGTTGCAAGTCTTGGATTCGTAATGATCTAGACATGTTAGACATGTCTAGATGTTGTTAAATATGTATTGGAGTGTTTAGAAACACATTGGGATATTTGAGTTTGTCAAAAACTTGGTTTTGTAGAAACTTGCTAAAAATGGAAACTTTTAAAAATCAAAAGAGGACTTTTGATGTTTTAAAGGCTTTTGATGAACTTTGATTTTTGAAATATGATTAGAATTGATTTCTAAGCATATTGGAAACCTTGATTTGTGAAAATGAGTTTTAAACGGATACTTTCCAAATAAGGGAACTTTATTTGGGCAAAACGGCGTATATGATTATTTATGCGCCGACGATGCGTTCTAAGTGTTAAAACATGATTTTATAAACATATTGGAAGTTATTGGTTTTATGAAATGGGATTTCACAACCACACTTTCCTAAATTGGAAACTTTCTAAAAATGGTAACTTATGTGATTAGAGTCATAGGATGCATTTTGGTGTCTTATGTGCATTGAGGCACGTAAACACAACAATCGTGTCACCAACGATTCGTCGAGACAACACAAGTCAACACACACACTCGGTTGAGCACACCGACACTTGGAGTTGTATGGGATACAACACACCACAAAACACATACTCACACCTACATGGTTATAGGTGCCTACTAGCAGGATTGCTAGCATTCGCAGACGCGAACACACGAACACACCGGGACTACTAATCAGGTGAGTTCACGGCCCCTTTTTACATTTTCTACCTTTGGGGGAGAAAACATTGCATACAACTGTTTTGAACAACTTACACACTTTTGGTTATTTTTGTACATGCTAATATCGTATATGCATATGTGTGGCATTCATCCACAAAACTGATAAGTCCTCATTAAACACACCTCGAACCGTTAATAGCGCGTAGCGCTCAGCGTGGTAATTCTGAATAGTACTATTTGGGCCTGACAAGCCCCACTGTTGCGAGCCGTATGGCCACCCCGACTGGAGGTCGGAACAGTGCATAATTGACCAAACAACATTTGCCATATCTTGGATGGATATGGCGGGAGGCAGCATGTTAGCTTCGGTTGCGAACCCGCATATGATATAAAACATATCGACTAGCTATCAATTGATATTGCATTGTATTGAAAAATAGACCTGCTTAAACTTTACTTTAAACATTTGAATGTTTACTGCTGATTACAAACCTGTGCTCTCACCAACCTTTCTGTTGACTCTTTACTCGCGTGTTTTCTCAGGTAACTAAGGCACGCGCACAAGGACTAGGATGCTAGGATGGAGTCCATGCATCTACTGTAGTGTCTTAGGCCATTTGATAATATTTAAACATTGATCGTGTTACCTTTGTATTATCTAACCATCTTTAATCGCTTCCGCAACATTAAGCTTGTGTTGTTTTGAAAACTGTTTTAAGTTAATGCTTCCGCTACTTATGAATGTTAAACTGTTTTGTTAACTTATATTTTACTTCCGCAACTCTGATTTTACAAACTCTTTTATCCAAGTTATTGGATGTATGTATGAAACCAGACATATAGGTCTCGCATGTTGTGTGACCGGAAACTGCGATCCTGACAATCTGCCGCCGCTCGCGCCCCGGAAGGGACGGGATTTCTCGGGGTGCGACACACACAAAAGTAATTATAAGAGTTTAAGTAACACATGTGAACCTGTAAAGATGATCATATCTTGTAAATACACTAACAAGTATATCAACAAATTATCCAAATACGTTCAATCAAATCAACAAATACAACCATAACAACAACATCAACAATAATGAGTTTATCCTATATGTACTACGGAGGACAAAAGTCAACTCAATCAATAGTATAAGTAATGAACCACGAAGGACCGAAGTCAACTCAAACAACAGTGTAAAGAATCACCGCGGAGGACCAAAGTCAACTCAATCAACATTGGTTCTATGAGCATAAGACTATAAGAGTTAATCCTAATCACTGCAGAGGACCGAATTCAACTCAATCAATAGTGGTTCTATGAGCATTAGAGTATCAGAGTTTATCCTAATCACTGCGGAGAACCGAAGTCAACTCAATCAACAGGGTAATGAATCACCGTAGAGGACCGAAGTCAACTTAACAAACGGTGGTTAAGATCAATACGAGTCTGGTGACAATACATCAATGACATCCAAGTTTCAAAATTTTTATATCAAATTATATAAGTTTAGAGTATACATGCTTCACTCCCGAGTTTAGAAATAAAAAGAGTAAAAGGGGGTTATGATAACTCACCTAACTAAGCAATTAGCTTAGTTCTTCAGTAAGAAGGCGTAGGAAACAGAACTCTTCTTGAATCCTACAATTAAGATTTGACGATATGTTTAAGCTATGATTATGTGTTTGATTGTGCTTTTGAAATCTGAATTGTTAACCGAGTTCTTGTTATTAAAATGGGAATGACTCCTTCTTGTGGGTATTTATAAGAATGACTCATTCTTATGTGCCATTCATACGAATGACTCATTCTTGTGTTCCATTCATACGAATGACTCATCTTATGGCTATTCATACGAATGAGTCATTCTTGTGGGTCATTCGTACAAATCGATTATTCTTAGGGGCCATTCGTATGAATGGCTCATTTTTACGAGACATTCACCTGAAATGAGGATCATCCACAGTGTAGATGGCGATTTCTCTATTTATCAGCAAATTGGTGATGGTTTTGGGTTGGGAATGGTTTTGTAATGTGTAAAACCGTTTTAAACGAGTTGGTGTCGGGTTGGGGAGAAAACCTCAAAACCCGAAATAAAACTTGTAGATCTACCTACAAAAGTGATTGAGAGCTCGTTTTCTTCGTGGGTTCGTCATCCAGACGAGTGGAGAAATGTTTTGGTACAAAGATCATGCAAAACAGTGATGAATTGAGAAAGATTTGTAGAGAGAAAAATTTAGAGAGAGAAAGTGACAGTGGTGTGTGTTTGAGAGAGAAAGAGAGAGGGCATCAAAATCTAAAGGAAAAAGACAAGGGTTTGGCTTTTATAGCCCAGTCAAACCCGTGTGTTCGGTTCCTTTCATTCATGCGTTATCATATTTATTTATCGATTTTGTAAAAAATAGCTTTAAAACATAAAATATTTCATAAAGATGATTCCTTTAAATATTTTAAGATGGTAATTCCTAATAAAAGTTTTAAATCCCTTTTTATTACACAAAATGGTTTGATAAATGTTAAACACTTTAAAAGGATAAGTTTTATAAACTCTTTTACTATTAACTCGAGTTTTCAAATAAATACTATTTTTACAAACCTTGTTATTATACTAGGACACAACTATTTGTAATCAAATCAAAGGTTTTTGAACAAGGTATTCATTCAAGGGTTTTCAACGTGGTATTCAATCAAAAGTTTCAAAACAAGATATTCAATCAAAGGTTTTCATGGGGGTATTCAATCAAGGGTTTTCAAATCATGGCATTCAATCAAAGTTATTCAACCAAGGGTTTTCAATCAAAGTATTCAACCGTAAACACTTAAAAGCATGGTGTTCATCATTGTGAACAAACTTATACACATCAAGACACTTGTTCATTCAATATTATTCTTATTCTTATAACGTTAGTACTGGGTGATCACAACAAGGGAAAGCGGGACACGTTTTGGTTACGCCAAGGCAACGGTTAGCGTTTTAAATATCTTTTAAAAACTAACTGCAAATTGGATGCGTTACGGTAATACGGATTTGTTGCTAATTAATTTTACCAGCATAGGTCATATTGACCGGGTACGTCAACACTGGGTTTGCCTACAGAGTAAATTCATTAGTACATCTCGTGTTCAATGCGTTTGCTGACTACTTTTCTGACTCCAAACGTAGTTTGAGACTTGATTATATGTTGGCTTTTCTAGTAAATAGTCATTCGACTATTTGCACACCTTATTCTTACTTGAAGATAGTTTGTGTTGCAATTGTCCATGTTATTTTCAATCACTGTTTTATGCATCTGTTTTACAATGCAGATTCATATCTACAAATATTAAACCTATTGTTCTCACCAACTACTTTTGTAGTTGACAGTTACTGTTCACGTGTTTCAAGTAATCAGGTTTAGAACATCTCAGGGATAACTAAGGAGACCTTTCTAAGATAGTACAAGATGAAGAAACAAGCTACGGTGGATTAGAACTCACTTAATCCTGATTTAATAATTGTCTTATCTGAGTCTTATTTTGTATACAATATTTTTGGGCTGTAGTTGTCATTCTTTTGGATAGATAGTTAGAATGCTTGTAATTTAACCAATGTCTAACATTATAAAACTTAGTAACACATTGTGGTTGTTCTTCTTTCAATACTTGTGCATGGTTCAACCATTGTTCGTCACCACGCCGTGGATTCCACACGCGGCGAAGGGGGTGTGACAGTTCTCAATGTTGTAAATCAGTGTTCATATCGCAATTCAAATTTAACACACTCAATAACAAAAGGTGTTCTATCAGCAGTAAAGTATGTGCAAATAATAACTACCTGAAAAGTAGTGATGTTACAGGTACTACCATATTCGACCTCCTATCCATTGTACATCCTTATAGCACTTAGATCAAGATTATCCAAAGCTTTCTTAGTCTATTTCATGGTTAGCCTTGGAGTTGAAGTAGATAAAGCCGGCTTTTATGCTTGAATTTTACGGGTTTAGAAAAACCCTAATAACCAAACCTCTATATCAAAACCTATTGCGTTTAAGACGATTTAAGCACCGAACATTTGTACTTCCTTAATGTAGATGATGGAAGCTTTCTATAGACACTAAGATCTCGAAATTTGGTTAAGAAACGAGCAAGATACAAAAAGGGTTTTTAGAGAGATAGTGTAGAGAGAGAAAGCTCCTATTTTTATGAGAGAGAGGAAGATTGGAGCTGGTAGGTGGTGACATAAATGAGGGTCGTTATGCCTTTTATACTTCGGGTGGGTGTATACGCCTTCGGGTTCGTTATTATTTTACAAATTTTACATAAAGGTTACGTATTCATTAAAATAGTTTTATTTTTCCCTTTTTAATTGGTGATTCCTAATAGATGTTTTACGTGAAATATTATTATTATTTATTTTTGAAATTGTTTATTTTAAATATTATGTTAGAACGTATAACTTTCGCGCGTATTCGTACGAATCGTCACCCGTACAAACAGGGAGATTGTTTTACTATCTGTTTTGGTTTTGTAATTATAAGATATCATTTCAAATGTTAAACCCAGAGATATATTCGTGCAAATCGTTATTCTCACTGATACATTATTAGTTTAATATTCTCGAATGTTATCCTTTATCGTTTTGTATTTCGCTCCTCGCAATCGTTTATGTTTTAAACATTAGTTTATTTTGTGTTACATGTCTTACTGATTTCTTTTGTCAGACATTAGATTCCTCGTAATCTATAGAATCGAATGCCTTAACTGTTATATTTTTGTTAAATGTTTATTTGTTCTCATTGAAATTCCTGTTGTTATTGACAAACGAACTTATAAATACAAACATGTGTTTACAAGTATCATCCGTACCTATGTCTACCCTACAAATGTTACCCTCACTGCCGACATTATCCATCAGTCAAGTCTAGGGGGCAAGCCTAGTTGCTAGCCCACCACAGACTTCACAAGACACGATTTTGCCTGTAATGGAAATTAAGAGTTTCACTATGTCCATCCTCCACAGTTGTTGTTTGTTGTAAACCAAAGTATTGTGTGTGTAGTATTCCTACCTCAAGTATAAAGTATGTTGATGGTTTTAAAAATTATTCTGGTTAGCAAATTCCAATTTATTAGCATTGAAAACCAAGTTTGAGTTAACAATTGTAGGTGACTGAAAATCTGAAGGGGTGGCACCTAGAGTCGCACTCGATGATTAACAGTACCTAGCCTACAGAAATAACTTGAGTGTAGCGTTCAACAACGGAATGTAGCTAGAATATCAAATGGAGGACATATAGTCACTTATGACATAATTTATATTCAGATCCGAGGTCACTTGTTACAAAACATTGATAGGTTACAACATAGGTCACTCAAGGACTTGATGGTGTTGACACGATGTCAACACTCGGCGGCCAAACAATCTGCCTTATGAAGTCCATTCCGTGCCATGTGCACATGTTCCTGATTACCAACTGGATCCTCTCCACGTATACCCAATCCTGGGTATACCAACGTGACAACTAGTACCTGAACAGTAGAATTGTACAGTAGATGATTGTATGGACTTTACTTGTAAACTACTCTGAGATAATTCGATGATAAAAACTTTAGTGAACAGTGTTAGAAACTCAACAAAAGCTCAATATTAACATACAACAAACACATACACAATACATATTCAGATACAATGTGAAACTATTGAATGATAACACACGAATGTTAGATAGGATATTATCATGTATAAGCGTATGCGGAGATATTCAATCAAAATAATAACGGATGTCGTTATATGAATATTAAACTAACAGTGTCTTTGTGTGGGTGACGATTCGCACAAATATATTTTTGAGTTTAACGTTCTGAACGATATCTTATAATTAGAAAATCAAATCAAAAAGTAAAGTTTTCGTCGTGTTCGTACGGGTGACGATCTGTATGAATACGCGCGAAAATGAGACGATCCGATGAAACGATAAAAATAAACGTTTTCGAAACTTTAAAAATAATAAAAAGATATTTACAATATTTATTAGGAATTACAGCTTAAAAAATTTTAAAAGCATCTATTTTATAAACGTACGTAACTTTACGAAACGTATCTAAAACGACACGTTAAAACGAAACCGAACTCACTCGAACACCCCCGAACTATAAAAGCCCTAAATCTTCCCTTCCCACCTCATTGAATGCAGATCTACCCTCTCTCTCCCCTCATTTTCGGAATTGCTTTCTCTCTACTCTCTCTACAGAATTTCAACACTATACCTAGTCAAAACTCAACCAAATTGATCGTTCTAGGTGTCAAAATGATCATTGCAACGAGAGGAACATAAAAATACAAGTTATCAGCTTCAAAACCAGCTCAAACGATCGAAAATCTAGTGAGAAGGTTCGGTTGTGTTAGGGTTTTCTTCATTTCAACTACTCTAGCTTGTGATCCGGTTAAACACCTCAAATTACTTAGGAATGGCACGAAAATGGATCTAGGACTCATGGAACATGCCAAAATGAAGTTAGGAAGGGTCGAAGATGGCTGGGAATTCTGGGAATAGCTAATATCGATAGAAGAACACCATGAAACTATAGTATCGACAAATGGAATAGGTGCAACATTGTATCCATCGAACTTGATAAGTTCAACAAGTCCAAACCATTGATACTAGTGTCGAGATTGAAAAGTTCAAAGGTCCAAGGGGTCTGAGTAAAAGAGCCATCGATACCTACCTTAGGTGAGCCAAGGGCGTCGATATTAGCCACCTGTTGAACTTAATAGTATCGACAGGGAGGTTTCTTGGTTTGCAAGGACTTGATCGAACTTCTGCTTATCGACACTATCATGGGACCATTGACATTATTCCAAGAAGTCTACTTACGTGTTTTGAGTCATAGACACATCAATATTAATCGAGGTTGGGGCTGATGAGGCAGGGCGAAGAATGATAGTATCGGCAATGGTCTCTTTGGGGATTTTTGATCTTGAGTAGACTTTAGCCATCCCCTACTGATGGATTAACATTCAAATTCAAACATAAAACTTATTTTGAAAACCATAGCTATAAAAATGGGTGATTAGTAAACAGAAACATGGGTAAGAAAGAACAACAAAATGGTTACTAGACCATGCAGTAGTTAAGGGTTAATCCGAGGCATTTTTGAGCTAAACACACTTTCAAGTTTATGAAACTTGAGATTTTGTAAATTAAACTTGTATTTTGTTAAAGTAACATAACCAATAGCATGTGGTTAAGAATTCTGAAAGACCACAATGGTATGCTATGGAAATGGATCATATAGACAAACAAAAATAGTTTGTAAAATAACTCTAACTTTCTTTTATAATTAAATACTCATTTTGTAACACATTGTTTTCTAATAACTTAAAACATGGCCAAATAAAGGAGTATCAACAGTGTTAGCTCCTTTTTGGGGTCGGCTGTTAGCAAAGATCTTGTTCTTCATCACCGTAATTTTGATGACGGGACCATCCTTGTTAATATGTGGAAATAAATGATCAAATATCAAGGCTAGGAATCTGGGATGTTGCAAAAATATTTACTTCTATGTTGCTTTGATATGTTCCATCATTGAATCAAAAATAAACTCACTAATTTTGAATGGTTTATTCAACACCAGTGCAGCGATGAGGAACTTAAATGGCCTTGATAGTGTATCTACTCAAGACATCCTGTTGGACCGGCACATAATAACAACATGAATTAAGTATCACCAATGTCCGAACAGATGTTTCTTGGCTAATTGGGAGGCAGTGACATCTCCATTATATCCCATCCTGTTAAAAACAACACAAATAAGATCATTGGGCAATGTCAAGGGATCATCATTTGAATCATAAAATTGAAGAGCATCATTAGATCTTCTACTGAAAATTGGATCACTTCATAAGTAATCTTTGACTTCTTAACTAGTGGCTTAGTAGTACAATCATAATTAACATTATCCCAGAATGAGGTATTTTGATTCATGATAATCACAGGATTTGCTGATATAGCATGGGAAATCCTATATCTCTTCAAAAGGGAAATAACCTCCACAAACTTGGAAGCCTCCATTAACTCTTCATATACTAAAGCAATGACATTATGTTTGTCATTGTATAGTCTTTGACCTGAAAACAATTACACAAACCAAAACAAACATTAGTATGAAAATTTTCTATGTATAGAAGTCATTGATACTATTAGTATTGATAGTATAGTACTATCGATAGTAATGGTATCAATACACTGAGTATCGATACTAAGACAAAGAAAAATTTGGAATTTATGACCATCGATACTAGTAATATCGATACAAATATTGTCGATACTAATAACCTCGATAAAGACAATATCGATACTAAGTGTAAAACTAAACACTTAGAAGAATTTTAAAACAAGTCATCGATACTATTTGTATAAATGATACTGTTTTCATAGTACTAATAGTATCGATGTTTCAAAATTTTACTGAAGATGAAATTAAAGTGTAAAAATCATCAGAAAAGCACCAGATAATACCAATTATACAATTTAAAATAAAAACCCTTTGAATGATGAAGTATTTTGTTCAAAATTTATGTTAAAACATTCAGTACATTCGAACAACTAAAACTGTCTTTTTAACGGTGAAAAATGAGACTATTACCATCCATAATGTACACTATATGATGTAAAATCACTATCAAACACACAATCCAAATGATGAAAGAATACGCAATATTGATCACACAAACCTGAAAACACACAGAACACTATCGATCATGTTGTGTCGATACACATAGTATCGACAAGCTTTTATTAAAAAATCAATCACCGATACAATTAGTATCAATTACTTGTTTATCATCGATACTATTGATGAATTTCAAAAATTTAAAAATAATTCAACTTAGAATTCTTCAAAAAATTTCAAACTAAATATCAAAAACACCTTTTGTGAAAAATTAAGAAAAACACACTTGAAAGGTGAAGTGAAAAATATTTTGAAACTTTTGTTTAATAAAATCTATAAAAATAAAATCGTTTTATCTTTTTGATAAAATCTTTGAAAAGATCCATATGAAATCATATTCAACTTATTTTTATCAAGATTTCTAAGAACTACTTAAATTCAAAATTTATTAAAAGATATGCATAAAAATAGAGTCATTAACCTATTCATCTAACATATAAACAACATAATCAAATTATGAACAATTTACAATTTGATTAGTCAGATATAACTTAGAATACTATAACTTAAGCAAAAACTAAGCATTATTTAATTAAGTAATTTGAATTAATCATGAAATTCAATGAGTCACACACTTAAATAGAATGCGCTAGTGAGAACAGGTAAGTGTGAATCACATAACAAGGAGTCACTATGCATATAAATAAATGAATGCTATGAATTTCCAGATCTGTATTGACATATAACATAGGAAATTCAGTATATATTTTAAAAGATCATTGACGGCATTATTTGTATATATATAAATTAACTGTCAATCCATTTTTGTTGAAATTGGTTAGTGCAAGTATATTTTAAGATGGAAATCTCATTAAACCATGAAATTTATTTAATTTGTTGCTCTGTATCACTTAAATAAAAGTATCTAAACTTATCCTATTTTCAAAAAAAAATGTTCAAGTTAATATATCACTTATATGCTTCAATGCACAAATAAACATTATCATTTTTCTATGAATAATTTGATAAATTTAAATTCCAAACATTTAGAAAATCATAATACAAAATAAGTCAAAATCCTATCATCTTTCATAAAATTTTAAAAAAATTTATGATTTTCAAAACTTCTAAAATTTAAACTTGAATGAAAAAATTAAAAATCAAAAAATAAAAGAAAACAAAATTTTAAGTGTAATTTTCAAAACTCTTCATTCATTAATGATCATCCCAAGTCCTTCTACAAGAGAAGAAAATCGGGCTGAATCAAAAGGTTTTGTGAAAGTATCAGCAATGTTATCAACCGTATTGATTTTCAAAAGTTTGAGTAACTTTTTCTCTGAAAAATCACGTACAAAATGATGTCTAATATCATTGTGCTTTGTTATTTTGAGTGAAAATGGGTTTTCTGTTATGGCTATGGCAACTGTATTATCAACAATGATAGGGGTTGTTGTAAACTTTAAACTATAATCTCCCATTTGTTGTTGTATCCAAAGAACTTGAGAACAACAACTTGAAGCAGAAACACACTCAGCCTCACAAGAAAACATGGCTACAGTAAGTTGCTTCTTACATTGCCAAGTTACAAGTTTATTGCCAAAAAATTGACAACCCCCAGTCTTTGATTTCCTTTCAAGGTTACAGCCACCATAATCAGAATCTGAAAATGCTATAAAATTAATATTATTATCATAAGGGTACCAAAGTCCAAGACTTAGTTTTCCCTTTAGATAACGAAAATTACGTTTCACCGCTTTGATGTGTGAATCCTTTGGTTTTGCTTGAAACCTAGAACACAAATAAATAGCTAACATAATGTCAGGTCTAGAAGCAGTTAAATACATTAGAGGACCAATCATTGAACGATATAGATGTTGATGAACATCTATACGATTCTCATCATTCGCCAAATTATTATTAGTACAAATAGGAGTAAAAATGGATGTACTATCATTCATCTTGAAGTTGTTAAAGATGTAAGGTACATATTTTTTCTGATGAATAAACAAGCCTTCCTTCTTCTGCTCCACTTGAATCCCAAGAAAGAATGCAAGTTCTCACATTGCACTCATTTCAAATTTATGTTTCATGATTGCTTCAAATTCTTTGCATAACTGTTCATTTGTTGCTCCAAAAATGATATCATCAACATAAATCTGCACAATAAGAATATCATCATTCTTCTTCAAGATGAATCGAGTGCTATCAATCTTTCCTCCGTAAAATCTATTGTCCAGGTGATGAGTAGCCAATGCTTTATACCAAGCCATGGGTGCCTAATGTAATCCATATAAAGCTTTATGAAGACGATAAAACTTTGTAGGATTGTTAGGATCTTCAAAAACTGGCGATTGAAGAACATACACTTCCTCTTTCACTTTGCCATACAGAAACGCGCTTTTAACAACGTAGGCTAGGAACTATCTTATGGCTTCTATGCTTTCCACAGGAGCAAAAACTTCATCATAATCAATTCCCTCATGTTAATTGAATCCTTTAACAACAAGCCTAGCCTTATTTCTGACAATTATGCCTTTGTCATCCTTGTTGCACTAATAAACCCATCTGGTGCCTATAAAAATTACATCTTCTAGACAATCAACTAACTTCGAAATACCCAATTTCTCAAACTGGCTCAATTCTTCTTCCATGGATGTAATCCTTGTTGCACTTATAAACCTTCAGTGCTTCTTTTAAATTTTTAAGTTCTACCAGGCTAATAAAACATTAATACAAGCACGATTTCATCGTCTCCAGAATTTCTAACGATAAAACTTCATCATCTTCACCTTTAACTTGCTGACATCTGGTTTTAACTCCAGAATTTAGATCACCAATAATGTTATTAATTGGATGATCTCTATTTATTCTATGAGTTGCAATTTCTTTAACAGCTCCTTCATTTTCAAGATTTGGAGTATGATTTTCTTCAGGTACAATCTCCCCCTGAAATTCAGATTCAATAATAACTAATGGATCATTGTTTGAATCATGAAATTCATCATCAGAGTGAGAATCTTCAGAAACTTCTAATTGTTCAGGAACAACGGAAGTTGAAGAATCATCTTGTAATAACAAAGAACTTCCTTTAGAAGAATATAAAACAATTCTTCGAAATAAAGTACCATGAATTGTAATAGTGTCTCTCAAGGATTCAGCAAGATCATTTGAAGGTAAAGGAAATAACTTATGAAAACAGTGAAACACTGATTCATAGTCAAACAGCCAGTCAGGATCACGTCCAGGTAAGGTTTAAGTGAATCGACAAACAGTAATTTCGTAAGCTTCTTCGATCACTTTGTTTGCCAAATTGAGAACTCGTTTGTTTAAAGAAATAGATGAATATCCCAAAAAGATACCATCCACTGCCTTCGGCTCAAACTTTGGAGTAGATAGTTTCAAATATGTGCAAGTTGCACCAAAAGGCTCCAAATGAGCAATGTTAAGCTTTCTGATTTTAAGCAAATGATAAGATGTTTTTCCATGCTTCTTGACAGTTAAGATGCGGTTTGATGTATAGAATGTAGTGTTGACTGCTTCGCCCAAAAACTAATCGGAAGATGAGAGTCAGCTAACATTGTTCTGGCCATCTCAATTAGAGTTCGATTATTCCTTTCAACAACTCCATTTTGCTGAGGGGTGTAAGGAACACTAAACTGATGAGTAATTCCTTTCTGTATACAGAACATATCTAGACTATGGTGGTGTTTGTTTTTTCAGAGGTAAAACGTCTGCGGTCTGCGGACCACATCTGCAAACCTCTTTTGCAGAAGAGGTGGACCAAACCCCTGCAAGAAGAGTTTTTGATGGTGTTTGTTTTCCAAAACCTCTTCAAACAAAGAAAACCTCTTCCCAACCCACCCCACCGTCCCCCAACCCACTGTCTTGCTCAAGAAAATCTCATCTCCAATCGTCCACCCCCTCCTACCGTTGAGCCACCACCATCCACCACTGTCAACATCACCTTGAACCCCTGCAATCTCGAACCCACGCAGACCAAACCCTAGACGGCGGTGGAGCAGGGCAGTGGGGGGGAAATCGCGAACCCTAGACTGACGAACCCTAGATTGACGGTGGAGCTGGTGGTTGTCACGGCACAGGGACGAAGTCGACGCAAGGACAAACCCTAGATCGCAGCGCAGGCGACGAACCCTAGATCGCGACGCAGGGATGAACCCTAAATCGCGAAGAAGAAGCGGCGGTCGTGGTTGTAAATCTCGAAGAAGCAGCGGCGGTGGAGGGGGAAATCGCGAAGGGGTGGTTGTCGGCGGTGGAGATCGTGGTTGTCGGTGGTGGAGCTCTTGGGTGTCGGCGGCGGAGCTGGGGTGAAGGGGGCGACGAACTGAGAAGAGGTGGAAGATGTAGGAAGAGGTGAGAAGAGGTGAGACCACGTCTGCGCCAAGAAGAGGACGCGCAGACGTTTTTTAATGAAACGTCTGCGAGAAAACAAACGGTCTGTAGAGGTCCAACCTCTTCCCGCGTCTGCGCCGCGCAGACATAAGAGGTCACGCAGACCTTTTTGGAAAAAACAAACACCCCCTATGATTCCTGATCTCTGTTCCATTTTCACTTCTTAAAAATGTGACATGTGCAGTAAACTCATTCTCCAATTTGATAATCAAATTCTTCAAGATTTCCAGAGTCTCCGATTTAGCTGCTAAAAAGAACACCCAAGAAAACATAGAAAAATCATCAGTAACAACCAATGAAAAAGGTCTTCCACCTACACTTTTAACTAACACAAGACCGAAAAGATCTATATGTAACATAGTGAGAGGAGTGCTGATGGAATTTTCAATTTTAGGCCTATGTGATTGTCTACGCTGTTTCCCTTCTTGACAAGAGAAACAGTGATTGGGCATAATAAACAATTGGGATGAAACACCTTCAACAAGACCATTTCTAATCAAAAAATTCATTTTTTTTAAATGAACATAACCCATTCTTTTGTGCCATGAAATTGAATCATTTTCAGTGACTTTGGAGAAAAAGCATGTAATTTGAGAAGTCTAGAATACAGAGGACAAATCTAGTTGATATTTGTAGTTATGTCTAGGAGCAGTCACAACGATTCAGTCCTTAGGAATCACCACACCAGCCTTCAGAATATAGCAAGCCTTGTTATCAAAGATCACATAATATTCTTTGTCACATACTTGTGAAACAATCATTATGTTTGAGTTGCTCCACTAAGCTCGCGTGCTGAAAGCTTATCCTATCATTTGATAACACTCCCTCCTTGGAAACGTAGCCTTCGGTGTTACCAGCAAATTTAACATAGCCACTATTTGTTGGTTTAACATTTGTCAAAAGCTCCAAGTTTCCAGTCATATGTTGAGAACATCCACTATCAATGTACCAGATATTTTGTTGAGAAACTGATAATGGGTCCTACAAATATATAAGACAAATCAATGAGAAACTGGAATCCATGTCTTAGTCTTATGACTTTTGACATGAACTAGAGAAATAACTGTAGTACCAGAAGTTTAACAAACAGTGGAATCAATAGAAACCTTTTCCTTAACAGTCCAAATTCGATTACGAATTGGCTTGTAAGGAATAGGTTCATTCTGATGTTGCACCATTGATTTAACAGAGTTATCCATTTTCTTTTGAACAACTTTTGATTTGAAAGAATTAATCATGTTATACTTTCCAAAAACTGTTATTGGTTTAAAAACCAATGGTGTAACATGTTTTTTTTTCCGAAAAGAGGAAAAGAAATAACAGACTTCACTGAGTTAGCATTACTCTTGTGTACTGATGTATGTGCAGTATAGGCTGTTGTAAGAAAATCAATAAAGTTAATTGGATTTGTAGGTTGCTTCTTTCTACTCTACTTTGTGTGTATAACTTGTGATTGACTACCATTACTAGATGGGCTTACTTCCTGAAGCTTAGAACAAGATCTAGACTCCTTTGACAGTGCAGCTAAAGGTCCATTGCAATCAGAAAGATTTTTCTCAAAAATTTTCACCTTTGAAAAATTTTGAGAATATGAAGTTTGTGATGTAGGTGTTGAAGTTTTGACGCTTATGAATTTAGCATTTGGCTCTCAGTCTTTTTATTAAGTGTTTGTCTTCTAACAAAATTGTGTTAACATGTCTTTTCCCAAACCTGTTTACTAACCCATTTTGGTTTTTGAAAAAGTTTTTCATTAGTTTTCTTGAAATTCTTATCAACTTTGGGTCAATTAAACATAATGTTTTAGAATCATCACAGAAAATTTCATTTCGTCCTTTAAGTGTATAATAGATAATAATATCTGGTTCAGTGGATAAACATCTATCCCATGGAATTTCATTTTCCTTAATGATAGATTCATGACCTATATGAAAATCTTCAATTAATAAACACTCAGAATCTTTGTTTATACTAATTGATTATGTTACAACCACTTTTTGATCAACATTACAAACTAAACCAAAAATATCACTACTATTTTTGTTATCAGCATCACAAACTTCAATCTTGTTTCCTTTGTTCTTTACATATGTTCCTGCATTTGTAAAACTCAGAGAACTAGACAAGTTAGATAAATCAGATGAAAATAGATCTAAGTTCTTAGCGGTCTTTGAAATGTAAGGAACAACATTTGGCTGAACAAGTAATTTCCCATATAGATGGTTAATCGGTGGGGGAACTGAAGTATAACCAATCCATTGGGTACCTTTGTTTGGCATATGATTAGCAAAAATATGCTCAAAAGTTTGCTGAGCACTACGCAAACACTAAGTTGATTTGCATTTCTTTTTCTACTCATTCATGTTTTCAATCATCTTATTGATAATGTCATCTTGATCATCTAATTTCAATTTTAAAGTTTTAATATCTACGCAATATTCTTCAAGTTTTTTTTTTAAAGTTTTCATTAGTGAGATGTTGTTTGACATTATCTTCCAAACAGATGACTCATCAACAAGTAATTGGTTTTGCTTGGTTACCATGTCTAACGTTGCGGCGTAAGCACAACATTTCAGACAATTGGGTTTATTATTAAGAATTTTTTATGATAATGAATCAACGTTATTTTGACTTGTTTGTTCCATGAAAGCCACATGTGATTCATCATTGACATGGACTTCTTCAGATTGAATTTTTTATATTGATTTTTTCATTTCAATCATTACTCAAACACATTTGCATAGATTCCACACATACAATTGTGTGATATTAGATCATTTCGATCCTCAAATTGACCTACAGTTTGAATCGATGGAATTGAACCTTAGACCAAATTTCAAAACCAAACATAACAAATAACAAATTTAAAACACATTTTTTCAAAATAACATTAGGAGGAATACACGTAAATTCCGACATTTACTAACCAGAAAACAAATGAAAACATAGGATTCAAATCGAGTGGATACACCAAGAGTGTGTTTTGACAACCTACGACCCATAACCACACGTGAGTTCATAGACCCCTTTTTCTATAACTTTTGGCCTTCCAAATCATTTGGGGCTCAGAGCATGAAATCTCTTATCCAAATGATATTCGAATAAAGAGTTATTTTCAAATAACTTAAATAAAGAACTCATTTTGAAACTACTTATTCGAATAAGTATATTTAAACATATTTTGTTTAGCTTTCATCACATCACTACGACTTTTAAAATTTAAACTATAATGGTTTTCAAGGATTCGAATATAGTTCAGTAAGGAATTTACCGTTGATCATAACATATCGAGGCTTTGAGCCCAACCAAGAGGTGCACAGCCACGACCCGATGAATTGTGTTAATGCAAATCGAAAACATACATTTTTAAAGGAATAATCATCAAACAAACAACATGTTTAGTAGGGTGTCTGTCTAGGATAATTCACAACAACATGTGTCAACACAACATACACATCAACAAGGGAAAATCAGTTAGGTTTGCTAAATGATCACATATGTGACATTATGGACACACCACACTAATAAGCTAACTCAATAACCTATTCCTAGGCTTTCAAAATAGACTCTTTTCAAGAAAGAGGTTGAACGTCTTAAAATTGGTTCAAGCCATACAAAGTTAGAACAAACAGGAAAGGAGTGTAAACTTTTTGATTTTAATTAAACAAAACAAATCAAGTTTTCCTATATCAGGATACACTCTTTCCGCAACACATTTCTTTTTCAAAATGTTTGTCGTAATTAATAAGTGCAGAGGTGGAGGAATATGATTTCCATTAAGGACATCATGGTGGATCATCTACGGGGTGGTGGGCCGGCAGCTGAGCCTTGGCTCTATGTATGCCCTATATATAAACTAACTTCGACGATTTGGGATGGTGCCAGTAATGAGGTTCAGGTTGAAAACTTGTGTAAGTCATCCGCATTTTCAACACTATTTAAATATCATTTTCTAAACCTTTTGCGAACGACAAGAGTTTTCTTAAAACAAACAATATGAACTCACCAACCTAGTGTTGACAGATTTTACGTGTTCTCATGTGACGTATAGGTGTAAGAAGGATGACTATTAGAGAGAGAAAGATAGGATCCGTTAGAGGACCATACAACTCCTGCATAAGATCTTACAGGGCCTCAACTACTATAAGATTCAAGACTTTCTCTTTTGCAAGCAATTTTTGAGAGACATCTTGGTTGTGTCCAAGATGTCCATTTCATGTTGTAATTAAGTTAAATTATTAAGCCATTTGTTATTTAACTTTATATTATTGAATGTATTTTAGTTTTCTCACATATATCATGTGCCGTGAAAACAATCTGATCATTCCGATTCAATCATGCCCCAGGACTATTCAACCTGATGGGATTTCAATCCAGGCCGCCAGCCCGGGTGTGAAAGATTGTTATCAGAGCCATGGTTATAGAGGATTAGGTAATTTGTTTAAATGGTTTGGCCTAGAATATAACCTAGGGACCTCATGTAGAGAAATGAAGATAGGAACAATTGCATATGTTACTTGTGTCTGGTCACAAATACTAACCAGTTTCAATTAGTAGGTAATAAAAATGTCTCCCAAGGAACAACCACGTGTCAACCCGGAGACCATCGTCCTAGCTACTCTTATCGCGGAACAACTCATCGCAGCTATACCTGACATCGTGAATAATATCAACCACAACCCCCCCCCATCACCTAGAAGACACCTTTGGCATTCTGAAGAAGGGAGCAGAAGCAACCAAGAGAGAATCGACGGATGAATCCAGCCACCCTCCCGCTAATAAACAAAGGGCTACCGGGAACTTCAAGAGATCTGTTTTCAGTAACCAAGCGGGTCCCAGTCATCAGAGTGAGCCTCGACGATCAGATGTTGGAGCATTCCCTATTTGCACCAAGTGTCAATACCACCATCACGATAATAGCCGGTGCAAACTAGCTCCAGCTGTGGGAAGCCTGGTCATTGGGTTCAACATTGCAACTCATCAGTGCACTCAGTCCGCAAGCAGTACGCTGGTATTTTTCCCTCATGTGCCAGGTATTTGTACCATTATGCCAAGAGTAAAACATGTAAACGATATACAAATTGTGGAATGATGGGCCATGGGAGCCGAATTTGCAAAACTTCATCGACTCGGAGTCTAAATGACGTTGTGACGACATGCTCTCCACCGAACAACATCAAGCGCGGCTACATGTGAGGTAACCTAGTCATGTGGCTAAGAGGTGGCCCAAGAAGGTGTGATTAGCTGACTCGATGCCTTCCAATGGAGCTCTTTCCTCGTCTGCAAACATAGCCCGTTAAATAACCAACGGCATATATATGTCCTCTTCAAGCCCCTCAATGTTTGTAATGTATAAATAGTTTAATGTATGGATTGCGAGGTGCCTATCTCTTCCTAATATTATAACAACACTCAACACCAAGGAGTTTCTAAAATGAATCAAACCCTAGGACTGTGCCAGAGCCTGAGAAGAAGGTGGATTGACAACATTAGCCACCACCAGGTAATGAGGACTGAAGGAGATACGCATAAGTAGACACCTCCGACGAACAGAAGATCCTTTGGTGTGGTTTCCGATACAACCAGCGTATTTCCTGACCAACTTGACTTCGGTAAGCGACTCTCATGGCCTAACGTCTGCATGGGCCAAAGCTCCTGAAAGAACAAGAGTTATTCAAACAGTCAAGGGAGTCGCTTGAACATGAAATTCAATCTATTTGATTTTTCCCCGTTAGGGACTCCAAATTTCTTTTGTGTTAAAGCAGGAGTCTATACCGATGTACATCAAGCACGACAAACTCAGCAATTGAACTATCAAGAACTAGTATTCAATACTAGGGATGTCAAACTGGTTAAATGAACTCCTTGTAATCACTGCAGTCTAATCTTGATTTCCTTATCATACTCCTCTAGGAGTCATTCAACGCCACCTTTCCGTCCACGCAACTAAATCCCATCCATACTCCTAGGATTTGAAAGCTTGAAAGAACTTCATTTCCATAAGAGTATAACAAATTTATCTGCCACATCACACATGTACCTTACCAAATTAGTTATAGACTACAAAATGTGGAGGGAACCAACTCCAAGTGGCTCCAACAATAGTGAGAAGGGATGATAATGACCTTTTGAACACAAGAACTTGCGCCCTTTCAAGAAAGCCACACTGGCCTTACAGTGTGCTCAAAGGATGAAGCTAACGCTCGTACACCAATGTAACCGGACCTCAGTAATACTACACTGCACATCATTCGAAGTTGGAGACATAATAAACAATATTATAGACATAATACTACACTGCACCTCAGTAATACTACACTGCACAAATCTAACCCTAAAACTAATAAAACCGGTCAAAACACATAATAAACAACCAAGACTCATCAATTGGACATCATCATGAATTTATAGATCATGATAAAAGCAATAAATAATCAATATTAATCATATATAATATGATCATAATCATAAACAACCCAAATCCCATAAAAACAAACCCGAAAACCGTAAAAATCAACCGATCGTCATTCAAATCTAGGTAATACAATGAGTCTAGCCAAGAAACATGCTTATAATAGTAATAATATGAAAAAAATCAGTAAACATGTCCATAGATTCAAGAACAAACGAGAAATATTCAAGAAAACAAGCAAAAAAACCCGAAAACGCGTTTCCGGACACTTTCATATGCATTCTGAACCTCCTCCGAGCGTCCAATTCAGCCCCAAACCTTCAAAATCTTCAAAATTAAGTTTATTTTTCTTTTTCAGCCATCTAGGGTCGAAATCTCCCGAATTAGGGCTTCAAAATGGCTTAAATAGGTGATTTTAGGCTTAGGTTCGCGATCTGGGCCGAATCAGTGGGTCAAAAGCCCAAAAGAGGGGGTCCAAGAGGCCAAAATAGCTGGTCAAAGATCCAAAATGACCTGGTCAATGAAAGTCAACGCGGGTCAAAGGGGGAAAGCCACGCGGGTCATGGGTCTATCCAGCCGGGTCGCGCTTGGGTCACAAGCGAGTCCTCTTGTGTCTGTATATGGATACCACGCGGGTCATGGATGCTCCATCCGGATTCTGGGTGGATTTTCAGGCCTGACGTGGCTTGTTGTGGTGCTGCCACGTGTCAAAGAAGCTAAAACTTTACCAGAATTGTAATTTAACCCCCTGCACTTGCTGAAACTCATTTTTAAGCTCCGTAACTTCCCGAAATGCCATTTTTTTCAACCCCGAAACTTATAAAAATCATATTTGGCTTCCAAAATTCATAAAAATTATTCTGGGCTTCGGTTTCTTCGCAATTACGAACATTTATTTCGCGAAACCTACAAAAATAACATTTAAAATAAAAATAAGTAACAAATAATTAAAATCTAATAAAAACTAAATAAAAATCTAATAAAATAAGATAAAATACTGTAAATTAAATACTAAAATGATGTGTAAATAACGACATATCACTATCCTTCTGTAGTTGTTTCACTTCCGTTGTTACATACTTATTATACCACATCCGTGGTTGTGCTCTCTCAGTAATTAATCAGTGGTTAATATTTTCACTCCGTGGTTATTATTTTTGATAATTAGACCCTGATTTGACTCACTAATTACACCGAGGACATGGCACTCCACAATTAATGGATTTGACCCTCATTAAGTTTTTTACGGCTAAAATATCTCATTGATTTTTACTGTTTTACTCTTTGACTTCATTGACCACATATTTCTCTCCTCTTATTTATATCTGTCATTCCCAAAATCAGTGGTTATTACCTTCCGTGCTTAACGTATTTTTTCTGAAACTCCATGATCATCCCTGTGATCATGAGGTTAATCTCCTCCAAACTCAAACTCAAAATGCTGCTAATGGTAAAGGACAACTGCTTATCAGGCATGTCGTCTGGCTCGATGCATTTACACTGATTCTGTCTTAGCTTAATGCTCATGATGTTTTGTGTAACGGCATCAAACTAGGCTTCATTCCTAACAAAATAGTGTATGTACTTCAAGATATGCGTGATGGTACTTGTTTGTCATTATTTTTCTCTCTTATGTTTAGATGTTTATAAGTTGGCTAAAAACCCTAAGATAAACTTTTACTTGTTGTTTTAAGTATGAGCAGTTTCTCAAAGAAATCACACACTTGCAACGGTTATTCTTCTCAATATATTTCTCTCGGCACTTAAAGAAAGATTCGTAACCGTGTTCTTCATTTCAAAATTTCTCTTCGATTTCTTCTACATCCATGGCGAACGAATCTCTGAAACTCAAGCTTGTGCACAACCTAGTTGCGTACCTCACCAAGTCCCCTAAGTACCCCCACTATGATGAGGTAATCCATACTCTTTCAAACTCATTTGTTCACACCGCTCTTACTCTCAAACCTCCTATCTCTGTCTCAGTCCTTAATCAGTTTTGGGCAAACTCTGCCTTGGTGTCTAAGGACAACGTTGTTGAAAGAATAACCTCAGAGGTTGCTGGTCAATAGGTTTCCATTACCCCTTCTAAGCTAAGTCTTGCCCTAAATCTGGGTGACACTGATGCACCTGCAACTGTCTCTCTTAAACTCCTTCATGTTGCATTCACTCCGTGTGATTATCAGGGAGACCTGAAAAACAGAACTTTGTACAAAGCTTATCTCTATCCTAAGTACAAGTTTGTGTATCACACTATTTTGCAGGGTCTTTCTCAGAAGACCACAAGCTGGGGAGAAATGCCTTATGACATGTATGCATCTCTCCAATAAAATGGTCAATTTTTCCCAAGTTATCTTCGACCATTTGGTTCATCACCAAAAGGCCCCCAAATTTATGTTGTATCCTAGATTTTATGGCCTGCTTATTTGCTGAAATAAACTTTGTTTGTCATATTGCCCCTCTTCCTAGTATCAAGGCTATTGAAACACAAACCTTTGCTTGGTTAAATACTTATGCAAAGTAATTGATGAAACTAAGGACACAACCGTCCCAGGTGAGCCCACATCCACCTCCTCTTCAACATGTGTTAGGGTACCATCCAAAAGAAAGTCATGCACCAAAGCCCCTCACCCTAAAAAGACCAAAGAGACTGTTCAGGCAGATGAGATCACTGAACAAGTTCATGTCCCCATTAGACAAGAAGATCCATCTGTCCCATCCTCACACGTGGATCCAGAATCTCACACCCATCTAGCTCCTCATAAATCTTCTCAACAGGATGATGTTATGATCAAAAGGGATCTTCCACGAACCACTGAAGTATCACTTGATACTCAGATGGCCGTCCCCTCTCCCACGGACACTCCTGTTTCTTCACCACAACAAGCCAATGACTCTATTACCCTAATTCTCCAAGATATTGATTATGTTCTTGCACCTACTGGTTCTCCAATCCCTACACCACCTAAGGAGCAACCCTTTCAGACCAAGGCCCAAGACCAGCAATCTCCAACCCATGGAGAAGAGGATGAGAGCAGGGTGTTAAGTCCATCTAGACATTACGATCAAGTATCTGGAGCATCCACTCCACATGAAAGCCCAAAGGGTCTTCATTTGGATGGATCGGGCAATAAGACTCCATTTACGGCAATGACCTATGAAGTACATGAAACTGAGGTCAGAAATCCTAGGTACCAAGAAAAAGGGGTGCATGTAGATCCTGAGATTGACTTAGGTCATGTTGAAACTGACATACCGATCAGGAATTCGGATGAGCTCCTTTTGGACTCTTCCAAGATTGGTCAAAAACCCAGACGAGTTTTCACTCGCTCTTTCACAAGAAGACAAAAGAGTGTAGGCAGATAGTCCAAAACACCCATAGCCAAACCAAACAAACCCTTAACTCCCATACCAGAGTTACACTCTAACTCAAATGATAATCTGCCTATATCATCTCTAAAGCCAAGAAAAAGAAGGCTTAGATTGGCAAATGATGATGAGTTTGATATTCATCTAACCAAAATCTCTAACGTTTCCTCTCCAATAAAGCCACCTATAGTTGCGGCTGGTAAACATCAATCTTCCCCTCCAAGAGAATCTTACTCCCCAAAGAGGCACATCCCATCAGCTGAAGAAATTCAGAAGCAAATAAATGAAGAATATAAAAGGGAGAAAAGGATCTTAGCTGACCTTGAAGCAAGTAGCCTTGAAGGAGAAAAGCTGATCAAGGCATATCAGGATCAGATAAACTTGATTGATCGCGAACAAGATAAAGCTTATTAGACTGAGAGGGAGAATATTATAAAGTTCTTGTTAAATGAAGGTAAGTACAAAGTAGAAACCTTCATGAATTGGGATATCACAAGCCTGAGAAAGGAAGCTGAAGTCCTTTCCAAAAGAATGAAGAAAGAGTATAAAAAGAAGAAGACTGCTCAACAGAGGAAAAGATTAAAGCATATCCTTGACCAAAATGTATGGGAATCAAGGAACACCATTATGAGATGGAAAGATAATGTTATGTTTGATGAGTGTTCATAGTTCAAGGAACAAACCCTGAACTTTGATGAGGAAAAGAATAAAGCATATCCTTGTCCAGAATGCGTGGGAATCAAGGAACAGCCTAAACTTTGGTAGGAATCTTTTCCTTCGTCCACAACCTTTATGTCCTTTGAAACTTTATAGACCAAGGAAGTTGGACCCAATACAATAATTGATCAACTGCTGAATAATTCTATAGAAATAACTGAAGATGGTCATCCATCCTCGCATGGTAAGTACAATCCATGGATAGATGCTGATGAATAAATCAAACCTGACCTGTTGAAGAACTTTGAACCTCGTCAGCATGTTGTAGTAAAAAGTTCTTGATTCGAAGGATCAAATAAAAGGAAGAGAGATCATACATTGGCCTTCAACATCTGTTCCAAATCCTCCTATAGCTCCTCAACCTCAAACACAACCTCTTCAGCTTACTCATTCTAGAGCTGGAATCAAAACGTGGTTCTTTGATAAATTCTCCAACTCCATAACCCTTGAAAAATCCAGTGGGTCAAGAACCTCCTTTACAGACTGGGATTCCATCTTGAACCTCTCCAAGAATGATATGACAGTATTGCTGCACATAACTTTAGTAACACTAACACAAACTATGAAGTGTTACAGTTTGTGCGCAATCTCAGGGATCAAATCAATATGATCCTAAGTTAAAGATAAGTGGTTTTGGCTTCATCAGTCCAAAAGGAGATTTTTAGGAAAAAAAGAACTGATGAGCCTCAACCACACTCTCAAGTCATGAAGAAAACAACACTGCAGCAACTGCGGGTAGTTCGCAAAAGAACAACCGCAGATCCTTTTCATATCGGAAGACAATAGCTGATCTTTCTTACAGGAAGAAAACTGTTGATCTGAAGACAACTACTGAGTCTGAAGACCACTGTTTCGGAAGACTACTTATATGCAAGACGGCTACTAACAACGGTTGATCACTCTGAGAAGATTTGTTTCCGAAGAATATCTTCCGTAGAATAACATTGATTACTCAGTAACTAATTCAACCTTGGAAGCACCGACGACTAAAGACTTCTGAAGACATGTATTTCCATTGTTGTTGACTTTGTATTAGTTGTTGTACATCTCTAATTTTATCAGTGTCTGTAACAGTGTTAGTTATTTGTATTATTATTCATGTAACATTGAATATTGGGTATTTATACCCCCAACATTCCCTGAATTACATGGATTGATTTTCCCCAAAATTCCTTGGGTTCCTATTATTCTCTCCTTTTCTAGCAAAGCTAAACAACATGAAAATAACGAAGTGTTTGACTTAAGAGGGAGTGAATTCCTAGGTTTTCACCTTGAGTTGAAAGACAGATATTCCTGGTTAGTAACTCCTCACGGTCCAACTGTGTACTATGTGGAGGAACTCAACCACAGCTTGTTGAGTGTCCCCCAGATCTGTGACAAGAGCTTCTTAACACACTTCACTGACAAGGAGTGTTTTATCTTGAAGCTGGGTTTTGTAATTCCAGAGAAGTGGATCTTGATGAGGACTCTAAAGATCAACAATGCGTACATCATCAACAAGAATTCTGATTCATTTACTGAGAACACCTGCTTGTTCGCAAAGCCATCAGAGACTGATTGCAGTTATGGCATCGTCGATTGAGTCACGTCAACTAGAATAATCTCAATAGATTAGCCAAGGGAGATCACGTAATTAGACTTACTTCAAAGGACTTATCTGCTATTGAGAAGTGCATCGCATGTGCCAAGAGGAAACAACATAAGAGACCCCACAAGCCCAAACTGTTCAATTCAATTTTATCTATTCTACAGCTTCTTCACATGGATTTATTTGGACCAATCAACGTCATGAGCGTCGGGATGAAGTCATATTTATCTCGTTATTACAGATGATTATTCCAGATTCACTTGGGTATTCTTTCTTGCTAAGAAGGATGAGACAGCTGAGATTCTAAAGAAGTTCTTTACCTTAATTGAAAATCAGAAGGACTTGAAAGTGAAGGTAATCAGAACTGATAATGGCACAGAGTTCAGGAAAGAGACCCTTATTGATTTTTGAGATGAGAAGGGAATTGCTTGACAAGATAGTGCAGCTCTTACACCTCAGCAAAACGGAGTAGCTGAGAGACGGAACATAACGCTTATCGAGGATGTAAGGACCATGTTGTCTGAGTCAAAGCTGCCAACCTTCTTCTGGGCTGAAGCTGTTAACACAGCTTGCTATGTTCAAAACCATGCATTGCTGAACAAGCGCCACCAGAAGACTCCCTATGAGAAGCTTAAGGTCGGCCACTTCAAATCTTTTGAATGCCCTTGCACTCTACTCCACATTGAGCCCAATCACAAGTTCGATGACAAAGCGGATGAATGTTACTTTGTGGGCTATTCTTCTAAAAAAACTTCCTACCAGTTCTACAATAAGAAGACAAGGCATATTGTGGAGTCATACTACATTGATTGGCAAGAGTTGAATCATTCTGAGGCTTGTTTTGGTCCAAAATGGTTATTCCAATATGATTATACTTTTGAGCCATTTCACACTACTTCTGTGAGTGCACGACCCACTGAGCCTGAAGATAGTTTCTATAAGAGTGACGATGTGGATTACAAAGTTGACTATGTTCCATGTGATCCCAATCTTCTGAGTGTTGACCCTCCAGGCATGTATCAGCGAGCCCAACCAATCAGTGAAGTTATCCCATCAGATCCAGATAGTTCTTAGTCGGCCCATCCGACTCAACAGACAGATCCAACCTCTTCTTCTTCCCACCAGACATTTGACAATCCATTGTTCTCAGACCACATCCTGAGAAACATTTTATGGATAATGAAGCTGAAGCAAGTGAAACAGCTCCCGATGACATCATCGCTTCCTCTAATGAGGATCAGCTCACCCATATCAGTAATATGTTTGACAATTTGGTTGTGGAGGAAGTACCCACTTCAAGCATCAACCAGAATCATCTCGTGTAGAATATAATTGGACCACTTTTAGAAGGAGTCCTTACTAGGAGTAGATCTATTCTAGCTCAGACTGCCTTATCTGAAGGAACTATCACACGCAGTCAATCAGGTAAAACTAATTCTTGTTTGTATTCATGCTTCATTTCGCAGGTAGAACCCAAGAACATCAAGATGGCACTTAAAGAATCAAGATGGGTTGAAGCGATGCAGGAAGAATTGATGCAGTTTCAGAAGCTCCAAGTGTGGAAATTGGTTCCTTTGCCCAAGGGGAAACTGCCAATAGGAACCATACGGGTCTTCAAAAACAAGAGGGATGATTATGGTGTTATCATCCAAAATAAATCAAGGTTGGTAGTCCAAGGCTTCTACCAGCAGGAGGGTATTGAGTATGAGTAGGTCTTTGCACCGGTTGCAAGACTTTAGGAAATCCGTATCTTCTTTTCCTATGCATCCTACATTAACTTTACAGTATATCAGATGGATGTGAAGATTGCTTTCGTGTATGGAAAGGTTAAGGAAGAGATATATGTATGTCAACCTCCCGGGTTCGAGGATTCGCAGTATCCCGACAATGTCTACAAGCTAAACAAAGCCTTGTACGGTCTTCATCAGTAACCTCAAGCGTAGTATGCTACACTCACAGATCATTTACTAGACAATGGATATACCCATGGAGCCATAGATCAACTCTATTCATTTGCAAAGAGAATAATGACTTGATTCTTGTCCAGATCTATGTGGATGATATCATTTTTGTTTCCATTAGCTCTATGCTATATAAAGAGTTTGAAGACGTGATGAAGAAAAGTTTGAAATGAGTGCTATGGGGGAGGACCTTTTTCTTAGGTCTCTAGGTAAAGAAAGATTCGAAGGTCATGCTGATTCATCAGGGCAGGTACGTGACTTGTATACTTACCAAGTTCAACATGTTGGATTCCAAGCCCGCCTCCATTCCTATGGCTGTTCGTCCTGTCTTGACTTCGGATTCTAATGGTGAAGATGTTGATCAACATCTTTATATATCGATGATTGGCTCACTGATGTACCTCATTGCCAACTGACCCGACATCATGTTCTCTGTATGTCATTGTGCCATATATTAGGAGAATTCGAAGGCTTCTCATCTGATTGCTGTCAAGAGGATATTTCGCTACCTTGTCGGGAAACCTCGTCTCGGTTTGTGGTATCCTAAGAACTGTGAGTTGAAATTATTTGTTTACTCTAACAGTGATTTTGGTGGTTGCGATTTAGTCAGGAAGTCAACCACAGGTGGATGTCAGTATCTGAAGATCGCCTTATGTCATGGCAGTGCAAGAAGCAAACCACCATGTCTACCTCCTTCGAAGAAGCTGAGTATGTCGCTGCTTCCAATTGTTGCTCTCAGGTCATCTGGATGCAACATCAGCTTCTCGATTACAGTTTGAATTTTCTTGACTCTCCTATTTACTGTGATAATGAAGCAGCTCTTCAGATCGTCAAGAATCTGGTGCAAGACTCCAAAACTAAACACATTGACATCCGGATTCACTTTAGGCTTATCCATCTTGAAAAGGTCCACATAGATGGCAATCTTGCGGATCTTATCACTAAACTGTTTGATACATCTCGCTTCCACCACTTGCTCGCCTCACTCAAACTAATAAGTTTTTATTAAAAAATTTTTTGTATATACATTAAAATTTGTGTTCTGTTTTTAGTTTAATTTTTTATATCACAAATTTGGGGGGGGGGGGATTTACAAAAAGAACACAAATATTTTGGTTTTCTAGTCTAGATTTTCGGTATTTTAGCCTGTTATAAGTTTAGAAAATTAACATAAAGAACAAAAAGATTTTTGGTTTTTAAGTTGATCTATAAGTTTAGGAGGAGTAGAATTTAAGAAAAATACAAAAAGATTTTGCCTTTTAAAATTTAAGAAAAATACAAAAAGATTTTTCCTTTAAAAAAATTCAAAAAGATTTTATTTTAACAGTCAGGCAAAGTGGTTCAATGAGAAGTGAAATGATTTCTGACATTCAGAAATTCACTACCTTAGCATAATTTCATAGGAATAACAATATTAGATAAATATAAATCACTAAAAAATAAAAGCATGTTTTCTTATAAAAAGATCAGACATGATCATTCAAAAAGATAAAAATCAAAAAGTGAGAAGTCTTGGAAAATCAGATAAACCAGACAAATGCAATAACTATTTGACTTTTTATAGAAACTGTAAGTCAAAATAAGATTGTGTTTTTATAAACTTGAAATCGTTTTGAGAAAACTCGGGTAATTTCTATGCTTTGTGGAAACAAAGAGCGGAAAATACTTATTGAAGCAAAGACCTAGACGTGTGACATTAACACCAATGTGTCTGTAGATCAGTAAAATAAAAGATGCCAATGTGCACAAAGATGATAGAACCCCTTCTTGTTCTTGATTCTAATTTGATGGATATGTTCTTTCAAAACTTTGTCGAAACGTTTTTTAAGTTCGTTGAAACACAATCAAGTTTTGAAACAAAATATTTCGTAAAATTTATAGGTTGCATGTAGAACTGGATAACACGTCTGATTGCCCATACACTTTTCAAAAGGATTTTTTTGAAAAAAAAATTGTTAGAAAATTTTTGATCCTAAATCTTATCTTTGAAATATGGATAAACGAGCAAAAATCATTGGTGGGGTATAATTATTTTAAAGTTGGGTTTCTATAAGAAATTATCATAAGGCAGTCAAATTTCTGATAAAGATTTGATCTCACAAAATTGACCCAACTTAACCTTGAACTCGTTCAAAGTTCTTGAGCTTATTTTATTTTATTTTACTTAGAAAATTTAAAATAAAATTGTTCAAGAAATTGTACTCGAACAAGAGTACACGAAGTGATGTACACGAAGGAAGTACACGAATTGTTTCGTGTACTTCCCTTCATCTATAAATACTTCACATACTCTCCCATTTCGAGTACATGTGCTTTCGTGAACTCCGAATTCTCTTTGAGGCGATTTTTATTTCTAGATACTTTTTGACCATTCTACTCCGATCATCTTATAAATCTACCTTAGACTAACATAGGTATATATTTTGATCCAATTTTGACTGCTACAATAAAAGTTATCGAACAAAATTGTTTTCTTGAACTTTGCTCCGTAAACCCGAAGAATCTCGGTCAAATCACTTAGAAATACTCTGAATTGGAAACCCATTATTCTATATGTTGGTCGTTTTCCAATTCCGAGCATTTTGAGACCAAACTGAGAATCAATGGTGCAAAAATGAACAAGTTATGAAGGAAAATCAGTTCGCGAAAATTCTGGATTCGTGAACTTCAAAATTTTGTGAAGTAGTCTTCGAGAACCCAAGTTCGTGAACCAGATGAACTTCGTGAACCTTAACACTTTTGTGAACTCTATCCTTCGTGAACTTGTAGAAGTTCGTGAACCTCTTAACTTTCGAGAACTCTTTTGTTTTGAGAACTTTATACCTTTCGTGAACTAACTTTTGACTTTTGTCTTTGACTTTTGACTTTTTAATTTCACCTTTAACTGACTTAGTCTATTTCTTTTTCAGATGGCTGCTGAAATGAGATTCGTACATGATCATAAGATGACAGCATATCTTGGTGTTCCTCCAGAGACGCACATGAGGATTAAGACAATGGTGGATGGACTGATTCTCTCACCTGTCAATTTTGTTATGATGGAGTGTCCACTGGTGATCTATAGCTTCATTGATGACTTTTGGAGCTCAGTTACTGAAGACATTGATGCGAATGGACACGTTTGCTTGATTGCAAAGGTCCAAGGTAAGCATTTTGTTATTACAGAGCAGATTATCCGAGAGTGCTTACAGTTTGGTGAACAAGACTCGGCTCTGTTAGAGCTTGATCACGATCTCGTTCAGAGCACATTACTAAGGATTGGTTATGAGGGACTCTACCCTCCGACTTAGAAGAAGTTGCAGCACCCGTAGTGGATGTACCTACCACACGTGGTGACTCAATGTCTATCCGGACGAAAGGGTGGCTATGATGTGCTTAATTAAACCCTCAGTTCATGCACTATGGCTATCGCACTGGGAGTGGACTTCAAATTTTCGCGCATGATCTTCCAAGACATGTATGATAACATCAAAGGGAAACGGAAGGAGAGGTTTCTGGAATTTTCGAGGTTTATTCAGATCATCATCAACAGACGACACCAGAACCTCATTCCTACTGTTGGGACACTTCCATTGAAACGGATGAATCAAGACATATTCTCCTACATGGTCATGAATAAGAAGGGAAATAAGATTTTTACTTGAGTCAGAACATTGGAGAAGTTTGGAAGACTGTTTGCCAGATTGGAGGAGGATATTGACAAGCAGGGCACCCCAGTGGCATTTGTGGCCGAAGAACATGATGAGGCCCTTCCTAGCACAACTGCACAAGCTACTGAATCTGAGCAAGCTACCTCCTCTGAATCTTCTAATGGAGCTCATTAAGGAGCCAGGGATCGTATCTCCTCCAGGTGCTCTGGCAGACTCTAATGCCAGAGATGCCGATTACATCCCTTCTTCAGAGTCAACTCCTAAGAAGAGAAAACAGAAGATGGTTTTGAAGAGAACAAGAGATCCACACCTCAAGAAATAGAAGACAACGGGCACATCCTCTCAAACCACACCACCTCCACCACAAACCACTCCCACACTTGCTACCCAAACCATTCCTACCACCCAAACCATCCCAGCCACCAAAACCACCAAAGCCACCCAAATCATCCAACCTCAGATCCAAACCACGATCACCCCAACCATCAAAACCACCATCACCATCACCTCTACCCACACAAACCTCACCACCTCAAACTCCTACAACCCTTCACTTTTTGCAACCTCCACCACCATCGAAACCAAAGGCTGACAAGGGCAAGTCTCCCCTCAAGGCTCCCTCACCTTACATACCCAAATATGTGCCCGTCAATCTGGAATTTCTCCAATAAAGGGTGCTTGTGCTTGATCAGTACTTAGCCACCAAAAGCCTTACAATCGAGAATCTAAGACAGTATGCTGAAGATTTTTGAACACCTGAACAAGCAAAGAAAAGATACCAGTCTCTTGAAGAAAGAGAATGTAGAGCTACGAAAGGAAATTGAAGCTCTTAAAGGAGTTAGCCTGCAGATCAAGTGGAAAAGGCTGATGAAGATGAAAAGAAAGACGAGGAAGAGAAAAAGGAGGATGATAAAGGTAAGAAGGATGATGACGAGAGGAAGAAAGATGATGATGATGATGATGATGATGATGATGAAGACGATGATGATGATGATGATGATGAGGATGATGATGATAAAGATGATGATCAAGGAAAGGATGGCCCAAGTAAGAAGGATGATAAGCCCAATGACGATTAGGGCAGTGATGATACTGGGAATCCTTATTCCTTCAACAAACCCTCCAACGAATTCGATGACTATCTATTCAGAGATCTTCCAGGAGACTTTTACTTTGAGGGTCTCGAAGAGAAGATGAGGAAAGACGGATATGAAAATATGTTCAAAGACATTTCTATGGATGCAGTTTTTGATGCCATATGCGCACAAGGACGTGGAGAGTTACCCAGATCTACCTCAGGATCATCTCAGGAAGACGAACCAGAGAAAATTATACTCGGGAACATCTCCACATATCCGTATGTAGACTATTTGTATGCTTACAAATATGTCGATGCCCTTGGACAGGATGTCACCACTCTCGAGACTGTCATTGAGAGTTGGTTTGACAGAAGGAGGGACTGGACACTTACTCCAATCAAAGTACAAAAGACTTGGATTGCTCTAGAAATAGATGATGATATGGAGAATCATGAAGCCATTTACACTGCTAGCTCCAAGGACTTACTTGTTTTCTGCAACGACAGATTTGAAGTCGTTTTCTAGATGTACGATAAGGAGAAGCAGATGTAATTAGTGAAGAGGTTCAATGGCAAACTAGAATACTACAAAAGACCTTAAGACTTCTGTTCATTGCCTAAGGTGGATTTTTGGAGCACCAACAGAGTTGTGTTCCTGAATCTCTCTAAAGACAGTTAGGTAGATCTGTTGGCCAAATTTTAAAGGACCAGTTTGATAAGGATTTCCCAGTCATAAAAACAGCCAAGGGAAGAAGATTCGTCTCAAAATACATACTGGATCCTGTCAAGAAGGAGCGTTGGATCTATTACAGGTATCCTCCTCCCAAAACAGAGAAATAAATCCCTATCCTCATGAGGGTTCCAGATAACTCGCTCAAGAACTTTAGTTTCTCGTACTTCAACGAAATTACTTTTAGAGCAGTTATTGTGACAAAAAAGTCAGATGACTACATCATTCTAGACCCTATGGACTTGCTTAAGTTTGAGAAGGACGACATGATGGTGCTTTACAAGAACCCCATACGCACCTATGGTGGTTATGATCAGGAAGCGAAGCCTTTGACAAGAGTCCTTGCATTGGTGATGGCTCACCAACTGTATGCTGGTGCTGGTCCTCATTGAGTGACACTTGTCATCGATTTATTTCATCAGTATAGGGGAAGTTTGTAGAGCCCAATCTGAAGACAAAGGCTGACAAAATCAACTTGTGACAAGATGAAGACCAAGTTTTGCTATTTTCATGAACTTTTCTTTTCCTGTACTTGTAAATTTCGTGTACATAGGTTCGTTTACTCATAGAGTAATATATAAAGACGCATTGTATACTACTCTAGGGTTGGATTCCTGGGCAGACTCTTCTAGACGTATTGAAGCAGTTTGTATCAAGTTCACGTTTTTGCAATAGAAATTAACTTTTCTATTACATTTCTATCTTCTAACAAGGATTCCGCACATCTTAGGGGTGTTTTGTTCTGATTCAGTTGATAAATTTGGATCTTTGCAAAGTAAGGGATCTAAAATTCAAGAGTTGTTTACCATTTGTTGACATTGGTCAACCGACGGTCATGTACATGGTACCATAAGTCTAACAAACTTCCAGCGCTGAGGCTGGTATGTTACTCGAACAAGTAAAAAGGTCTAATCTCGGATCAGATCCATGGGATCTGATCAACAAGGGCAACTCAGTTAGGTTTGGTAAATGATCACATGTGTGACATTATGTACATGCCACAGTAATAAACTAACTCAATAAGTTATTCCGAGGCTATCAAAATAAATACTTTTCAAGAAAGAGCTTAAAATGTCTTAAAATCGAGTCAAGCCAAACAATGTCAGAACAAACAGGAAAGGAGTGTAAACTTTGTGATTTTAATTAAACAAAACAAATCAAGTTTTCCTATATCAGGAGACAAAACACACACTCTTTCCTCAAGAAATTTCCTTTTCATAATTTTTTCGTAACAAATAGAAGTGCAGAGGTGGAGGAATCTTATTTCCATTAAAGATATCATCGTGGATTTGGCTCTACGTATAGCCAATATATAAACTACCTTCGACGATTTGTGATGGTTTCAGTAATGACGTTCAGGTTGAACACTTGTGTAAGTCATTCGCATTTTCAACACCATTTGCATATCATTTTCTAAACCGTTTGCGAACAAGAATAGTTTTCGTAAAATAAACAATATGAACTCACCAACCTAGTGTTGACAGATTTTACGCGTTCTCAGCTGACGTATAGGTGTTAGAAGGATGCCTATTAGAGTGGGAAATATAGGATCCCTTAGAGGACCCTACAACTCCTGTATAAGATCATGCAGGGCCTCAACGGCTACAAGATTCAAAACTTGCTCTTTAATAAACTTTTGAGCAACATCTTGGTCATGTCCAAGATGTCCATTTCATGGTGTAATAAAGTTAAATTATTAAGTCAGTTGTAATTTAACTTTATATTAGTGAATGTAATTTAGTTTTCTCATATATGTCATGTGTTCACATGACAACAATCTGATCATTCTGATTCAATCATGCCCCGGGACTATTCCGCCCAACGGGATTTCGATCCAGCCCGCCAGCCCGGGGTGTGACATTGGGTTTGGCTAGGATCTTAGTGTCGACCATTTGGGCTATTAAGATTTAGTATTGATGATAACAATATTGACTAAGTGCACGGAGTGCCCATTTGCGGATACTATCAAGTTCATCCACTCATTACCGATCCAAATAGCCTTCACCATGGTTAGTATCGACATGTTCTGGTATCATACTCCTAGGATAAAAATAAGGTATTAGTATCGATAAGGAGCTAATGAGCATTGACATTATTAGTGTCGATGAAAGCCTTGGAAGTTCACAAAAGAAGTTGTCAACACTATAGTATCGACCCACCCTTGGCACCGATTCTTTACTCATCGAGATTTATAATATCGACATACACTTAGTCCATTCCACTTGGAATTCATCGAAATTAGTATGTTTGACAATCCTAGACCATTTTATGGCCGTCAAACCTAGTAGATTTGATGAAAAAGTCTACTGTTGCTTAAGCCCATCAATATTAATCTTCCACGAATTTTCTTGCATCGATACTACTGCCTTGATTATCCAAGTCCATTTCCAACCTCCTAACTCTTATTCTAGTGTAATCCAAGTTTTCTAAATACATTTTTATGCCATTTTTATGAAGTTTGATAATCCTAAACTCGTTTGCAAGTTCATATATCCGGTTTTGAAGGAAAACCCTAAAAATCGTCTTGTTGAGCTCATTTTTACCTCGAATTTGTTGGTTTAAAGCTTAGTTTTGTAGGTCGAGCTCTTATCAAGAGCTGAGATTTATGGCTCCGACCAACATCAAATGACTCTAGAATGTGCGGAATCCATAATAGAATCACAAGAAGAGATAGAAAAATGATTGCTTTGTATATTTCGTGAAGTTCTCGAAGACAATTCCTTCATAAGTCTAGAGAGCACTTGCCTCAGGAATCCAACCCCAAAACAGTACAAAATACGTCTATATATGCTATTCTAGGAGTACTCGAACGCTATACACGAAATTGGTTCGAGTACTCGAAAATCAAAAGTACACGAAAATCGATGTACACGAAAATAACCAAAACTAGGTCTTCAGCTCATCGCGGGTTGACTTTGTCAGTCTTCGTCGTTGAATGCGCTCTACAAACTCTCCCTAGACTGATGAAGTCCACCGATGGGAATTGCGACTGAGTGAGGACCTGCACTTGCATATAACTTCATTTTCGTAGCTAACACAACAACCCTAGTGAAGTTTCTTCATATCTTCTTTTCCAAACTTCAAAAGATCCATCGGATAGTTAATCATGTCGATGACGTAGATATCATCTTTGTTCCTGAGAATAACAGCTGCAAGGGTCTTTTCATCAAAATACCAGGATAGGAAGTTAGCTAATGAAATATGTGGGACTCTTGTGGAAATTGGCATGACCTTCTTTGTTGCTGGAGGCGGATACTTGTAGTAGACCCAAGGCTCTTTCTTGACTGGATCCACTATGCATGAAGAGATGAATCTTTTTCCTTTGGTAGTCTTCATAACCGGAAAGTCCTTGTCACACTGATCTTTAAGAAACTTTGCGAAGAGCTCAGCTTTGTTGTCCTTGGAAGGATTGAAGAACATGGCGCTGTTTATGCTTCGAATATCAAACTTTGGCATCGAAAATAAATCTTCAGGCCTTTTGTATTATTCAAGCTTTCCGTTCATCGTCTTTATCAGATACAGATGTGTGTCCTTGTCATACATCCAACAAGCAACATTGGATTTATTGTTTCAAGCTACAAATAAGTTACAAGGATCTGAACTCCAAGTAATATCATTCTGATCTGCAGGAACATCTCCCAGCCAAGAATGTTGCACCTTAGCAGGAGCAGGAGTCCAGCTACTCTGTCGATCAAACAAGCTATCGATCACTTTCCCGAGCGATGTAACTACCTGTCCTTGAGGGTTGATATACTTGTGAGCATGAAAGTAGTCAACGTACGGATCCGTAGAGACATTGTCGATTACGATTTTCTCTGGTTCTTTTGCAGATGATCCTGTAGAAGATTCGTCAGTCTCTTTCCTCTCTTGATCACACACGACATCAAAAACGTAATCCATGGTGACATCGGCATATAAATTGCCAAGACCTGCAGCACTGAGCTCGTCACCAAATCCATCAAACATAAAGTTCTCAGGAAGATACCCAAATAAATCATCAAAGTAATCAAGAGGCTTCTCTGAAGAGGGTGGATTCTCTGCATTATCTTCTCCTGTAACGTACTGAAAAAGGCTCATCATCCTGCTTTCCAGATGAACTAGCTCCATGACCCATATCACCACCAGCAGTATCATCATCATCATTGTCATCATTCTTTACATTTTTCTTGTCATCTTTGTCATCATCCTCATCTTCCTTTTCTTTCTTTTCATCATCAGCTTGTCATATTCTTGATCATCTAGCTTTGATCAAGTCAACTCCTCAATAACCTTTGTCAAAATCGTGTTTTGTTTTTCTAGATGACCGAGGTCTCTGTTCTGCTTTCTAAACATATCACAGACTTTGAACATGGCTTCCTGTATGTCGAGAATCTATCCGTCCTTGGAGGTTGAATCCTGTTCCAATTGGAACACTCGATCTTGTAACCATTCCAGATCCACGGGCGTCTTCTCTGGAAAGTAGGGGATGGAGTTTGTAATGATGCCTTGCCTTTGTCTTTTCGGCTCTTGGATGGAGATGGTGGTGGTTCTGAAAAGTGAATGGGAACTGGAGAATGTGGTGGTGAGATGTGAGTATGTGGAGGAGATGATGGTGTGGTTTGGGTGGCTTCGGTGGTGGTGAAAGTAGGTGGTGGAATTGGAATTTGGGTGGTAGTTGTGCGTTGAGTGGGTAGCTTTGGATGTGTATGTGGTTTAGTTGGAGGTGGTTTAGGCTATGTAGGTTTGGGTGGAGGTGGTGGAGGTTGTGCCTGAGAAGACGAAGATGTGCCCGTGGTCTTCTTCTTCAGTCTTGGGTCCCTTGTCCTTTTGGACATCATCTTCAACCTTTTCTTCTTCGGAGAAGTCTCGGGATTTGGCACATAATCAATGTCTTGAATTTCCTCTCGTTCAGTCCTTGACAGTGGTGGAATAACCGGCTCAGTCTCTCTAATAAATTCTTCTTCACCAGAGGATGATGATGACTCAGATGAGGATTCTTCAGTTGCCTTTCCGGCTTCAGCCCTTGTGCTGACGGGGGGATGATCGTGCTCATCAGCAACGAATGCAGTGGTTCCCGCAGGGTGAACATCATTTTCTTCAGCAACGAAGGCAACAGGTGTGCCTTGATCCTCCATCTGCTCTTCTAATTCCGCTAACCTGCCAAACTTCACAAGAGGGCACTCCCCAATGTATTGTTTTTTCCCCTCTTGTTCATCATCATATATGAGAAGATATCCTCTCTCATTCTCTTGATCCCAAGTGTACCAATAGTAGGAACAAGATTTTGATGACGCTTGTTGATCACAATCTGAATAAATCGAGGAAAGGCTAGGAATCTCGCTTTCCGCTTCCCCTTGATATTGGCATGCATGTCTCTGAATATCATTCTGGAATCGTTGAACTCAATACCCAAAGAGAGTGCCACCATGCAAGAAATGAGCGTCTGGTTAAGCACGTCATAACCACCTTTCCTTCCTAACAAACATTGAGTCACTGCATGCGCCAGATATCTCCAATAGGGGTGGAGAAGCTTCTTCTCAGTAGGAGGATAGACACCCTCGTGTCCCATCCTGTAAACGGTTTCTTGGACAAGCTCATGGTCAAGCTAAACCGGATAAGTAGCTTTATCACCAAACTAAAGACATTCCCGAAGGATTTGCTCTGTAATAATGATCGGGTGTTCCTAAACCTTTCCTATCAGGCTCATAGTGCCATTGGCGTCAGTGCGCTTTGTAATCGAGTTCCAGATTCTGTGAATATACTTAGAGATGATCTGAGGGTGCTCCATAATCGCATAGTTGACCGGTGATAGAATCAATCCTTCTACCATGCTCTTGAATATGGCATGCTTTTCTTGAGGTTCTCCGACATACGCAGACATGTTATGGTCCGGCACGAACCGTAAGTCACCCATATGAAAAAAAAAACAAGCTAAGTTAGTTAAAGTTAAAGTCAAAAGTCAAGGGTCAAAAACAAATTCAAAGTCCAAGTCTAGGTCAAAGGAGTTAAGTCAAAATCACCAAGTTAAAAGAAGTTCACGTTTCTTAGGAGTTCACGAAATCTCAAGAGTTCACGAAATTTTTGGCGATCACGAAATTCGATTTGGTTCGAAAATTTGTACGTGAAGTTTGTACTCGATATTCAAATTTTCGAGAACTCTAAAAACTTCATAACTCGTTCAATTTTTCTCCTTAGAACTCCTAATTATACTCGAAATGCTCAAAATTAGTAGGCGACCAACATACAAGATTGCTTTCCAATTTTGAGTATTTCATAGTGATTTGTCCAAGATTCTCTCGGTTAACGCAAGGAAGTACTTGAAAATGGTTTTTGTCCCATAACTTTTTTATCTTACAGTTAAAATTGTACCAAAATCTATACCTAGGTTCGCCTAAGCCTGATCTACAAAGTGGTCGGAGTGGAATTTCAAAATTGTGCACAGAAATCGAGATCACCTAGAGAGAGAAAGAGTGTAATCGAAAAATTATGGTACTCGATTTCAGGTCTTCTCGAAGTATATATAGGGCCATCTCGAGCACATGATTTTGTGTACTTGAAATCATGTACTGATTTCGAGTATGAATTTCGAATATGAATTTTCAAGTACAATTATTTTGAAAAATTTCTAACTTTTTCTAAAATAAAATAAACTCAAAAACTTTGGACGAGTTCAAAGTTGAGTTGGGTCAATTCCGTGGGATCAAATCTGTATCCGAAATTTGACCACCTTAAAATAATTTCTTATGGAAACCTAATCTTAAAATAATTATACCCGACCAATAATTTCCACTCGTTAACCCATAATTCAAAAATAAGACTTATGATCAAAAAAGCTTTCTAAGAGTTTTTTTGAAAATCCTTTTGGGAAGTTTATGAACAATCAGACTGTAAAACCAAATTAACATGCAACGTATCAATTTTGTAAAATCTTTTTTTCAAACTTTGTTTTTGTTTCAACAAACTTAAAATGCTTTGATAGAGTTTAGGTTGAGAAGAGAAAAGAACACATCTATTAGATTAGAATCAGAAACAAGAAGGGGTTCTATCATCTTTGTGCTCATTGGCATCTTTTACTTTACTGATCTGCAGACTCATTGTCCTTAACGTCACACATCCAGGTCTTTGCTTACGCAAAACAAAGGATGATTCAGTAAGTATTTCCCGATCTTTGTTTGCACAAAACATGGAAAATACCCGAGTTTTCAAAACAATTTCAAGTTTATAGAAACACAATCTTGTTTTGATTTAAAGACTTACGCAAAAAGTCAAATAATTGTTGCATTTTTCAGGTTATCTGATTTTTCTTACTTCTCTCTTATTTATATATTTGATATTTTTGAATGATCATGTCCGATCCTTTCATTAGGAAAATGTTTTCTAACTTCTTAATGATTTATAGTTATCTAAAGTTGTTATTCCTTAGAAATTATTTTTAGGCAGTGAATTTCTGATTGTGAGAAATCATCTCACTTCCTAATTGAACCACTTTACTTGACCATCCAAATAAACTATTTTTTTATTTTTCTTAAATTTTGAAAATGTAAAATCTTTTTGTTGTTTTCTTAAAATTCACTCCCCCTAAACTTGTAGATCATCTTAGACTGACTCAAAACCGAAAATTTTTTTTGTTGTTTTTGTAAATTGACTCAAAGACCGGAAATCTTTTTGTTATTTTTGTAAATATTCTCCCACTAAATTTGTGACATAAAAATTAAAATAAAACAAAACACAAAATTTACAAAAATGTGTTAATCAAAACTTATTAGCTTTAGAGAGGCAAGCAAATGGTGGAATCGAGCGGTGTCGAACGGTTTTGCGAAAAGAACGACTAGATTATCATCTGTGTGGACCTTTTCAAGATTAATTAGTTTCTGTTCGAAACAGTCGCGGATAAAGTGAATCTGGATGTCAATGTGTTTAGTTTTGGAGTGTTGTACCGGATTCTTGACGATCTATAGAGCGTCTTCATTATCAAAATAAATAAGAGAGTCAAGAAAATTCAAACCGTAATACAGGAGTTCTTGTTGTATCCAGATAAACTGAGAGCAACAAATCGAAGCAGCGACATACTCAGCTTCCGCAGTGGAGGTAGACACGGTTGTTTGTTTCTTGCATTGCCACGAGACGAGGCGATCTCCTAAGTATTGACATCCTCTTGTGGTTGATTTCCTGTCTAAGTTGCAACCACCAAAATCACTGTCAGAGTAAGCAAATAACCGAAACTCAGAGTCCTTAGGATACCAAAAACCAAGACGAGGTTTCCTGACGAGGTATCGAAAGATCCTCTTGACAACAATCAGATGAGAAGCCTTCAGATTTGCTTGATATCTGGCACACTGACTTAAAGAAAACATGATGTCTGGTCGGCTAGTAGTGTGGTACATCAGTGAGCCAATCATCTAACGATAAAGGTGCTGATCCACATCTTCACCATCAGAATCCAAAGTCAAGACCGGACGGGCAACCATAGGAGTGGATGCGGGCTTTGATTCTAACATGTTGAGTTTGGTGAGAATGTCGGTAACGTACTTGCCCTGATGAATCAGCACACCCTTAGGTTCCCGCTTTACGTGGAGACCCAAGAAGAAGGTCATTTCCCCCATTGCACTCATTTCAAACAATTTCTTCATCATAGCCTCGAATTCTCTGCATAGCACTAAGCTCGTGGAACCGAAAATAATATCATCCATATAGATTTGGACGAGAATCAAATAATCCTTATCCTTGCGAACGAACAATGTCTGATCAATGGCTCCATAGGTATATCCATTTGCAAGCGGATAATCTGTAAGTGTTGCATACCACGCTCGTGGGGCTTGATGAAGACCATAAAGGCCTTTTTCTAGCTTGTAGACATGGTCGGGATACTTCAAATCCTCAAACCCAGGAGCTGACACACATAGATCTCTTCCTTAAACTTTCAATACAGGAAGGCAGTCTTCACATCCATCTGATAAACAATGAAGTTCATGTAGAAAGGATAGGCCATGAAGATGCAAATAGCTTCAAATCTTGCAACTGGTGAAAACACTTCTTCATACTCGATCCCCTCTTGTTGGTAGAAGCCCTAAAATACCAACCTAGCTTTATTTCTGATGATCACACCTGAATCATCTATTTTTTTTCTGAAGACCCATCTGGTTCCGATTGGCAGTTTCCCCTTAGGAAGCGAACTAGATTCCACACCTTGAGCTTCTGAAACTGAATCTGTTCTTGCTGCATCGCTTCAAACCAGCTTGACTCCTTAAGAGCCATCTTGACATTCTTGGGTTTGACCTGTAAAATAAAACAGGAATAAAAACAAGAATTAATCAGACATGATTGAATTCGTGTGATAGTTCCTTCTTGCATGGTGTTCTGAGTTGGAATGGATCGGCTCCAGGTGAGAACTTCTTGTGAAAGAGGTCCAATAGTGTTTTCTATAGGATGATTCTTGTTGATGCTTAAGGTCGGCACTTCCTCCACAGCTAGGTTTTGTAGCAGGTTGCTGATGTAAGTCAGCTAATCTTCATTGGAGGAAGAGAAGTTATCAACGGGAGCGGTTTCACTTGCTTCAGCTCCGTTATCCACACAGTGTTCCTCAGGGATTTTGTCTGAGATCAGTGGATTGTCAAATGTCTGGTGGGAAGATGGTGAGGCTTGATCTGTCTCCGGAGTTGGCTGAACTGACTGAGAGATATCCAGATCTGATGGGATGACTTCCTTTATCGGGGTTGGCTAAACTGGAGGAGCCCGATCATACATGCCTGGTAGGTCAACCCTTAGAAGCTTGGGATCACATGGAATGTATTCAACCCTCTAGTCTATGTCATCACCTTTGTAGAAGCTGTAAGTTGATTCAGATGGTCCTATACTATCAGATGAAGTGTTGAAAGGCTCAAATACAGAATCATACTGAAATAACCAGTTTGAACCAGAACCGGCGTCGGTGTTGTTCATCTCTTGCCAATCAATAGAGTATGGCTCCACAATCATCCGGGTCTTCTTGTTGTATACCCGGTAGGCAGCTTTCTCATATGAATAGCCCATAAAGTAACACTCATCAGCCTTGTCATCGAACTTGTGATTTGGATTAGTGTGGAGGAGAGTGCACGGACAACCAAACGACTTGAAATGACCAAGCTCTGGCTTCTAGTTGAAGAAAATCTCATAGGGAGTCTTTAGATGGTGTTTGTTTAACAGTGCACGGTTTTCAAAATCACAATCTTTGTTAACAGCTTCAGCCCATAAGAATATTGGCAGTTTGGACTCTGACATCATGGTCCGTGCAGCCTCGATAAGCATTTTGTTCCTTCTTTCAGCATCACCGTTTTGCTGAGGTATACGAGCTGCACTATACTGTCGAGCAATTCCCTTCTCATCGCAGAAATCAAAAAGTTTTTTATTTCTAAACTCAGTGTCGTTGTCAGTTCTCATCACGTTAACCTTTAAATTCTTCTGATTCTCGATCAGGGTGATGAACTTCTTTAGGATCTCTGGTGTCTCATCTTTCTTGGCCAGAAAGAACACCCAAGTAAATCAGGAATAATCATCTGTAACAACAAGACAGTATGACTTTTTCCCGATGCTCATGATGTTAACCGGTCCAAAGAGATCCATGTGACGAAGTGCAGAATTGATGAAATTAAATTGAACAGTTTGGGCTTGTGGGGTCTCTTGTGTTGCTTCCCCTTGGCACATGCGATGCACTTCTCAATTTTGGAGAAGTCTTTAGAAGGTAAGCCAATAACATGATATCCTTAGCGAGACGATTGAGATTGTTCAAGTTGACATGACCTAGTCGGCGATGCCAAAGCAAACAATCATTCTCCGATGCCTTAGAAAACAAACAGGTGTTTTCAGTGAATGAATCAGAATTCATATTGATAATATAGGCATTGTTGATTCTCAGAGTCCTCATCAAGATTCACTTCTCCAGCACGACAAATCCGGGATTTAGAATGAGACACTCTTTGTTGGTAAAGTGTGTTGAAAAGCTCTTGTCACAGATCTAAGAAACACTCAATAAGCTGTGATTGAGTTCTTCAACATAGTATATATCCTCAAAACTTAGAGTACCATTTGTGACTGTTCCCTTCATGTTAATCTTCCCACCTTTGTCTCCAGCAAATGAGACATATCCTCCATTAAATGGTGTGACCTCGTGTAACTGAGAAAAATCCCCAGTCATATGTTGGGAGAAGCCGCTATCAACATACCAAACATTGTTCAGTTTATTTGGCCGTCCCTGCATAACACACACACACACACACTTAATGAGAAATGGGTACCCAAATCATAACAGATTTAGGTACTGATGGAACATTGGGCCCTTTCTTGATATTCCCTTTGGGCTTGTCTGATTTAGCCCTAGCAATTTTTGGCCTTACACCACTGCCATGATCAATTGATTTTGAAGAAGGTTTCACTTGTGTCTTATTCTTCCACTTTGGTTTGCTTTTAGTTTTGGAAACCTTTGATTTTTGTTTAAGAAAACCAGATTGATTCTATTTTGCTGGTTTGCCCTTCTTGGTAGTGGAATAATTTTGGGTCATCTTCTGAGGTTTCACCCTAGACTTGGAGGATTGGTTAGTCCTCATTTGTCTACTGGTAGATTTAGCCTTGGGTGTGACCTTATGATTCTTCCCATAGAAAAATTCAGTAGGCCGGTGCAGACAGTGTCTTGCAATGTGGCCTGGTCTCCCACATGCAAAGCAACATACCTTGTCATGAAAAATCTTTTGGGTCAAATGGCTTTACATCATAATGACCTTGACTAGGAGAAATACTTGTGGAGGCTTGTTCCAATGACCCAGTTGGAACATAAGGTTCACAATTAGGGTTTTACTTTGAACCCGCCTCTTTGATGATCATGAAATGAGCCCTGTTCACCTGCTTTAAAGGAGAAGAATTTGATTCTTAAACATCATCATCACTTTTAACAAAAGTAGCATTAAAATTCTTAAACATTTCATTCGGTTTGATTTTAATTATTTCAAATCTTCCAACAAAATCAGTTTTTGGAACAAAAGGTAATTTGCTAGATGATGTTGAGCATTATGTGCTCCTCCTAGCACTTCTTGCTTCATCATTCTCCCTTAGACCTGTATCACTTAAACTACCTGCACATACCTCAGAATCATCAGAAACAAACATGGGGTCAACTTTAAGTGAAACTGGTTCAGTGAGAAACTCGAAAGCATGATCAGATTGTAGTACCAAGTCATCAACTGATGTGTTGATTCTAGGTTTGCTTGAGTAATTATGGTTAGAAGGAGGCTCACACTCCTTATAACCAATACCCTTACCACTTTTATTCCGATACTGAATACTGACCATGTCTTCTAAAACTTTGCTTGCATAGTCATATTTTTCACATTTGACTGATGTTTTAGAAAGTTTAGTTTTAACTTGTTCTAATTCCAAAGTGAACTCATTGATTTTGCGTCTAGCATCTCGATAATTTGACTCTTTTTCAATTAAAAGTTCCTTCAATTTTGAAATATCACGACCATCAGCCTAAAGTTTTCTTTTAAAAATTGCCTCATTTTTTAGAAACTCAGAGTTAAAATATATCAATTTTGTGACTTCTTTGATCAGGGTCTCATTGTGAGCCCGATATTTAAATACCTTTTCAATGCAAGAGTTAGAGCAAAGATTTTCAGTTACCTCATTTAACTTTTCATCCACATCTGCCATCAATGCGTGGCTCAAGGTCATCTCCAGCTCTTGCACTTCATCACTCAATCATAGGAGTCGGTTTCCTGAGTCACCAATGCCTAGGATGTGCTTGCACCTCCCCCAGCTGCAGCTTTCTCATCAGGCTTCTTCTCTCCCTCCTTCACAACCTTGTGCTGCTTACGTTCTCTAGCAAAATGACGTAGCTGGTCATAGTTGTAGCATCTCAACTTTGACTTGTCAAATCCCAGCTTTCTCCCTAGGTTATTTCCAAACTTGTTCCTTCCATACTTTTTGATGAACTTCTTAGCACGAAAGACTTCCAAGGCCATATGCCATGATATATCCATTTCTTCTACATCAGCTGGATTGATCTGTTCCAGATTGTCTTGAGTTAAATTGGCAGGTGCCAATTCTCCAGCAATGAAAGCATTGTAACTGTTCTTGAATCCCTTGACCAACAGCAGATTTTCCTCATTCTCTAGGCTGATTTTGGGCACTGAACTAACTTGCCCTGAAGAAAGGAATGCAATCTCAAAAGGAACAGACTAAGATGAGGGGGTCTGGTAATGTTGAGATCTAGAGGCTTGTAAATTGATGGAAGACAAGAGAGCATCATTCTCTGATGCAGGAGTAATGCCCATAGAACTAGCATGATTGAGTGCTCTTTGTTTGTCATCCATGTCACATGAGTTGATGATGGACATCAACTCACTGAGAGAAGTCTTATACATATCCTTTGTTCTCTTGATAGTAGTGCAGTTGGATTTCCAGTTATATAGCAACGAATTCAAGAGCTTCTTGTTTAATTCTCCCTTTCACATTGCCATTCCTACACTGGTCATCTCAGTCATCAGATGAGTAAATCGATTTAGTTGAGCTTCCAGGGACTATCTTTTGACTTTTGACATGATTAAACATGTTGAATCGTTGCCTCAACATGTCCTTGCGACTTTCCGCATATCACCTCATTCCCTTCAAATCTTTCCACCAAAGCATCCCAGAGTTGCTTGGCGGTCTGGTGCTTCTTGAACCTGTGAGCCACGTCAGTAGACAACGCCATAGTGATTGAGGCGTATGCCTTATCATCCTTCTCTTTCAATAGGATATCATTTTCAGTATGCAACTCTGGTTCTTTAGGAATTAGCCCGTTTAACTCACTCTGGTACATAGGCACATAGGGCCCCTCTTCAATCGATCTCCATAACTTCGGGTCCGTATATTTGGTGAAAGACTGGAATTTGAATTTCCAGTCTTGGAAGTTATCCCCTGACACGAGCGTAGCTGGCTTGGTTCCGGTGTCAATCTCATTGTCTAAGTTTAGAAGGTTGGATAGGTTGGTGAGATTTTTGGATGCCATCAAAAATAGAAAATTTTCTAAGTATAAGTTCTCGAAGTCCTCAAGAGTTCGAAGTCCCAAGAAGTGCACGAAGTATAAGCTGTACTCGAAATACCAAACCTACTCGAAGTTCAAGGTGTACTTGAAATCAAAGTATGCGAAAAGTTGTACTCGAAGGACAAGTTCTCGAAATTCCCGGTGTACGCGAAAGTCACAGTGTATTCGAAAGTCAGTGGAGTACTCAAAATTATAAGTGTATTCTAAAACCCAGTTGTACTTGAACTCCCTAGTATGCTCGAACTCCCAAATCTCTACAGGTTCTTCAATGAAATGTAGTTGCTCATCAACTTGTATCTCCTCCAATGGTATGATCAATGATTCGTCTGCTAAGCACCTTTTGAGATTTGATACATGAAACACATCGTGTACTCCACTGAGCTCATCAGGGAGTCTGAGTCTGTATGCCACAGGACCTATGCGTTGAGTAATCTCAAACGGTCCGACATACCTAGGTGCTAATTTGCCTTTAGCCCCAAAACGAACTACGCCTTTCCATGGGGACACTTTCAACATGACTCGGTCACCCACATCGAATTCCAAAGGCTTGCGCCGTTTGTCTGCGTAACTCTTTTGGCGGCTACGTGTTGCTTGTAATCGTTGTTGTATCTGGGCAATCTTATCAGTAGTTTCCTGAATAAGTTCAGGCCCAGTGATTCTGTTGTCTCCCACTTCGGTCCAACAAATTGGGGACCGGCATTTTCTACCATAAAGTGCTTCGAAAGGAGCACATCCGATGCTGCTGTGGTAGCTATTGTTGTAGGAGAACTCAATGAGTGGAAGTGTGTATCCCAATTCCCATCGAAGTCTAGGATGCATGTTCTCAACATATCCTCTAGGGTTTGAATGGTGCGCTCGCCTTGTCCATCCGTTTGTGGATGATAAGCAGTGCTCAAGTTAACGCTTGTCCCTAAGGATTGTTGCAATGATTGCCAGAACCGCGAAGTAAATCGACTGTCCCGGTCTGAAATAATAGACAGAGGCACCCCGTGCCTTACTACTATTTCATCAATGTAGAGTCTCGCTAGTTTCTCCATCTTGTACGTCTCCCTGATTGGCAAGAAGTGTGCGGACTTGGTCAATCGATCAATGATGACCCAAATAGAATCGTATCCGCTGGAAGTGCGGGGTAGCTTGGTAATGAAATCCATAGCTATTTGTTCCCACTTCCATTGTGGTATCTCCGGTTGTTCCAGCAAACCCGAAGGTTTCTGGTGTTCAGCTTTGACTTTGGCACATGTGAGACTTTTGCCAACATAAGTGGCAATGTCTTTCTTCATGCCCGGCCACCAATAAAATGACCTAAGATCTTGGTACATCTTATCGGCACCAGGATAAATTGAATAACGTGTCTTGTGTGCCTCGTCAAGTATGAGTGTTCGAAGTTCATCTACTGCCGGAATCCAAACACGATCCAGATAATAGATAACTCCATCTTGTTTTGTCTTGAAATGTTTCTCGGCTCCACAATCGAGCTCGCGTTTCAGATTGTCTCTTGCCACGGCCTCTTGTTGTGCTTGTAGAATGTGATTTCTCAAACTTGTTTGCACCGTCATTCCCATAGCGCGAACGCGTAAGGGTTTGACTCTTTCCTTCCGACTCAAAGCATCTGCAACGACATTTGCTTTGCCCGGATGGTATTTGATCACACAATCGTAATCGTTCAGGAGCTCAACCCAACGTCTCTGTCTCATGTTCAGCTCCTTCTGATCAAATATGTGCTGTAAACTCTTGTGATCTGTGAAGATAGTGCACTTGGTACCATACAGGTAGTGTCTCCAAATCTTTAGTGCAAAAACAACAGCTCCCAACTCAAGATCGTGTGTCGTGTAATTCTTCTCATGTATCTTCAGTTGTCGTGAGGCATACGCAATGACTTTGTCTCGTTGCATCAAAACACATCCGAGTCCCTGATGGGAAGCATCACAATAAACTACAAAGTCATCATTGCCTTCTGGGAGTGTTAAGATTGGAGCATTGCACAATCTTTGTTTCAGTGTCAGGAATGCCTCTTCTTGTTTCTGAGTCCACACAAAAGGTTCAGACTTCTGTGTGAGCTTGGTGAGAGGCAAAGCTATCTTAGAAAAATTCGAAATGAATCTCCTGTAATAACCTGACAATCCCAAGAATGATCTGATCTCCGTCGGTGTTGTAGGCACGTCCTAGTTCTTGATTGCTTCTATCTTGGCAGGATCCACATGAATACCATCACTGTTAATCACGTGACCCAAGAACTGAACTTCTCTTAACCAAAATTCACACTTAGAGAATTTGGCATAGAGTTGTTCTTCTTTCAGAAGCTCCAAAACTGTCTTGAGGTGTTGCTCATGTTCCTTCTTGTTCTTTGAATAAATCAGTATATCATCAATGAAGATGATAACAAACTGATCTAAATACGGCTTGCACACCCGGTTCATCAAATCCATGAACACAGCCGGTGCGTTCGTCAAACCGAATGGCATCACCATGAATTCGTAATGACCATATCGAGTACGAAAGGCCGTCTTTGGTATATCTTCTTCTTGAATACGGAGCTGATGATAACCTGATCTCAGGTCTATCTTTGAGAAGTACTGTGCTCCCTGTAATTGATCAAACAAATCATCAATCCTCGGTAACGGGTACCGATTCTTGATGGTGAGTTTGTTGAGTTCTCGATAGTCTATGCACATCCTGAAGGTTCCATCCTTCTTTTTAACAAAAAGAACCGGAGCTCCCCACGGGGAAAAGCTCGGTCGGATGAATCCTTTATCAAGTAGCTCTTGTAACTGGTTAGACAGCTCCTGCATCTCTGATGGAGCAAGTCTATAAGGAGACTTAGCTACAGGAGTTGCTCCCGGAATCAAATCGATTCGGAACTGCACTGATCGCTCAGGTGGCAGTCCCGGTAAGTCATCCGGAAACACGTCTGCAAAGTCCCTCACAATTGGTACATCTTGAATCTTGATCGCCTTCTTGTCTTTCTGAATCACGTGAGCTAGAAATGCAACGCATTGTTTTCGTAAGTACTTGCGAGCCTTCATGCACGATATTATCTTGACACTGCGTTTCGCTTGGTCTCCACGAATCTCCAAGACCTCATTGTTCTCCACAGGAATGCGTAGTAGCTTATCGGAACAGATGAACTCAACTCTATTAAGAGATAGCCAATCCATTCCGATGATGATGTCGAAACTGCCCAGCTCCATCGGTATCAAGTCGATGGAAAATGTATGATCGCCAAGTGTCAATGGGCAATTCCTAAATATAGTGTCTACTGTAATCTGTTTGCCATTTGCTATCTCAATAGTATAAGGGGAGTCTAACAATTCCTTATCATAATTAAGATGGCATGCAAAGTCGGATGAGATGAAACTCTGATCCGCACCAGTGTCAAATAATATGGATGCATAGAAGTCAGATAAGAGAAATGTACCCGTAATAACATTCGGGTCCTGTCGAGCGGCAGCAGCTCCTATCTGAAAGGCTCTTCCTCGCGGTGCTTGAGCCCCTTGTTGATTTCTCTTGGGACAATCCCGAGAGAAATGTCCTGGTTCGCCACAGTTGTAGCAAGACCTAGGATCTGCAGCAGCAGCAGCAGTAGCTGCATTATTGTTTCTGTTCTGAGTCCTCGGACTCCTGCAGTAATTTGCTGTATGACCAAATCTCCCACAGTTGGTGCAATGTCTGCACAGAACATTTGGCAAGTGATGAAACTGGCATGAGTTGCACAGAGGTGCAGTGCCAGTGTATGGCTTCCTGATCTCCAATGGGGGTGGCTGGTTGTGCATCGGAGCTTGAGTAGTGGCAGCAAAGTTTCTGGCCACCTTTTGTCTCTTAGCCGGATGTTTGTCCGACTTCTTGGAAGTTCCAGCCTTGGCTGAGTCAGCCTCCTTCTTGAATGCTCTAGTGGTAACCATCATGTCTGTTAGAGATGCTGACAGAGTGACAGCTAACTCCATGGTAGTGGGGTGGGCAGAAATCACATGCCCCCGAATGCTGGGCGGTAATCCACCGATGTACCGCTCTATTCTCTTTTCTAGTGTCGGCACCACATCAGGTGCCAAAGTGGCAAGCTCATGAAATCTGGTGGTGTAAGCCAGATGTCCACCACCAATCATCTCCAGGTTGAGCAGCTCAGTTTCAACCTTTTTCAGTTCGTTTCTTGGGCAAAACTCTGCCCTCAGCATAGCTTTAAAGTCATCCCAAGGCATTGCCTGGGCCTCATCTCGACCTCTGATCGCAACCTGAGCGTTCCACCAAGTTAACGCTCGCTTGCTAAATGATCCCGCAGCATACTTAACTCTGTTCTGTTCAGGACAGCCACTGATGTCGAGGGTAGCCTCCATCTTCTCGATCCACTGGATCAGTCCGACTGCACCCTCACTGCCACTAAAACTGGGTGGCTTGCAACCTACAAAGTTCTTGTAGGCATAGTCCTGACTCTGTCTGGTGTTACCGCTGCCTTCTCCTGATGAGTTGGCAACGTTGTTGCTGTTGTTGGTGTTGATTCGGTTCATCATGTCTGGGATTACCTCCCTCAGCTGACTGGTCAACAGAGTGGCCAGTGCAATGGTAGCGGGATCCAGCTGATACGCCGGTGGTGGCGGGGGAGGAGGTGGAGGTGGAGGAGAATCAGGTGGTGTCGGTGTAGATGAGTGCGGAGCTGAACCTTGAGTCAGGGGTAGCAGAGGTGGTTGTCTTCTCGGCGGCATTCTGATCATAACCGAAAATAAATCGGTTAGTGCAGTGATCAGAAGCAGAAGACATATGCAAATAGAATCCTATGTCACATGATTTCTATATGAGGGTCCCTAGTTATAGTCTAGGCCAAACCGTTTAAGTAATATGACCTATATTTCTCTATAACCATGGCTCTGATACCAATCTGTCACACCCCGGGCCGGCGGGAACGGATCGGGTTTTCCCGTCGGGCGGAAAGTTCCCGGGGCGCGATATCTTTGAATGATAATCAAATGATCAGATTGTTTACATAGCACATGATAAATAAATGAGAAATTTCTAACACATCCATGATATAGAATTACAAGATTAAATTACACAGTATCGTTCATAATTTAATCAAGTAAATCTACCAAAAAGAATCAATGTAACTATATCTTGTATATGTACAAGATATACAAAAGATGATTCATATCCTTGTTTCCCCAAAAGCATGCAACACAAAATAAAGCTAGGTCTTCTAAAAGTCCACTAGCTTAATCTTTGCATGTATATGTCTACACCTGTTCGTCACCTGAGAAACATGTATTTAAAACAAAGTCAACACTAGGTTGGTGAGTTCATAAGTAAGTTAATGTAAAACCTTGATTCATTCACATGCACATTCACAATGATAATATGTTACTCGTATGATTGTCTGATTCACTTGTTCATCCAATGGCTCCTCAATAGTTATAGTCACAAGTACTATATCATCCTAGTAGTGTTGCTTATATATAGGGCATATGTAAGGGAACTAAGCCCTAGCCAACATCCCACCACAACACCACTAGAACTCCACACTACTTGTAATACAACTATTGATTTCCATTCTCAATTCACATGTTATCTCTTCCTTGATCACCTGTGTTCTCATGTATAGAATAATAATATGATAACGTGGTAATTATCAAACCTAAGTTTTGATAACCAATATATGTGTTAAGGATATTAGATTTATTAAATCCATTCCTTAAATTATTCTATAGTTGTGGGGTTAACTGTTGTTTCACTTCTAAATATTAAAAGTGTTAGTTAACTGTTCATCATGTGTCTCCAAATGTAGCGTATAGAATCCGAATGGAATCCATTTTAACCCTCACGTAATCAGATTAAAATGCATTCCATTCTCTCCTATCCCGCCGTGTGATCCCAAAGTCTCCGTGTGGGATTGTCCTCATGTGTTTATCAAAGTTGAATAAGAACTTGTCTTATTACATTATGATAATCATCTGTAAATGATAAGAATCCCATGAAGTTACGTTATCATGATCATCATTTACTGAAATCCGTGTGATCCCAAAGTCTCCGTGTGGGATTGTTCTCGTGTAATTAACAACGTTGAATAAGAACTTGTCTTATTACATTATGTTAATCATGTGTAAATGATAAGAATCCCATGAAGTTACGTTATCATGATCATCATTTACTGAAATCCGTGTGATCCCAAAGTCTCCGTGTGGGATTGTTCTCGTGTAATTAACAACGTTGAATAAGAACTTGTCTTATTACATTATGTTAATCATGTGTAAATGATAAGAATCCCATGAAGTTACGTTATCATGATCATCATTTACTGAAATCCGTGTGATCCCAAAGTCTCCGTGTGGGATTGTTCTCATTAAATAATTAGGTGTAAATTGCCTAAATATTTGCTCATGTGGAAATAACTAAGTGTTATAAGCTATCATCTTATAACTAAGTTATTCTAATGTGTTGATGATTAAGAAATTACATTATCATAATCATCTGAGTTTCCCTGTTATCTCAAAATCATACAAGCATGCATACAATGATATATGATAATAAACAATTTAATATCATTTAATCAGAGTATAATTAACATGTTAAGTAAAACTTTTAAATAAATAAAAGTAAACATGTTTCTCAGCGCCGAGAGTTAAAATCAGTTAAGATTAAAGTAAAAGGGGCATATGAACTCACCTTGTTGTTGTAGGGTTGACTTAGCTTAAAAAAATGAAGACACGCGCTCTTGATTACACTTGAGTTGGTTTCACAATCCTGTATTGAATTCACAGTGTATGAAACTTATAAGTGTTGAGTTTGATCGTTTATTGTGCGCGTATGCGTGTTAGCATTAACTTGGCTAACACTCGTGAGTATCGGTAATGATTCGGCCCTTATTTATTGTTTGTTGATCCATTTTGACTTCACATTACTTTAATTCACTTATTGAAACGTTCTATCATGTTGATCTAGATTTATGGTTCTTAAGTCCATAATTTTGTCGCTCAACCTAAGGGTGATTTTAGGTTATCAATTATTATTTCAAATGTTGGTTTTGTTAAACTTAAACCAATTTGTTCCATCGCCGATTAAGATCATTAATTCATGACTTGGATTACATTTAAAACCATTGAGCCGAATGTTAACCACGTGAGTCCCGTGTTTAAATAAGTGGGCCGCAATATTATGGGGATGGGCCGATTATGGGCTGTTATTGGGCCTGCATAGGTGTTATTAGGTTAAGGCTTTGGGCTTGGAATAATTCTGTTGGGCCTAGAATAGTTGTGTTGGGCTAATTCTTTTTGGGCCGAATATGAAATGAGATTGGGCCTACAACAACCTCTTGGGCTCGTTAAACTCATCTGGACCAAAGAATCAAATTGGGCCAACCACGTATGCATGGCTGATAAAATAAAACGAGTGGATGTCATTCCCAGCGAACCTTAAGGTTCGTTGGGTTATAGGTTTGGCTAGGGTGGTGACACATGAGGGTTCGCCGGTGCTTGAGAAAGGATGCAGGTTCGGCATGGTTAACAGTTGGTTCGCCACCTGTGATGCAAGCTGGGTTCGTGGCTCCTGCTTAGATTCGTAGCCCACAATGGTTCGTGAGGTGGTGGGCACAGGGTTCGGCAACATCAAAATGGTTCGTTGGTGATGGTTATCGGCCCCAAGGCTCGGCTGGCTGATGATGGTTCGGGACTTTAAGGTTCGTGTAGCTAGCCCGTAGGTTCGCTCGCCTGTTGGTTCGTGAGTCTGGAAATCAGCAGGGTTCGTTGATGCACAGGCTCGTGGCCATGTCAGGTTCGGCACTTAGGCCGTAGTAGGTTAGCTGCGAACCCTGGTTCCATCTTCATCCCTGTCGAACCAAGTGGCTCCAACTTGTACACTCTTTCCTGTTGGTCGATTCTAAGCATGGTGGTGTTCGAACAATGGTCTTAGGGTCGTGTAAACCCCGGTTATAAATGGTTGGTCGAACACAAACCCAAAAACCCTATTTTCCCGAATCTTTCAAGCATCATACCTCAATTTTCGGTGGCCAAATCTTCAGATCCGTTGTACTTTCACGTAGAGGCTGTCAAGAGCTTCGCGTGGGCGCAAGAATCACTCAAATCGGGCTAGAAACGAGGAAGTTCTGGAGGTTTTAAGGTGGTTTATGGTGGTTTGGTGGTGGTGGCCGGAATTCTTAGAGAGAGAAGGGAGTGTGGATGTAAAAATGAGAGAAATAATCTCATTTAAGCTATTTATATCACGTGTGGTGTCCGGGTTCGTTTCGGTTGCTCGGTTCGCGATTTCATCGCGTAACCGGATTTTTACGCGTAGTTAATAATAAATAAATAAAATGCTATTTTAATTAATTTGATGAGTTTCAAAATTGTAAAAATGTTTATTATTTTATTTAATTAAATTTAAAAATCGTTTCGCGTCGTAATTCGTTTTCGTTTCGTCGAATCGCGTCACCATCGCGCGTATTCGTTCGAATCGTCATTCGAACGAACACGACGATGGTTTTGCTTTCCGACTTTTGTTTTCTACTTTCCAGTCATCATTTCAGAACGTTAAACTCACAGATATGTTTGTGTGAATCGTCACCCACGCAAACACACTGTCAGTTCGTTATTCTGAAACGACACTGCAGTTTATGTTTAAATTGTGTTTCCTCACTGTCGGACTCAACTAAACATCCTGTTTTCGCATTGTTTTCACTTTGAATTGTCGGCCATCTGATTCCTGTCATCTATGGACATCAGATCGCAACCGATTTGTTTCTCATGATTTGTTGTGTTAATTGTCATTAAGTTTTCACTTACTAACCACAACTTATGTTTCAGATGTATGTTGTACTTAATGTATTTAAGTTTACACGAAAATACGTACAACTGTTCTTGTATTTACAATCCTGATAATACAAGTACTGTTTAAAATCGTATATATACACATAGTTACTGTTTACAAGTACACATACCGTACGGACTTGCCGGGCGGTCAGGTACTAGTTGTCACATATTATTTCCCTATTATTTTTATATTTAAATCTTGTATCATACATTGTTTTTATATGTTTAAAGTCCTCAAAAATTCACTGATAATGATTCTGATCTCCAAAAATTTCGAAAACATGTGTATGATCTTACACGCATATTTTTATGTTCCTGCATAATTTTCAGAATTTTTACAGCTCGTTTACTGTTTTAAACTGTTTTAATAGTCTTTAATACTTAAAATATTATAATAAATACTTCTTGGTCTCTAAAATTTACCAAACTGTTTGTACAGTGTAATAATCGTGTCCTTAGGCTACTGTAAAAATTTTATAATTTTTAGAGATCGTTTACTATTTTAAATGGTTTTTAAACTGTTTAATATACTAAATATCAAAATAAATACTTATCAGTTACCAAAAATTACCAACTTTTTACGGGAACATCCTTGTATGATTAACATTCTGGGAAAAATATTTACTTCATATTTAGGACAGTTATAAATTTATTTCGTATTTTTACTCTATTTTAACACATTAAATGGAAAATAATTAGGTTAAACCATCTATTTTTAGTTTCAATATTTTTATCAGGTCTTATTAATATAATAATACTGAATTAAATTTTAATTAATATTTTTATCCCTCAGATGCTATTTTTGTCTATTTTAGCAAGTTTTATAGAGATTTTATAAAATCTATAACTTCTTCTGGGTATATCAATAAATACCCCAAATTTTTGTGTAATATTTTTATATTATTATGGACCTGCTTTGGTAATTTATTCGTCCAGTATGTTTGTATACATAATATTTCCTATTTTATGATCTATTTACACATATAAATCAAAGTTTTAGCTAATAAACCATCATGCAACATTTTAATATTCATGACTTCTTTATTTCAATCTTATTTTCAGGTATATTATGACAATATAACCTGTTCAAAAATCATAACACACATATCTATTAATTTAAAGTTGTATTTTCCATTTTTAAATACATGCATGGTCTTTAACATATGCATATGAGGTTTAGGTTCTTACCCTTTGATGGATCTTGATTTGAGGCTGATTTCCAGAGGTTTAGAGGCTGTGATTTACGAACAAAAACATATAAGAAAGGCTTAGAATGAGTAGATGCGCAAAAGTGATAGTTTTGCGCTTCGAAAACCATGTTTTATGCATGCAATTTACTTGCAAGCAAGACTTTTGTCTATGGCTTCTATATCCACGATTTTTGAGTTTTAAAATTATGCTTATTTTATGTTTAAAATCTGATCTTGGTTGTGGATCATAAGGAGTAGAAGATAGTGTGCAAAAACATGAGAAAAGTGAGCTTTTGAATTCAAAATGCATGTTTCTTACCTAGTTCTTGAAGTATGATAAAAGGAGATTGTTGATGGGGATGTTATGACCTTCAAATGAACCCAAAATATCTGCCATAATGATGTCTTGGAAGTGTTTGAGGCCAAAAGCTCGAGAAATCAATGAATAATGAAGATTGAAGTCTTGCATGTGATGTTGCTGCACTTGTTCAATGTTTTTGAGTAATTTACAGTCTCTTATGGGACTCATATGCTCCTGGGGATTGAACAAAAAATGAAGTACACTGAAGTCCAAGGATTTCAGAAAAATAATGGTTCAATTTGGATTTCATTTGGTACCTTAAAATCGTTGATGAAGAGGGGATAGACATGCAGGTCGGTTTCTGCGCAGTCTGGGTTGGATGGCTGTTTGAGGGTCGAAATCTTCATGGAAAAGAATGAGACCACTTGGAACTTTTGAGGAGGAGATTGAAGAGTATTTTCAAAAAGGAATGGAGTCATTTGGTGCTGTGTAGCTCGATATATAGGGTCTGGAAGTTACTGATGAAAGCTGGCAGAAAAGTAAAAAGAATCTTTGAAGGGATATAGAGTGAGGATTGGGTAGTGAGGTGGTGGATCTTGAGTGTGAGTGTGTATAAAGTATATATATTTATATTTTAGGTATTTTAATATATAGATGCATAATTGGATGGTTTTTATGTGTGTGTGTATGTATACCTATGAATGAATACTTGTGTATGTGTCAATACCGTACGCATGTATATGTGTACATGTATGTCGTGTATGTATGTATGTTGTGGGTTTACATAGTTATTTATCTATGTGTGTGTCTATATATATATATATAGGTGTGTAGGTATAAGCATAATTGTTTAATTTGATGATATGTAAAACTTTAACATTGCGTATAAGACATGTTTGTCTGATTTAAGGTTTTCATGATCCAAATGTCTTCATTTCCTTTTCAATATTATTGATCTTAATAATTAATTATTTAATGATACTTTTTGCCTCGATTCAGACATTAGTACGTGTAAATGGTTAATTTCGTTAAACATGTGTTAAATACAGTTTTATAACACATCTGTTTGCACAAGTGTGCATTGCATATGTTTGTCTTAATCAGTTATTTAAGTATAGAGGGATCATTTAATATATAATTATATTAAATATTATTCTTTCATTTATTCTTTCATTTGTTCTTACGATTATTAAATTTTAAAACTTGTCAGACTTAGTTTATAACTTGATTCTAGTTCAAGATTAATTATTTAAGCTTTGTTTCATATATAGAAATCTTAATGGACATATTTGGGCCTTAATATCTTATTGGGCCTAAATTTCTTACAATTTAATGTTTAAGTTTGTTGGGATTTTTCTTACAGTTATTACAGTCTCCCCAACTTAAAAGAATTTCGTCCTCGAAATTTGCTATTAATACGGTAAACTATGTTTGAATAGTTGTAGGTATTTCTTGTGCATCTTATCTTAAAGCTTAAGTTTGGTTTATCGTTACTAAGTATCACCATGTTCTAGTTCATCCTAAGGGATTACCCCTAAACTTAACAAGCATACACTTTTACTTATTATTGCATAAGATGTTAACACAGATTCTGATTATTATAAGCAGTAAGGCCTAACAAGAAATGTTAGCCTACATGTATTGCAGTTTAATCGTTCATAAGGCTATCATACATAAAAATTCACATAAATAAAGTTTATTTGCATTATAAGTGTTCCATAGGATACCGAGTTACATTCTATTTTTCCCACATGTTTCATTACGCATCCAATGCATCAATAGTTTCCAAAACCAGATCATTTTGATCTTGTTTCCAAACATAATGTTTCATCTTATAATGTAACCAATAGGTGTCAAGGCTCACAGTTCCTTGATTATGTATCTGAATACAATGTTTCCTTCAACATGAACATAGCAATCAAGTATACTCGTTATTCAATTAATGTCTCATCTAGGTTATTAATGTAATTATCTCACTTATACATGATATTTGGCACAAAATTGTACATAATGTAAATCAATTTGTATTCTTGGTTACTTTCTTTTACACCATACATTTATGATTTCTTATCTAAGTCTACAAAGTTATTTATTGATAAACATATCTTTGTTTTCTAAAACCAATAGAATGAAAGTAACCATTTCAAGTAAACGAAGTCTAACGTATAGATTATCAAGGACCAAGTTGTAACCGATATATTTTAAGTAGTTTAGTTAGGATACAAACAAAATTATGATCATATCGACAGTGTAATTATGAGTAGGGCCCAATCACTTTTTATGTTGAATCCAACTAATATCTTAACTATATACAAATGGAGTTATTGATTCTATAAGCCTTGAATAGCAAAGAATAGGCTCCAATGAGATAACGATGGTATAAATAAAAGAAGCTAAGGATTTTATTGAAATACTTGTGCCGAGAAATCTTCAGACTAAGGATGTTATCTTGAGTTAGGGAGTTTAATCGTGATGATGTCTATCTGCTTCATGGATAAATTCAAGAGATTGACATAAGACTCCTGAATTAAGGTTATTATGGAATTCCAAAGGATCAAATTAACAAAGATAGATGGGTTAGATTTCAACTGGAATCGATAACTTTAAATACGCAGGGATTTTGACTTGTTGATTGTGTCAGAATCTTACTTAAAATTATTTCAAGTGTTTTCAGCAATTATCACTTTTTCCGAAGCTCTTTAGAATAAAAATTAAAGAATAATTCATCATTCGTGAGGATGGCAACATCTTGTTTGAATATGCCAAACTTTCTGATCATCCGGTTTGGAATATAGAAATCGGAGATACAAAGACTTAAGAAAGCTTTCATCCTAACCAAGAAAAGTCGAGGGATGGCTTTTTAAATATTTGCCTAATAGAATGATTATATATTGGGAATTCTTGTAAAACTAATAGTATGTGATGGTGTAAGAGAACAGATAATCGTATTTAAAATACGTTTATGATGGATGCAAACGAACTGACAAAGTACCTTTGTCCTAGGGTGGTTATGAGTTGACTTCTTTCAATAAGTCCTTCTAAGTAGCTTTTTGATACGCATCACCCAAGTTGATAATTTCTTGAATTGAAACCCCAATTGTGTGCTTGTTGAGATTGAGCTATTGACTCTCATTAATAATTCTATGAATGTACCCCACTTTTGACGAACAAATGGACATGACTTTCTATATGTTACAATCTTTTCCATTGACACATTGTCAATTATTTATCCACTTTGTTATTGATACATGAAGTTATGAGATGCAGAAGTATAGATTGTCGTTGGCTTCCCAGTAGATCTTGACAAATAATTAGTTTATCGTTTTGCGTAATCGGTAGAAAGTTCTATATTTCTTCCTTCACATTATGCACATGATCACAACTTCACTGTGTCATTGCATTGTTCATCGGTTTCATTTCCTTTCTCTTTTACTAGTCGTTCTACTTTGTCCTATGACTTATATCTTACAACTTCCTTAGTGTGATAAGATTCCTGACGTATCTCCTTATCATAAATACTCTTGTTGTACATATTTTATTTGCCCTACGTATTGGACTGATGAAAAGAAGCATTATACTCAAATGTGATCCTCACTGGTTACCCTCAAAATCTGACAAAGATTTCCATAGTCATGCTCTTTAACGCTGACTTTTCGCACATGATTTTTAATTATTTATCCTACTTCCTCGTAGTTTTTCTTCTTACAAATTTTTAATACATTTTATCTCCCTTGAGATTGAACTTTCTATTTTACTTCACTGCAGTCCTTCCATACTGCTTAATCCTGGTAACGAAACTACTTTCTCCGGTGACAATCTAGATTAGTTGTCCTTCTTGTTAATTATATTCATTTTCTCTTGATGATGTTTGTACGAGTGCTCTCCGATGCAAATCCACCCTACGGTCAAAATCACCAAAGTGCCCAAATTCTTCAATTTCAGGATATCTCTTCCTCCACTATGGAGTGATTGGTACTCGATTAGAGTCTTTCTTGTAACTACTCGTGGCTTCGGCTTGTTGGAATTTATAAGTTGTATAACATGAGAATTCTTCTGGTTTTTATATTTCTGTTTAAATGTTTTAGCTGTTCTACTACTTGTCATAACGCTCAGCACTAACACTATCCCAATATACCGAACATAGTTTATATATAGGGCATACGTAGAGTCAGGCTACCTGCCTTATCAGCCGCCAGCCCACCACTGTTTTGATATATTACGATAGTGTCCTTGCCAAATGTCTTTGACTGTAGATGTATTAGTAAATACTTATCAACTAAACAATTTCCTCTATCATACTACACATGTTCATAAGATTCACATTGATGCTATGATGCAAATACTATTTCTTGCAGTTGGTCTTCAATGCTTCTCAAAACATTTATTGACACTATAAAATCTTCTAATCTAAGATTAAATCCTTCACCATTTAATCTTTCACTTCTTCTTTTTCTCGATAATCATCGATTCTAATGGTTTGAAGATCGTCTTTTCCTCTTGGTGTTAATTACCTTCCTTCACCTTGCTATCATTCGGTAGCTGGTACTGGTTGTAGTGTATCAATGCGTATGGAGGTCTCGCTTGCCAAAACAATGAAGTTTCTTCAGGAAATAATAGGATGCCTAGCCCAATCCCATCTATAGTCTTCGATATACCGCACACAAAATCACCTTTGCGTCTTCCCTTTCATCTTGCTATTGAAGAATATGTTGATCACTTTTATGGTCCATGGGAACACATTCCTCTCATGACAACCTAACTTCTCAATTTATGTTCTCGGTCTGTAGCTTCATGTTCCATCTATTATATTCGCCAGGTGGAGCTCCTTTAGGAATTTCTATCTTGTTTGCCTATGACGTCATTGTTTAATTCAAGATTAGGTGTTCGATTTATCTGATTGGGTAGGAAAAAGTTTCAATGTTAATTCGGATTGCTTACGAAATAACATTTTTGGAAAAAAAAAAGTTCAAGTGGTAGCGTAAACTAATCTTCATAATGAAGGTTTACATTCCTGCTGTGCGAACAAATGAATTTCCTCTTAACATCAAACAATTCAAATGCTTCAACTTTAGCTATCAAGAATTGGGAATGGTTAAGTTAAAGGCGTGTTCAGTAGAGTCGCGAACAGAATAAACTGTTGATGAAAGTTTGGAGATCGAAGATGAACTATTTAGGATAATAGAAATAGTATTCACTGACTAAAAATGGTCGTTGGTTATTAAAGGTGTCTAACCTAAAGTCGATAAGAGAAGCAAATTTACACATATGATAATTTGAATCTGAATCTGAAAATAGAGTGTGTCGCATAACTTTGATGTCATCACATGCTTTCGCCTAGGTCTTTGTGATTTTTCACTCACTCATGCAGCCTTGTAGTTAGTTGAGGAGTACACATAGTTGATGGCAAAATTCAAAACTTATGGGGTTATAAGCAAGAGTTTGTTCAAGAATTAAATGGATTTTGGAATGTTTGTAAAATAGAAACATTAAATTCCTGACCGCCTTATAAGGATTTGGAATTGATAGCAAACATACCTTGACAACAAGGAAGTCATAATTCTCGTAGTAATTGAGATGAAAAGAAGATGGGTATACAGAAATGGCGTTTCCACTAGGATAGGATGAACGAAGAAAGATAGCATACCATAAAATCATCGTTGACCTCTTGTGACTTAAATCCTATGCTCAACTCACAACATCAACTAATATTTGTTCCAACAGTCATTAACATAACAAGTATTTATACACCTATGCATAAACATTAAGTTCAAGTTTTAGTTTTTGTGTGTCTTAGAACTTCCCATGTAACTTCAAATTCACCATTATGTGTGCACCCATAATCCTGAATTTAATTTACATGATTGTTCTAGTTTAACCATTCGTGTGCTTCATATGCCTGGGTATTCATGGTCTCACTAGTATCATGTTTCTATTTGTTTAGGCCCCTAGATTTCTCAGGTTAAAGTCTAGGAAATTATCCTAAGGTTCCTAATTCGCTAAAACCTTTGGCTCTGATACCAACCTGTCACAACCCAAGCAATGGGCTTGACTAACGATTGATTCAAAACACAAAGTAGCGGAAGACAAAATAAATATATTACAATTCAACCAAAGGTTTAGTCTAAGTATCTAATTTGTTTACAACAAATCCAAAATATGATTTAATTAGTGGAATATTTTCTTGAGTTATTGGGTCCATCCAGGCATCAAGACACTTTATTAATCTTTAAGCCAAGTTCTTGTTTTCCATGTAGTGTTCATGTTCAAGCAACCTTGTATCCAAGTCATACCTGTTTCTGATTACCTGAAAGACATGCTAAAATACGTCAACTATAAAGTTGGTGAGCTCACGAGTTTTAGTATATAGACACAATAAAAAATGCATGTGATAATTCAAAAACAATACAACCAATCCTGTTCCATGCTCGGGCGTTTGCCTCATACACTGTTAGCCCACAACATGGTCAAACCAAATATACTTCCCAATTCCGAGACCCGTTCCTGCTCTCGGTCATTTATGTATCATAAGAATATATGCCACAACGGTTGCTGTTAACCTCAGTGGGGTTTCAACCTTTCTTTTACAAGGCCACCCTTTCGGGCCACTGTGCGTGGGGGATTCCCCAAGTAGTACTACCCATATACTCACCGGCTCTACTTATGAGTTAATGGTTGTAAATTATGTTTAATGCCTAGGGGAAGCAATTTTATTGAAACGGACGTTCATTATCACATAAATAAAATTATATAAACAGTTTATGGAGCATGCTTTCAGTATCCCAAAACAGTAAAAAGAAAAGGGATCACATGAACTCACCTGTGCTATTAATGGTGCTTGATTAATTGACTGATGATTGATTGGTCGGTTTGCCTTGATTGGTTCAGTTGCCTAGTGTATATTTCAAACCCTTAGTAAATACTCATGCCATATTTATGTAAATGTATCACGTCGTTCATTAAGTTTTATCATTTTATGCTTATACACTTTTGTCTTATTATCTCGGTTCTTGAAATCGTAGTTTTGAAAGTCTTTAATTATTCTTTTTTTTTTTAAATTATGAATTTATATTTATTCTTGTTTGTATATAAGTATCCACACAAATGGTCTTGAATAAAATAGTTTGTACATGTTACCATTAATATAAGTGTTCTCATTCTTACAAAATTTTGTTATCCTTTAAATGAATTTAAGTTACTTTGTAAAATTCATAAATTTTTATAAAAGTTTAATATTCATTTTTATTCAGTAAAGGGTCTGGGAAAATTGTTATATATTATTTCCCTATTATTTTTATATTTAAATCTTGTATCATACATTGTTTTTATATGTTTAAAGTCCTCAAAAATTCACTGATAATGATTCTGATCTCCAAAAATTTCGAAAACATGTGTATGATCTTACACGCATATTTTTATGTTCCTGCATAATTTTCAGAATTTTTACAGCTCGTTTACTGTTTTAAACTGTTTTAATAGTCTTTAATACTTAAAATATTATAATAAATACTTCTTGGTCTCTAAAATTTACCAAACTGTTTGTACAGTGTAATAATCGTGTCCTTAGGCTACTGTAAAAATTTTATAATTTTTAGAGATTTTTTACTATTTTAAATGGTTTTTAAACTGTTTAATATACTAAATATCAAAATAAATACTTATCAGTTACCAAAAATTACCAACATTTTACGGGAACATCCTTGTATGATTAACATTCTGGGAAAAATATTTACTTCATATTTAGGACAGTTATAAATTTATTTCGTATTTTTACTCTATTTTAACACATTAAATAGAAAATAATTAGGTTAAACCATCTATTTTTAGTTTCAATATTTTTATCAGGTCTTATTAATATAATAATACTGAATTAAATTTTAATTAATATTTTTATCCCTCAGATGCTATTTTTGTCTATTTTAGCAAGTTTTATAAAATCTATAACTTCTTCTGGGTATATCAATAAATACCCCAAATTTTTGTGTAATATTTTTATATTATTATGGACCTGCTTTGGTAATTTATTCGTCCAGTATGTTTGTATACATAATATTTCCTATTTTATGATCTATTTACACATATAAATCAAAGTTTTAGCTAATAAACCATCATGCAACATTTTAATATTCATGACTTCTTTATTTCAATCTTATTTTCAGGTATATTATGACAATATAACCTGTTCAAAAATCATAACACACATATCTATTAATTTAAAGTTGTATTTTCCATTTTTAAATACATGCATGGTCTTTAACATATGCATATGAGGTTTAGGTTCTTACCCTTTGATGGATCTTGATTTGAGGCTGATTTCCAGAGGTTTAGAGGCTGTGATTTACGAACAAAAACATATAAGAAAGGCTTAGAATGAGTAGATGCGCAAAAGTGATAGTTTTGCGCTTCGAAAACCATGTTTTATGCATGCAACTTACTTGCAAGCAAGACTTTTGTCTATGGCTTCTATATCCACGATTTTTGAGTTTTAAAATTATGCTTATTTTATGTTTAAAATCTGATCTTGGTTGTGGATCATAAGGAGTAGAAGATAGTGTGCAAAAACATGAGAAAAGTGAGCTTTTGAATTCAAAATGCATGTTTCTTACCTAGTTCTTGAAGTATGATAAAAGGAGATGGTTGATGGGGATGTTATGACCTTCAAATGAACCCAAAATATCTGCCATAATGATGTCTTGGAAGTGTTTGAGGCCAAAAGCTCGAGAAATCAATGAATAATGAAGATTCAAGTCTTGCATGTGATGTTGCTGCACTTGTTCAATGTTTTTGAGTAATTTACAGTCTCTTATGGGACTCATATGCTCCTGGGGATTGAACAAAAAATGAAGTACACTGAAGTCCAAGGATTTCAGAAAAATAATGGTTCAATTTGGATTTCATTTGGTACCTTAAAATCGTTGATGAAGAGGGGATAGACATGCAGGTCGGTTTCTGCGCAGTCTGGGTTGGATGGCTGTTTGAGGGTCGAAATCTTCATGGAAAAGAATGAGACCACTTGGAACTTTTGAGGAGGAGATTGAAGAGTATTTTCAAAAAGGAATGGAGTCATTTGGTGCTGTGTAGCTCGATATATAGGGTCTGGAAGTTACTGATGAAAGCTGGCAGAAAAGTAAAAAGAATCTTTGAAGGGATATAGAGTGAGGATTGGGTAGTGAGGTGGTGGATCTTGAGTGTGAGTGTGTATAAAGTATATATATTTATATTTTAGGTATTTTAATATATAGATGCATAATTGGATGGTTTTTATGTGTGTGTGTGTATGTATACCTATGAATGAATACTTGTGTATGTGTCAATACCGTACGCATGTATATGTGTACATGTATGTCGTGTATGTATGTATGTTGTGGGTTTACATAGTTATTTATCTATGTGTGTGTCTATATATATATATAGGTGTGTAGGTATAAGCATAATTGTTTAATTTGATGATATGTAAAACTTTAACATCGCGTATAAGACATGTTTGTCTGATTTAAGGTTTTCATGATCCAAATGTCTTCATTTCCTTTTCAATATTATTGATCTTAATAATTAATTATTTAATGATACTTTTTGCCTCGATTCAGACATTAGTACGTGTAAATGGTTAATTTCGTTAAACATGTGTTAAATACAGTTTTATAACACATCTGTTTGCACAAGTGTGCATTGCATATGTTTGTCTTAATCAGTTATTTAAGTATAAAGGGATCATTTAATATATAATTATATTAAATATTATTCTTTCATTTATTCTTTCATTTGTTCTTACGATTATTAAATTTTAAAACTTGTCAGACTTAGTTTATAAACTTGATTCTAGTTCAAGATTAATTATTTAAGCTTTGTTTCATATATAGAAATCTTAATGGACATATTTGGGCCTTAATATCTTATTGGGCCTAAATTTCTTACAATTTAATGTTTAAGTTTGTTGGGATTTTTCTTACAGTTATTACATAAACGACCATTATGCTTCTGTATTGTTTGATACTGGAGTTGAGAGAAGTTTCATATCTAAGGATTTTAGTGAATTACTGGTTATAACCCCAACACTCTTAGAGGTTGAGTACACAGTAGAGCTAGCTGATGGTAAATTAATTGTGACTAAACACATTATGAAAGAATGCACTTTAAAGCTAGCAGGCCATAAATTTAAGATTGACATCATGCCAGTTACACTAGGCAGTTTTGATATCGTAGTGGGCATGGATTGGTTGTCTGAAAATCAAGCCGAAATTATTTTCCATGACAAGGTTGTGCTCACCTCTCCCTAGTGGAGAAACCTTGGCCATCAATGGCGAGAGAAGCGACACTCCTCTAAGCATCATCTCGTGCATGAAAGCTCACAAATGCTTACGAAAGGGATAGACAGCCATTCTGGCGCTTATCACTGACAAGACTGAAGAGCTGAAGAGATTAGAAGACATCCCAGTCGTATGCGACTACCCCGACGTATTTTCGGAGGATCTACCAGGACTACCGCCACCTCGACAAGTGGAGTTCCGCATAGACCTCGCACCGGGAACAGCGCGTATTGCACGAGCACCATATCGGCTTGCACCTTCAGAGATGCAGGAACTGTCCAATCAACTCCAGGAGCTGTTGGACAAGGGTTTCATTAGACCAAACTTCTCACCTTGGGGAGCTCCGGTCTTGTTCGTAAAGAAGAAGGATGGCACGTTCCGTATGTGCATCGACTATCGTGAGTTAAACAAAGTGACAATCAAGAACCGTTACCCCTTACCTCGCATTGACGATTTGTTCGATCAGCTGCAAGGATCTACTCAAAGATCAATCTACGATCTCGATACCACCAACTAAGGATTCAGGAGTGTAGATTTGAAGAATTGATCACGAAATTCTACGATTCGATCATAAACGTGCGGAATCCGTTTACAACTAGATTTGAATCAACAATGACAATGTAATAGATCATGAATCTGAATTTGTCATTAAAATTCAAGTGATTACAACGAATGAAACGTGAAATACAACACTTGAATTTACGAAAGAAGTTAAGATGAAGAGAACTCTTGATCTTGATCTTGAGAGAGAAGTCTTGAACTTGAGAGAGAAAGTTGCTTTGTGTATGTGAAATTATGAGCTCTAAACCTCCAAGTCTTCCAAGTCTACCTATATATAGATTTCAAAAGGTTTGCCAATAGATTTGCCAAAAGGTTTGCCAAACCTATAGGTTTGCCAAACCTTAAACCATGTGAGCACCAAACCTTTTAGCCATCAATCATAGCCAAACCTTCTTGGATACAGACTATGATTTCATATACAACAAGCCAGGTTCACACATTAAATGCAGCTTTCACACAGAAAATGCACTAACATACTCCCCCTTGAACCTTGCTGTTGTATATGCTCAAACATTTTGTGCATCGGGGAACATATATGCATCAACATACTCCCCTACAACCTTGCTATCAACATACTTCCCTTCGGTTGTAGCTGTTATATTTTCACACAGAAAATACATCAGTCTCTTTGTTTCTACTTCACCATCTCAATCTTAATTTCATTCTCTCTCTCCATCTTATGTCTTTCTTTTTCAAGATTCACTTGCTGAGGACTGCAGTGATATTTTCAACACACATATCTTCATCACTCTTATCACCTGCATCAGTTGATACATAATCAAAACTAAATCTTTTGCTTCACATTTGATCATACTAGATCCTCATCACAATTCCAATTTCTCTTTGTCAATTATTAACAGTAAATCAATTATAGTGTTTACAAAGAATTAGTAAGTCACATCGGATAGTCTAAAAGAAAGTAGAAGAAAATTTTTATGAATTTTTTCAATGATTTGAATAAACTCCCCCTAAAGCTATGAATTTCAAAATTGTATATCCTAGAATCCTACAAAATTTGTATTCTAACTAAAAAATAAATATGTTTTTGATGAGAAAGATCCAAACATGAGATCATATTATAATCATACCTCAGCATTACTTGTTGATTATTAATGATATTTATTTATTCGATGCACAAGCCTAGCATGATTGCCAGTATATGGATCCACTTTAAGTCTTACCACTTGTTGTGAATTTGGATTAATGAAAACCAATCACAAGACTTTGTGTTCCCCACTCACTTAAACACATCCCTGCTTTGTGAAACATCAACCAACATCGATGCCATTGTAAATTATAAGTTCAAATTCTTGATTAGTTTGATCATGCAAAAATAAAACAGAATATCTTTTGTGAAATAACAAAGTGGAAAATAAAACAGAATGTTCAAAATCCGGTAACAAGATTGATACTTCCGTATGCGCAGATGAAACCATAATATTGAACCAAAAAATAAGTTAAGTTTAAAACCTAGCAATCAGATTGATACTTCCGTATACACATAGAATGCCCAAGTTCTAAACAAACCAAGAAAATAAAAGCAGAATGTCCAAAACATAACAATCAGATCGATACGTAAGTATGCACAGAGAATGTCCATGTTTTGAACTAAAATAAAAGAAAAAAATGAACTCAGAATTTCTTTTGTAAAAGAAACACATGATCAAACTAATATATGTACTAATACAATTAGCAATCACTGAGGCAAATGGCCACGCACTCAGGACAAAGATCGAACACTGTGTTCTAAGTAATGTGTCCCACAAAGAATGATTATAGAATTAGTCTACAGAAATCACAACTAAATGAAAGACCTACCAACATATCATACTGAGTGCATTGTGATTGCTTTGTATTCGATCTTGTATGATACAAGTAAGCTTTAGAATGTTACAATGTACAATCATATCTCAAAGGTCGGATCAATTTCTCAATTTTCTAATTTTATATTGTTTTTGATTTTTTTTTAAATTTTACTCCCCCTAAAATGCTAAAAATGAAAATCTTTTTGATTTTTAGAATTTTATAAGTACATAGAAAACTCAAAATTTGCGGAAAATTGACAACCGATATGATTTACCATCTTTGTGAAACATTATGTTCAAAGTGACTTGAAACCATCAAGAAAATATGACAATGTAATTCCAAACCTGTCAAGTTCTCCAGAATAGTATGACAGTTAAAGAATTAGAATGATTTTACCAAATACACGCCAGGAAGTTCCACTATCAATGAGCTCTCCTCCAATTGATAGATCCTCTTGAAATCCTCCTGCACACACTCACAAACCATTAGATAGCTTTGGTCACCCAAGACTTCGAAGTCTTGAGTTTTCCATGAAAACCAATATACCGAAATTTAATCCATTTTCCAGTTGAAACTAATGAAGTTTCCTTTGAAACTTTGTTTGTTTTTGGTATCCACAACTGTTCCTGTTCAAGTGCATTCTTAAGATAATACGTATCTTGAATCACTACATTGTTGTTAAACACCAAATTAGACATTAAAGGTTTTGAAAGTTTCAACTTTTCTTCATCCGAGGCTTTCACAAGTTCTTCCTGTTGGTTCTATCTGCCTAAGAGACATAATAAATTGATGTGGCTAGTATGTTATGATCCAAGTCGGGTCATACCCAATAACAAACTAGACAGACACCTACTATATTTATTTGATTGATATGATCAATTAATTAAATAACAACACTTAGAAAAATTGTGTTTTCTAAATAGAAGCACTTGTGAAATTAATAGATTACTTGGGTAATTTATTTATGAGAGACAAATTTATTTTGTTATTTAATTGGTTAAATAACATTTATAAAGTTTAAATAAAATGTAGCAAGTAACTAATTAAATGTCACTAGTTAAAATGGTTTTTACTATGACTAATTTAATTAAAAGTGGGAAGTATCTCATTGGTGAAGAGATGCATGACCCATGATTGGTCAATCCCACACATGCTTTACTACCTTTTATCTAACCAATCAAGAGACATGCATTTACACATTTTCTCATGCAAGAATCTCTCTCTCACAATAAAAACTCCATCATCCTCTCTCTTCTTGTGTGGAATTTTCGGCCAAGAAAAGAGCAAGAGAAGAAAAGATTTTTGTGGTTCTTCTATGTTGTTCAATCCTAGCACACCTTGGTGTTTGTTGTAGGTTTGTGGGTATACAAGCTTGTGGTCTTCATCCTTTGGAGATTTCATTCAAGAATCATCATATATTTCAAGAATCACACCCTTTAGAGGAGGAGGTAGTTTTCTTGTTTCTAACTATGTTTGTTTGTAAGCATGAACATCCTCATATGGATCCTTTGATTCGGGTTAATCATAAAATGGTTTATGAACATTTTAAAACAAGTTTTAAACTACTAATATCCACTGCGTTTTTACATTTTAAGATGGTTAAAATGGCTTTGATAAACTTGTTAAAACCCAACAATGGCATCAAGAGCCACTTATGTGGATGCATGTTTCAAAAATCCAAGAAAAAAAGTGATTTTTGACACACTTGAGCCTAGGGGCTGATGTGTTTTGATAAAATGGTTAAACCCTTGTCTTTCAAAGTTTACAATATGCATGTGGAAACATTGAAAGATTAGTCATTTGGATGATAGTTCATTTGGACAAAATCGGTTTTGTTGAATTTGGTGTTTGGCCGTAAGTTTCAACCCAAAAAAGGGGACCATTTTTTTAATACTTGTATGATTGTATATTTGGTGTTAATAACCTAGCCATGACCTTGTGGATGTGTTTGGTTGATTTGGTTGTTTTTGGCTTTTGACTATTCAAAGGATTGTAATAATTATTTTATTCATTTGGGCATGTAATTTATTTATTTCATTTGGCATGTAATAAATAGATTAGTTGTATTTTGGTTTCATTTACTAGATAAAAATGTATTAGGATATTTTTTCTAATTGTAAATGGAAGACACAAAATGGTGTTTTTGGTTTGGGCAAATTTGGGTCCAAAAGGACTTCATAGTCCATAATGGGATTCAAGCCCAAAACCAAATAACACCTTGGAGGCCCAACTAGATTTTGGAGCTGAAAAATGAAGCCGAATTGAAGCCCAAAGCAACATGGAGAAATCACAACACAAATGGACACTTGAAGCATTTGGATGCAAGATCAAGTGGGAGTTCATGGACACAACACTTGTGTCATTTTCCACCCTTAGGAAAGACCTTTTGACACACTTGTTTTGGCTAACAAGTGTGACAAGATTAGTTGGCTATGGTTATGCACTTATTTAGTTTATGTTTATTTGGTGGTTGTTTTGTATTATATTTGGATATGCATGATTAACAAACAAATAAACACGATAAACTAAAACCGGTTCATTAAAATCATTAGAATTGGTAAAATACTTTGATTTTATTAAACATAATGATTTAATAATAAAATGGGTTTGTTTATAAAAGAACCTAAGGGTACCACTCATTTGGATGCATACAAATGCAAGGTACACAAAGTTTTCTAAACTAGAATTAAGAAAACTAAAAGAAAAAATTCCCTTTTAAAACAAGTTTAACACCATCCTTTTACGCAACACTTGAATCACTTGGAAAATCTTTGTGGGATAAAGATCACCTAACCACTTGGAGGAAACTTGTGTTTTAAGGTGGGAATACTATACTTGTGGGATAAAGGTCACCTAACCACTTGTGTAAGTAAACTCACACGAGTGTGTAAGTAGGACAACTTAATTTGCAAACCGTGTGGAATGGATCACCTAACACATGGGTTTCCAAATGGTGTTGATGGAATAAACATGCCAACTAAATATATGATATTTAATCGATCCCATACACTAGAAGTTGCAAAGGTTGCAATTGTCAAACGTTGACTACCTTGTTAATTTAAAAAATAGGATAAAGGTCACCTAACCATTATTTGAATGTAACGTTGGATTCTAGATTTATTTATTTATTAATTGTCATTAAGACACAAAGGGTATTAATAATTAAAACGTAATAATGAAAGTACTAAAATCAAACTTTGTTAAATTCTTGTAGATGGCCGCAAACGATGCTAATAACGATAACCCAACCGGTAATAGCCAATCACTTAGAGCAATTCTCCAAAGAGAACGTCTAAATCACTCAAACTTTATGGATTGGTATCGAAACTTGAGAATTGTTCTCAAGCAAGAGAAACGATCCTACATTTTAGCGATCCCATCCCCGATGAACCCAACGAGGATGATGAAGATGCCTATCTCAAATGGGTTAAATATGTCGAGGATTTCGTACAAGTCTCTTGCCTAATGTTGGCAAGTATGACTACCGAACTCCAAAGGGAGTATGAGCTCCACGGGGCTTATGACATGATTACCCAATTGAAGGAAACGTTCCTTCAACAAGCAAGGGTAGAAAGGTTCGAAACGGTTCGAGCACTTCATGCATGTCGTATGGAAGAAACCCAATCGGTTTCATCTTATGTACTTAAGATGAAAAGCCACATTGATCGCCTTGAAAGGCTAAATTGTCCCGTCTCGAAAGATTTGGCAACGGATTTTATCCTCAACTCTTTGTCAAAAAGGTTTGACAACTTTGTCATGAACTATAACATGAACGGATGGGACAAGAGCGTTGGTGAACTTCACTCAATGCTCAAAACTGCCGAGGCTGCAATGGGTAAAAAAGTTTTACCCGTTCTCAATATCAATGAAGGGGCTAACAAGAAAAGGCAGCATCCCGAACCTAAGGCAAATGTTGCCAAAGGTAAAGGGTACTCAAAGGGAAAAGGGAAGGGTAAGGCTAAAGTAGAACCACCAAAACCCAAAGAAAAGAAGCAAAAGGTTGCTGCAAATGACCCATGCTTTAAGTGTGGTGAGATAGGACATTGGATGAGGAATTTTCCAATCTATCTCAAAGAGTTGAAAGAAAAGAGGGATGCAGGGCAAACCTCAGGTACAACTTTCATGATTCATATTGATCTTCATGTTAATTCCTCTAACACATGGGTACTGGATACCGGATGTGGAACTCATATTTGCAATTTGTTGCAGGGGTTCAAAAGAAGTAAGGACTTCAAGAAAGGAGATGTTAGCCTCTTCATGGGCAATGGAGCAACAGTTCAAGTTGAAGCCCGAGGAGACTATACATTAAAACTTCCAAGTGGTTTGGAAGTAATTTTGAGAAATGTTTTGTATGCTCCTAGTTTGACTAGAAACATTATTTCTGTTTCCATTTTAAGACAATATGGTTATGGTTTTAAATTTATTGAAAATGATATTCATGTTTCTTTAAATGATGTGTTTTATTTCAAAGCTATTCCTTTAAATGGTATTTATGAATTGATTCATGATAATACATTGAATGATAGCTCATTGTACCAAGAAACCACCAAAGAAACTCAAAATGGATTTGAGTGAGACCTATTTATGGCATTGTCGCCTTGGACATATAAACAAGAAACGTATAGAAACACTTCAAGTGAATGGTCTCTTGAAAACGAATCAAAATGATTCATTTGATATATGTGAATCTTGTTTACAAGGCAAAATGACCAAAGCCCCCTTTAATAGAATTAATGAAAGGGCCAAGGATTTATTAGGAATCATACATTCGGATGTATGCGGTCCTTTTAAACCAATAAGTAGGAATGGTGAAAGACACTTCATTACCTTTACCGATGACTATAGTCGTTATGGGTATGTGTACTTGTTAAGACACAAAGATGAAGCTTTTGAAACGTTCAAAATCTTTAAGAATGAAGTAGAAAATCAACTCAATAAGTCAATTAAAATTCTTCGAACCGATAGAGGAGGTGAATACCTAAGTGATGCCTTTCAAGAGCATCTAAGAAGTTGTGGGATCATCTCACAACTCTCTCCACCTGGAACACCACAACATAACGGTGTGTCTGAAAGGAGAAACCGAACCTTATTGGATATGGTTCGTTCTATGATGGCTAGAAGCACACTACCTTTATCATTTTGGGGTTTTGCTTTGCTCTCTGCAGCCCGTATTTTAAATATGGCACCAACCAAGAAAGTTGAAAGGACACCTTATGAAATATGGCATGGAAAGGCTCCATCGCTATCATATTTAAGGGTATGGGGTTGTGAGGTTTATGTTAAACAACATGTTCCAAACAAACTAGAAGCCCGATCCGCTAAGTGTATCTTTGTTGGATATCCTAGAGATTCTATGGGATATTATTTCTATGATCCAACCGAGCAAAGAGTATTCATTGCTAGAAAAGGGGAGTTCATGGAAACTGTTGATTTGGTGAAACCATTCAGGATCGAAATACAAGCTCTACAAACTATCTACTACGTGCGGAATCCATAGTTGATATGTATAAAAATCAAGAACACAAGCAATTCAATAAAAACTTCTTGTATTATCAACAAATGATTACAAGATCACTCAATCTAACAAACTTCTCACACAGAGAATATCATCAGATCTCTAAAAGCACTCAGCAAAAATCTACTGAAATAACAAACACAACAACTATATATAGTTACAGACCAGCGAACCTTAGGTTCGTGAGCCGAACCCTAAGGTTTGCTAAACGAACCTTTAGGTTTGACAGACGAACCTTATCAAGGTTATAGGTTCACCGAACCTTTAGACAAAATAGGTTCGCCGAACTTGCCTAGGTTCGTGGGCCAAACGAACCTTGACAAACCTAGCCGAACCCTTTAACAAATCAAAATAACTACAACTTTTGAATAGCAAACAATTTCAAATATGCACTAACAAACTCCCCCTAAATGTTTGCTATCAAAATCTTCAATCTTTGACTTCAGTTATTTCTTCAACTTTATCTTCAATGGTTTCTTCAACTTTGTCTTTTAATCCACTCGATTCACCAACTTCAGCAACCACATTATCAACCGCTCGTATCACCACCGAACGTGGTATCTTTGCAAGTCTTTCTGCTATCAATCTATCATCTCGTTCATCTCTTTCCTTTTGCAATTCCATCAATTCAGTATACAAGTAATTCACATCATTCCAATTACAACCAGAATGTATACGCAAAGTAAAACACATTCGTGCAATGGTCTGATATTGAATTGCCATATCTTTGTAGCTCACTCCAACATCATGAAATCCATCTTCAGCATATATCTGAGCTGAATCCAACAAAACAATATCATCTCTTGAGTAATTCACAATCCATATAGGATCAAGCATTCTTATCACCCTCCAATCATCATCTTGCTTCAATACAATCACACCTTCTGAAGTTCTTTCATCATAAAACCAAAACTTGAAATATGAATTCCAATCTTGTTCAACTTTTCTGAGTCTTGGTCTTCTATAAACTTTGGGCTTCACATAATCTTTGAATCTTTCCCTGAACCGGGGAGATAACAAATTCCATCCAAAACGACCTTCTTTCTTTAACAAATTTTCAAAAATTTCATTGTGTCGGGTCTGAATAGGCTTTATCATTCTTAATCTTGAAAGACCTTTGCATTCAAAAGCTGGTAGACTCATCAAATCAGTAGCCTTTCCAAAATATTGACATCCATCAACCCTTTTTACTACATAACAACCTTTATCAGACAAACTTCCAGGAATGTAATGAAAATAACCATAACTAATAATCTTCCCAATCATCTTGGATTTAGATCCAATCTTGAACTTTGTGGATTGTTTAGTTAGGTTGTCTGAATCTTTATCTTCATACACTTCCCTCGTAATCTTGAAAGAATGCAAATGATCAATGATATACTTTGTTTCATCTTGAAATTCCTTCCAGTAATCCAAATTTGTCTTTTCTCTAATTGGATTCAAAGTTGAGCTTGACATACTTCCAACTTCAAAAATCTTCTTCATCATGTTTAGATTCAGCAATTCTTCATCAATAACATCTTTATCAAAATCAGACAGATCACTATCATCATATTCTTCAAAATCAAACATCAAATCATCATCATCATCCTTATCATCATCAAAAACAGATTGATAATCTTGAAATGAGTAGTCACCCAAAATTCTCCTTCTTCTCTTTCTTGATAAACTTGAATCTCAACAATGTTTCTCTGCAAATCTATCAGAATGCATTTTAAATAAATCAAGAAAAGTAGGCAGAGAATAATCAAGAATAGCCATGGGATGTTCTATTTCATCTAAGTCTTCAAATTCAACTTCAGTACAATCCCTAGCTCTATTAGATGATACAGAAGTCAAAGGAACAGCATCAGTAGCCAATATAGAAGAAGTATAAACCACAATGGCTCCAGTCACAGAATTCAAACTAACAGCACCACTCTCAACACCACCAGCACCATCACCACCAGTCTCATCATCACCATAGTAATCCAAATCATCTGGATGTTCATCAACATCAGTATCTCCATAATCAACTGCTTCTTCATCCTCTTCTTCTTCTACCTTCTCTACCTTTTCCACCTTCTCCTCCTTCTCCTCTTCTTCTTCATCAATATCAACAAACACTTGATCAACTTTTGAACTAGATGCTTCAGATTTTGTGACTTTTGATTCCAACTCTTTTATCTTGAATCTTAAATCAGTATTTTCATTCTTAAGATCAACAATATCCTCATATTGTAGCTTGACCAAAAATTCCAATTCAGAAATTTTTTCTTTCATCACTTTCTTTTCAGCAACCACTTCTTCTTTCCATTTCAACATCAAATCCATTTGAGTTTTTAACTCATTCATCCCAGAACTAGAAGAAGATGGTTTATCAGCAACAAACTTTTCTTTTTCTTTCTTGTATTCTTCAAATTCCTTTGAAAGCATAGACAATCTTCTTTTAAGATCTGTATCATCATAATTCTCAGTAAAATTAATATCACCCAGATCATCAAGCCCTGAAAATAAGTCATCTCTAGGAATTGAATCCTGAGGAATAGAAGTCTCTGGCACTGAAGATACAGTAGTGGCCTCTACAAAAGATGATGTGAAAGAAGCTACATGTACAAACTCAGGAGTTTGTACAATAGACACATGAGTAGTAGTCACAAAAACTGAAGAAACCACAGGAGAAACAAAAGCAGGAACTGAAGAAACAATCACAGGTGAAGACACAATGGTCTTATCAGTTTTTGTCTTTATCTTCTTATAAGGCCCTCTCTTGGCCATTCTTTTAATCTTCTTTGGTTTAGAAGATTCAGGTTCATCTGGTACAAAAATAGGATCTTCTTTCTCTTCCTTCTCCTCAGCATCCTTTTCAACAAATTTTCTTTTCCGTCTCTTCACCATCTGATTTCCTTCCTGAACCATCTCATATTCTGACTCTGTATCAGAAGATTCAACTTGATCATCATCAGCAGCAACAGTCTCTGTCTGCATCTCAGACACATCAACTTCCAGAGGTTCTTGAGAAGATTGTTCTTGAGACGATTTAACTTGAGAAGTAGATTGAGAAGATTGACCAGTAGTCTTCTTCTTTGGTTGTTGCCTTGGAGGAGGTGGAGGTGGTGATTGATGATCATCAGCTACAACATCTTCAGTATCTGATTCTGAATCATCATGTCTCCATGCATCACCTTCAGGTGCAACATAATTAGCCCTGGCACAATGAGCAATTAAATCCTTTTCTTGTACAGCATCCCCAGTTCTTTGATACACTCTGACTTGACCCAAACTTGAATCAGTCATGTGTTTAAGCTTCAACAAGTCTCCAACTTCCCTGGGTATCTGACTTTCAGGAAACCTCTCATCAATCAACATTTGCACAAATCTAGGATACATGTAAAACCTATCCTTAGCCTTTGTGATGTTATCACACATATACCGAAAGATCATGCCAGAAAAATTGAACGGTTTGTTCAATATAAGCGCAACCATGGCAGATCGCATCAAGTCCCTCAACTCATCAAATGTGCCTTTCCTCATGCTAAGGCAATGCAGCAACACGTGTGCTAGAAACTTATATTGCAATGGTAGCTTTCCCTTCTTGACTGATATGGAGTTATAATCTCCGAAGTATCTGATTCGTAGAAAACAACCTTTGATGCAACTCTCAGGTATAAGAGTTACACCATCTGGTTCACCTCCAAAATGTAATACCCTCCTAACATCAGCCTCAGTTATACGAATTGCTTGTCCAAGCACATTCGCATCAATAGTATATACATCATCAACTGAAATAATCCGAGCTGATCCCCAAAAGCTCTGAATATGGGATCTATATATCTGCACTGAACTAGAAATAGCATGATAAACCCTTGATCTTCTGAGAAACTCGATCATTGGTCGAAACTCTTGACCATTCTTGGTTGTCGGATCCAAGTGTGCACAGATATTATGTTTGTCTCCGAAAACTAAGTTCGCCATTTCTACAAATAGAAATAAAAGAAATTAGAAACAAAAAAAATTTAAGTAAAATTAACAAAATAAGAAAAAATTTCTAAGTAAAAGACAGCGAACCTATTCTTCTTAGACGAACCTTACTTCTAAATGAACCCTACTTCTAGACGAACCCTACAATGACCGAACCTTGCAATGACCGAACCTTGTCCTGAACGAACCTTTTAAATGAACGAACCTTGTTAGTCAAACGAACCTTGACCAAAAGATTCGTTGCTTTTAAAAAAACAAAGGTTCGCCACGAACCTATACAAAACTAACGAACCCCCAAGGTTCGGCGAACCTATACAAATCCAACGAACCCTCAAGGTTCGGCGAACCTAAACAAATCCAACGAACCCTCAAGGTTCGGCGAACCTAAGGTTCGTTCAGCGAACCTGTTCATCATCCCAGTTGTGAATCACAAAATTCAAAACATTTAATCTGTTAAAAAAATCATACACCTAGGTTCGAAACTTATCGATGAACAACTTTAACAAAGATGGTTTATCCAATTTTTTAGATTTTAACCATATTAAATTCAAATTACAGATCCAAAATTAAAAAATCTAAAAACTCTTAGATCTCTCAAATTACTCGGTCAAATCTCAAAATTTCTACCTATAAATGTTCACGAAATGATTCTGAATCTATTGGTAACAATCAAAAACTCTGGGAGGTCCAAGATCGAAAATCGAAAAAAATCCTTCAAGGGTTCGTCGCCTGTGATCAATATGAAAGTGACGAACTATTTTCACGAACCCTTTATTTATATGTCACGAACCTTTCCAGCGAATCCTCTTGACGAACCATCTTGCGAACTATCTCTACGAACCCTAACTCACGAACTATCTTCACGAACCCTATCAGCGAACTATCATCACGAACCTTATCAACAACCTATCTCAGCGAACCTTACCAACGAACCATATCAGCGAACCTTCTCAAAACATGATTTTTCTTTTAAAATTCAAAACAAAATTCATATTTAATTGTTCAAAAGTCAAACAAATAATCAAACATTATCAATTTAACATCAGATTTTTAAAGAATAAAAATAAAATCTTTTTGAATTTTTAAATTTTTAGAACAATTAAAATGCAATCTAACACAATTAACAAAAATCTTTTTGTTTGAGAAAGATTCAGACATGAGATCATATTATATTACAATTTTCAACATATCTGTTTATATTATATAACAGTTATTTGTAAATTACAAGTCTACAATGATTGTTAATATACTTCTCCTTTTAAATTTAATTACTTAGTAAAGAAATCAGTTTAAACAAAATTATCAAACATTTTATAATAATCCAATTACTTGAACACATCCCCAATTTGTGAATAATTAATCAAACATAAATGTTCTCAAACTTATAATATCAATTATACCTAGTCTGATCATGCAAAAATAAAGCAGAATTTCTTTTTGAAAATAACAAATATAAAAACAATTTGAATTTGTTCAAGATCATGGAATCAAGGTTGATACTTACGTATACTCAAATGATCCAGAAAATGAACTAAACAATAATTTAAGTTTAAGATTTAACAATCAGTTCGATATTCACATATACACATAGATTGTCCAAATCTTAAACAAAACCAAGAAAAACAAATTTGAATTGTCTAAAGCTAACACAATCAGGTCGATACGTAAGTATACACAAAGAATGTATCAGCTTTAAACTAAAATAAAAGAAAAAACAAATCAGAATTTCTTTATTAAAAAAATTAAAGACATGATCAGCTAGAAATTTGACTTTATGTTCAAGAAACATTTTGTCAGAAAATTACCACTCTTTTAGGACAAAACTAAGTACTGCATTCTAAGCATTTGTTTCTTATAAAACATTATCAAAAATTTATTCAAACTTATCTTTACTAAGTTATAAACCTATCAACACATCATTTATAGTACTTGTAATTATTTTATAAATTTTAATAATACAAACAGATATATTTCCAAATGTAAATAATGTAATATCATTTCTCACATAAACAAATCAATTTGTCAGATTTTTTAATTTTTTTCTTGTTTTTGTGTTTTTAATTTTTTAATGTTTTTGTATTTTCTAAAATTATTCTCCCCCTAAAAACTAAAACAAAAAAAATGAATAAAAATCTGATGTTATTTCAATAAATTTGATTATGAAGGAATTTGAGTCTTGATTACCTCACCCATAACCCTGATTCCATTTAATTTGAGTAAGTACTCAAAACGTTGTTTATCAAAGGCTTTGGTGAGAAGGTCTGCCCTTTGCTCGTTTGTGTGTATCTTCACAACATCAATCAGTTTCTTTTCATAACAGTCTCGTATGAAATGAAACCGAATATCAATATGTTTTGAACGTGAATGATACACTGGATTTTTGGTAATCGCAATCGCAGCCTCATTGTCGACATGAATCGGGGTAGTTAGAAAATTAAGTCCATAATCTCGCATCTGTTGTTGTATCCACAAAACTTGGGAACAACAACTGGCAGCTGCTACATATTCAGCTTCACATGTAGATGTATCAACAGAAGTCTGTTTCTTGCACTGCCATGATACTAACCTCTCCCCCAAAAATTGAGCACCTCCAGTAGTTGATTTGGAGTCAGTCTTACATCCTCCATAGTCTGAATCACTGTAAGCATGAAATGAATAGTTATCATCCTTAGGATACCACAGACCGGTGTCTGGAGTACCCTTCAGATAACGTAAAATCCTCTTGACTGCAATCAGATGAGAAACCTTTGGTTTTGATTGATAGCGAGCACAGATACTTGTAGCAAATACAATATCTGGTCGAGATGCAGTCAAATACATTAAGCTCCCAATCATTCCACGATATAATGTAGCATCAATTATCTCCCCCTTAATATCCGGCTCAATCCCGTGATTGGGCTGGATGGGCGTGGAAATGGGTTTACAATCAAGCATGCTAAAACGTTTTAGCACATCTTGAATGTATTTGGTCTGATGGATAAAAATACCATCATCAGACTGATCAACTTGTAAACCCAAAAAGAACTTAATGTCAGACATAGCACTCATCTCAAACTTCTCAATCATAACCTGTTTAAATTCTAAACACATTTGCTCATCGGTAGATCCAAAGATAATGTCATCCACATAGATCTGAACAAGGAGAATGTCCTTGCCCTTTTCCCGATAAAACAGAGTTTTGTCTATCTGACCCCTATTGAACCCGTGTTCAATAAGATGAGTCGAGAGGGTTTCATACCAAGCTCGAGGAGCTTGATGAAGACCGTACAGTGCTTTGTCGAGGATATAAACCTGATCCCGGTGGATAGGATCCTCAAAGCCCGGTGGCTGACAAACATACACTGTCTCCTTCAATGAACCATAAAGGAATGCAGACTTGACATCCAACTGGTATACTTTGAACTTTTTGTAGGCAGCAAAAGATAGAAATAATCTAATCGCTTCAAGCCTGCAACAAATGATTACAAGATCACTCAATCTAACAAACTTCTCACACAGAGAATATCATCAGATCTCTAAAAGCACTCAGCAAAAATCTACTGAAATAACAAACACAACAACTATATATAGTTACAGACCAGCGAACCTTAGGTTCGTGAGCCGAACCCTAAGGTTTGCTAAACGAACCTTTAGGTTTGACAGACGAACCTTATCAAGGTTATAGGTTCGCCGAACCTTTAGACAAAATAGGTTCGCCGAACCTGCCTAGGTTCGTGGGCCAAACGAACCTTGACAAACCTAGCCGAACCCTTTAACAAATCAAAATAACTACAACTTTTGAATAGCAAACAATTTCAAATATGCACTAACAGAAACTAAGTTTCTCATGGAAGAAACTAATTGTAGAACAGTGGAACTTGAGGAGGATCATGAACCGCAACCCGATACACGTTTGGTTGATACTAGCACTCAACAAAAGGTTGTTGAAAATGATCAAATGGTTGATCAACGTACACAAAACGTTCGTACATCTGGTAGAATAAGCAATCCACCTGAAAGATATGGATTTTTCATTGATGGATGCTATGTGGTAGATTCGGATGAACCGACCACATACCGAGATGCAATGTCCAATCCAGATTGTGACAAATGGCTCGAAGCCATGAACGTTGAGATGCAATCTATGTATGACAACCAAGTTTGGGAACTGGTTGTACCACCTCTTAACTCCAAATTAGTTGGAAGTAAGTGGGTTTTCAAGAAGAAAAAGGACATGCATGGAAACTTGGATACTTATAAAGCTAGACTTGTAGCAAAAGGTTTCACTCAAACTCAAGGGGTTGATTATGATGAAACTTTTTCGCCTGTGGCGATGCTAAAGTCTATTAGGATATTATTTGCCATAGATGCACATTATGATTATGAGGTATGGCAAATGGATGTCAAAACGGCTTTCCTAAATGGACATCTTGAGGAATATCTCTATATGGCTCAGCCTGATGGTTTTGTCGATCCTAAACATCCCAATAAGGTATGCAAGTTAAAGAAGTCAATCTATGGATTGAAACAAGCATCAAGGAGATGGAATCAACGTTTTGATGAGGAAATACAAAAGTATGGATTCATCAAGAACGCTGATGAAGCATGTGAATATAAGAAAGCTAGTGGGAGCATCATTACCTTCCTAGTATTATATATCGATGACATTTTACTATTTGGGAATGACATTCCAACCATGGAAGGTGTAAAAACCTGGCTTGGAAGTCGTTTTTCCATTAAGGATCTTGGAGAAACTGCCTATATTTTGGGAATAAAGATCTATAGGGATAGATCTAGGCGGTTGATAGGCTTAAACCAAAGTGCATACATTGACCAAATCTTGAAAAGGTTCAAGATGGAAAACTCTAAGAAAGGTTTGGTACCTATTCAAAGAGGGACAATATTGAGTGCTTCTCAATGTCCAAGCTCAAAGTATGAGCAAGAGAAAATGAAAGGAATCCCATATGCTTCGGCTATAGGATCCATCATGTATGCAATGATATGCACTAGGCCGGACGTGTCATGCGCTTTGAGCATGACAAGTAGATACCGGCAAAATCCTAGTGATAGTCATTGGATGGCTGTCAAAAGCATACTAAAGTACCTGAGTAGGACTAGAGATATGTTTCTTATCTATGGATCTGGTGAAGAGGAACTCGTGGTAAAGGGTTACACAGATGCGAGTTTTCAAACCGATCGAGATGATTCTCGATTTCAATCGGGTTATGTCTTCATTCTAAATGGAGGAGCTGTTTCTTGGAAAAGCTCAAAACAAGACGTGGTAGCATTGTCCACTACAGAATCGGAATACATCACTGCTTCAATAGCAGCACAGGAAGCTGCTTGGTTGAAGAAGTTCATATCCAATCTCGGGGTTGTTCCTTCCATTCAGGACCCCCTAGAGATCTTTTGTGATAACGAGGGTGCGATTGCTCAAATCAAGGAACCTCGTAGCCATCAAAAGACAAGGCACATTGAACGTAGATTCAACTACATAAGGGATGAAGTTGAAAAAGGAAAGATATGTATTCGCAAAGTTCACACCGATCAAAACATTGCGGATCCACTCACGAAGCTCCTTGAAAGGCCAAAGCATGAGGGTCATACTTGTGGCATGGGACTTCGATATTCTAGTGATTGGATTTGATCATATGTTGTACTTAAATGTTGGAAACTTTTGATTATTTGAATGAATTAGAGACAAGATATGACAATAACAATGAGACTTGTGTGTGACACAATAACATGTGAATGACAAACTACAAGCATTTTCAATTACTAAACTTATGAACTCACCAACCTAGTGTTGACTTGTTTTAAATGCATGTTTTCTCAGATGACAAACAAGTTTAGTCACCAGACTCAGGATGCATTAGCTAGTGGACTTTTATAATAGACCTAGCTACATTTTTTGGGCATAACGTTTGATGACATATTTTGGTGAAACACTTTTGTAAATCTTGTGCAGATACAAGATAGAACACTCAATGATTCTTTTGGGTAGATTTACTTAGTTAAATTATGAACGTGACAATGTAATTTAACTTTGTAATTCTACATCAATGTCATTTAGCATTTCTCATTATATATCATGTGCATTGTAAACAATCTGATCATGTTGATTGTCATTACGATATCGCGCCCTGAGAACCGTCCGCCTGACGGGAAAGTCGATCCAGCCCACCGGCTCGTGGTGTGACACCCTTATAGATATACTTTGAACACAGGACGAGTTTGATGATCATGACATCATAAACAAGGGCGATCAGTCATAGGTTTGGTTGTGGTCTTATGTAAATTGCATCCTTACTTACTTATGAATAACATATAAAATGATTTACATATAGCATAACACTTGGGGAGATGAACCCAAGGATTGATTTTATCAAGTCTATAAACTTATGTGACTCAACAACATATTGTTGACTGTTTTTCTCATGCTTTTCAGGTCACTAAACTAAACCTGAGGTTGGTTGCATATTTTTGGAATGTTACACACGAAGATTCGTTATTATAGCCTAGATGATTTTAGGCCATAATCTTTTGGAATCTCTAAGTGATGTAATAGTTAAATTATGACCATTATGTTTGGGTGTATTATTTTGGAATATTGAATATCTATTAAGCATTGTTATGAACCATAAGACTCCTGATTTCCACATCGTCTCACCGCCCGTGATTACGCATCGGCGGGGGTGTGACACACACAAATACTTTGTTAAAAGATAAGTTATCACATGTGATAATAAGCCAATATGAACCAAAACATGTAATTAAACCATGCGTAGATCAAATAATGTTAATAATTGATATTTGACCAAGCTAGCATTCCTAACAATGCTCAAGTAGTAAACAATTTACCATGGAGGACTGTAGTCAACTCAACCAACAGTGGGATGGTCAGTCCAATAGATGTAGCATTGTTACTAAATAGTTAAGTTGTGATCAATGAAAGCTCAAGATAAATTCACACTATAGTTTAGGTCACAAAGCTAAGTTCACATGTACATAAGTTAATGATAAGTTCAAAGTTACATGTTTCACCCCAAAAGTTCAAAACAAGTTAAAAGAGGGCTATGAAGACTCACCTTTTGATGAGTTTGATTGTTCTGCAATAGATTATCAAATAAAAGCTCAAGTTGTTCTAACAAGTTCAATATTAACCTAGGGAGTTCATCATGCATAAGTGTATATTTGTATGAAGCTATGACTTCTATGTAACACCTAAAATCTAGATAGATCATATAGTTTGATTTTGTTTTGAGACTTTATTAAATGTTTAGCAATTGCTTTGTTTAAAATAAGTTTGGTTTTATTTTAAAAGTTTGAACTTACATTTAAATAAATTTTACAAAGTTCAAATATTTAAAATGTAATTTATTCAAATGGTTTAAAGATTAAAATGGAAAGTTATTAAATAACTTAAAAACGGTTTTAAAATGTATAAATTAAACAACTATTATTAAAAAGATTTATCTTGTATAGTAGTTTGTAAATAAGTTTAATAATATCATTTTTTTAAAAATAAATAAATAAAAGTTTAAATGTTTGTAAGTTATATGAGTTTAAACAAAATGCATTTATAAAACATTTTAAAATCATTTACTAAAGTTATTAAAAAAATATGTGAAATAGAGTTAAAACAAAAGTTAGATTTGCTATTGTTAAATCATTTATAAAATTATTAAAAGTTAAAGCATATACAAAGAATCATGTGTAATGTTAATTAAGTTGTACAAATAAAATTTAATCATATATAATGATTAAAATATTTAGGCATAATTATTTATATAAAAGTGAAGAATATTTACTTCATAAAATATATAAATTTTTGTATAAAGTTATAAAATAAATTTTAAGTAAATAATCTACTTAAATATAATTATTTATATGATATATATATTTTTGTTAAAAAAATATGTATATACTTTTACTAACAATGATAATATTATAATAAAGTAAATTTTCTGTGAAAACAGGTTTAAAAAATGAATTTTAAATCAAAAGTTATAACTAAAAATGTGACAAAAAAATGAATGGTCCAACCCGCCTGAAGTAGGGTTTGAACCCACGATCAACCCTTTGGAGCTACAAGTGTTTACCATCTGAACCAGGGCCGTAGCCACATAATTATACGAACTAACTTTATAATACTTAACTGAGGTTCTTATCAGTTCTTAATATTTTTCCCAAAAACCCTAATCCAATCTTTATCAAAATCCATGATTCAAGAACCCGATTGACTGAATAATCCTAGGGTTATTGTTTGTTATGTAAAAACGAACGGATTAATGTAAGATCACTTACTTTTGTTTGTGATTGACTGGCTTTCGAGTTATATGAGAGGAAGGATCGACTGAGGGTGTTTTTTATCGATTCAGTGATGTCCGAGTGGTTATGAGCAGGTGTATTTGTCACAAAAAGTTTCGTGTTGACCGAATGAAGCATAGTGTGAAGTTAATTGAGTTTTAATACTCATTTTGGACGTGTTTAAATTCCCGTTCAATTTTGATATGTTAGGAATGAATTTTGTGTTTAATGTTGATTATTATTAGACTTAATTGGTTAATAAGAATGACTTACGCGCGAAGTTCCTTGCCAAGAATAGTTTCGATTAGCTGTAAACCATGTGAATTGGCTGGAATCAAAGATGGGTCACAAACGGGTCGAACGGGGTTCTCCGGGTCGGGCAAAGCTGCAACATTTACGAAATTTGTAATAAACATTTATGTTTAATAAAGAAATTATGACTTCATTGGGAACTTTCTTTTTACACAAACACACATGTATATAGGTATATGTACAAGAAAACAATTTAAATGAATAATTAAATATACACACATATGTATGTATGTATGTATGTATGTATGTATGTATGTATGTATGTATGTATGTATGTATGTATGTATGAGAAAATTTTTAACAACTTAAAGAAATACAAACAAAAACATATTATTAAAAGTTTATAATATATCTTATCAGATATAGAAAATTTTGAAATAAACAAACAGATAAAATTTTTATTCATAATTAAATAGAAAAACATAATATTAAAAGTTTATAATATATCCTAATTAGAAATTTTTATTCATAATTAAATAAATAATAAAAAAAATATGTTTTAAAACTTTATAATTTTAATATAACATTAAAATAATGATCTTTATAGAAATAAAATCAATTTAATTGTGAAGTTTAAATAAATTTTTAAACAATTTATAACAATTAAATATAAGAGCTAATAAAAGTTTAAGGGTAAAAAAATGTAAAACTCAGAAACTATCATTTAAAAGAAAAAGAAGAGGGGGCAAAACTGCCAATATCACATTTTTCCCCCTCTCTTACACGTTTCAGCCACATGGATCATCCATGAACCCAAATCAAACCCAGTTGCGACCCATTCTCAAATCTAGTCGATTCCAGCTTGAATACAATCAATCAGGTTCGATATGGCAAGTATTACTGCCGCGTAAACGATCCAAACAATAAATTTTATCGATCAATCAATGTTATTGCAGAGATCCTTCCAAATTTCGAACAAACAATCGGGAATTCAAAACCTCAACCAAACACCTAGTAGGTGTTTCTTACACCATTATACTCGTGCACCATAAACAACACACATCAGTCGAAACATTCAAGAATTAACGCAAAGGAAGCTCGAGCGTTAGACTCATCATCCTAACTCAAAACGTGTTCAATCTCGATACCAGGTAGGTGTTTCTTACACCATTCTACTCGTGATTCAAATACACACAATAACCCCATCATTCGGTTCTCAATCGGGAATCAATCCTAACGAATTGGGATAAAAAGGGAATTAGGGCTCAAATGATTTGGGGAATGAAATCAGTGTTATGTTAAATTTAATTGGGAACCGATTATTTCGCGGCTTAGATACTAGATCGACCGGTTAATGCATATTGTGTGTGTGATGGGTCGCGGGTTCGAGCCTGGTTATGAGGGGTTTGGACTATTTTTATTTTGAAACATTTTGATCACTTTAAATTTTGTTTTCACAAAACTTTTTATAAACTAAAATCCATTATTTTTATAAAATAAATAAATTTATTATTCTAAATAAATTTATTTAATAAAGTATATATTAATTATGATTATTTTTGAAAAAAAAAGGATTAATTAAACTTATTAAACTTGTAAAATAAAAGGAGACTTTATTTTTAATATTCTTTCATTTAAATATTTATTTGTATAATTAACATGTGATTTATCAAATTTTAAAGTAAATAATTATAGATTTAGTAGATTAAATACTCAAAGGTTTATTTAATAATTTTAAACACAATAGTATACTTTTTCTAAATCCAGATATTTACAAATGAATTTTTAAATAGTCTATGTTGAAATATAAAATAAATCCTATAAATTATATTTAAACTTTTTACAACTTATTATTACATGATTTAACAAAATACTCTAAATTATTAGGTAACATTATTTAAAGATTTTAAACTATTAAACAATTCTTTCTATTATTTTGGTTAAATATAAAATAGGTTACATTTAAAAACTTCTAAATGATGATTCATGAAACATAAGAAATTTAAATATTATTTCTCTTTTCATTTAAATAAATCATAATAAATTGCAAGATTATTTATTTAAAAAAATCGAACTGTTGATCCATCTAGACTTAGGAAAACCATAGAAATACATAGTTATGTTGACATATGCCTCTTGAACTATTTAGGTGAGCATTGAACTTGTGTTGGATATTGTTAAACTATACTTGACAACTATTGCAAAGACTACCTCACACACTAAGGTGTCTTCATAGCCCCTTTTTTACTATTTTTTGATTTAGGGGTGAAACACGCAATTTACTTATTACATTTACATGTGAACTTAGCTAATGGCCTTATGTCACAACCAGTACCTGGTCGTTCGGCAAGTCCGTATGGTACGTGTACTTTCACCATTTACTATGTGTAAATACAATGTGTAAACAGTTGTGTGACAACAAGACTTAGAAAACAAACAACGGTTGTATGTGTTTAAGTGAAAACTTATGTTGGTCGTTTTATTGGTAGCCAGGTATGAAGAAGGATGTGGCTACTTATGTTGGTAAGTGCCTCATGTGCCAAGGTCAAAGCTGAACACCAGAAACCTTCAGGTTTGCTGTAACAACCGGAGATACCACAATGGAAGTGGGAACAAATAGCTATGGATTTTATTACCAAACTACCCCGTACTTCCAGTGGACACGATTCTATATGGGTCATCATTGATCGATTGACCAAGTCTGCTCATTTCCTACCGATCAGAGAAAACTACAAGATGGAGAAGCTAGCAAGACTTTATATCGATGAAATAGTAGTACGGCATGGTGTTCCATTATCTATTATTTCAGACCGGGACAGTCGATTTACATCGCGGTTCTGGCAATCATTGCAACAATCCTTAGGGACAAGTGTGAACTTGAGCACCGCTTATCATCCACAAACGGATGGTCAAAGCGAGCGAACGATTCAAACCCTGGAGTATATGTTGAGAACATGCCTCCTAGACTTCGGTGGAAGTTGGGACAAACACCTACCACTCATCGAGTTCTCCTACAATAACAGCTACCACAGCAGCATTGGATGTTCTCCGTTCGAAGCACTATATGGTAGAAAATGTCGGTCTCCAATTTGTTTGACCGAAGTGGGAGACAACAGAATCATTGGGCCTGAACTTATTCCGGAAACTACTTATAAGATTGCCCAGATCCAACAGAGATTACAAGCAACACGTAGCCTCCAAAAGAGTTACGCAGACAAATGGCGAAAGCCTTTGGAATTCCAAGTGGGTGACCGAGTCATGTTGAAAGTGTCCCCCTAGAAAGGTGTGGTTCGTTTTGGGGCTAAAGGCAAATTAGCACCAAGGTATGTCGGACCATTCGAGATAACTCAGCGGATTGGTCCTGTGGCATACCGACTCAGACTTCCTGATGAACTCAGCGGGGTACATGACGTATTTCATGTATCAAATCTTAAGAGATGTCTCCCTGACGAATCGTTAGTCATACCTCTAGAAGAGATACAAGTGGATGAACAACTACATTTCATTGAAGAACTTGTAGAGATTATGGATTGTGAAGTCAAGAGACTGAAGCGAAGCTGTATTCCTATTGTGAAGGTTCGTTGGAACTCCAAGCGCGGACCAGAATTTACCAGGGAGCGTGAGGATCACATGAAGGCCTTGTATCCCCATCTGTTTGAAGAAGTAGTACCCGACAATGATGCTTAAATTTCGGGACAAAATTTCTTTAACAAGGGGAGACTGTGACAACCAATACCTGATCGTCCGGCAAGTCAATAGGGTACGTGTACTTTCACTATTTACTATGTACAAATACAGTGTGTAAACAGTTGTGTGACAACAAGACTCAGAAAACAAACAACATTTGTATGTCTTTAAGTGAAATCTGAAATACAGTAAATACAACAACTCATGAGAAAACCAGTGTGAAAACAAATGACAAAAACACATCGGTTGCGATCTGATATCCACACATAACAGGAATCAGATGGCCGACAATTCAGTGTGAAAACAATGTGATTTCAATGAGAACAATGTGAAAATATGTAAATTTAGTTGAGTTCGTCAGTGAGGAAATACAATTCAACTAACAACTCAGTTACGTTTACGAACGATGAACTGACAATGTGTTTGCGTGGGTGACGATTCACACAAACATATCTGTGGGTTTAACGTTCTGAAATGATGACTGAAAAGTAGAAAACAAAAATCAGAAAGTGAAACCGTCGTCGGATTCGTTTGGGTGACGATTCGAACGAATATGTGCGATGGCGGAACGATCTGACGAAACGAAACGAAACGACGAAACGATCAAATAATAATAAATAAAAGAATTACAAAGATTTACCAGGAATAACCACCTTAAAAACCTAAAAAAATAAATAATAAATCCTTTTTATTTAATTCCATAAAATAAGCGCATTACGGGCAGGAAACGTAACGAAATCGAAAACCGAGCAAACGAAACGAACCCGAACACACCCGGGGTATAAAAACCCTAAATGTGTTCATCCTCTTCATTTATTTCATCCCTCTCTCTCTAAAACCCCATTCCCGGAATCCTCTCTTTCTCTCTCTCTAGAAATTCAAACTTCAAACACCTAGATCTCCCTCATTTCTTGATGAAATCTTGCAAACTTGGTGTCTAAACAAAGCTCTTGATCCCCTCTACACGAAAGTACAGCATATCATAAGTAAATCCAACTGAAATTGAGGTAATCTTAGCTTGAAATTGAGAAAATTAGGGTTTTTAACCCCTTGTTCGACCCACTAACCCTAACCGACCCCAAGTCTTCTCCTTCAACCCCTACACCCCCGAGAACTAACCCTTGCATAACCCCACCACCGAAAATCATTATTGACCACATTTAGAATCTGAAAAACCATTTAGGATGTGGTTGCCTGCGACTAGGCCGAATACGGGGCGCCCGAATGGGTTTTGAGCCGAGGGAATGGGCTGGTTCAGCCGAAGGAAGAGGCTGATTCGGCCAAATGGATGGCTAGTTGAATGACTCATTCGGTGGTGCCTCCTTTGCATACATAGAACTCATTGGGTCAGAGAAATTCTTTCGCATGGCATACTCAATCGGCCAAGGGTCCTCCGCATGAACTACATTCGGCCAATGCATGGCCCATTCGTTCCATATTCAATCGGCCATACTTATTCAGAGGATACCTCAGTCGGCCTAACATCATTCGGACACATGTTAACTTACAAACAAACACTTTGAAACCAACCATATGGGAACAACATGCATGTATATGGGGGGGTTAATCGAGATTACTACAAAGGTGGTGGTGAAATGGTTTTAGGTTGAATCAATTTAATACTCAAAAACCATTAACATGCAAAGTTTAATGTCAATAAACCTAAGTTAATACTTAGGAACTATATGGGCTTTAAAACTCAAGAATCAATAAACCTAGATCCATATTTTGATAAAAATTAGATTTTCGAACTTGGGTTAAGGTTGATAAAGTCTATTGGGGCTAAACATTCAACAGAACTAAGATAATATGCTAAAGATGATCTAGTGTTTAAATGTTAGCATATACCATCACAAAGGAATGAGGACTAACGTTAACAAAGACCTACAGGTGTTAGCCAATTTTAGGGCTAAAACACACACACACAAATACTTATAACTTATACTTATAAGTTACAAACATCGTGAAACCAATACAGGATTGTTAAAACAATATCAAGAACAACATCGAGCGCGTGCATTTCTTGTTAGTACTTAGCCAACCACATCAACTACAAGGTGAGTTCATACGCCCCTTTTCTAATCTTAACTGATTTCAAAACTCGGGGCTGAGAAACATACTAATTCTTATAATTTTTTAAAAGTTTTAGTACAACATATTGATTACACTATGATTCAGGTAACATTGAATATCTTATTATCGCTTATCATTGCATGTATGCTTGTGTGATCATAACATATCTGAAATATCTAAGATGATTCATGATAATATAGCTTCATGATTACATCAACACAATAGAATAATACATGTTATAAGATTATATCTTATAATACTTTATTATTCTTACAGTGAGATAACCATGAGATAACACTGTGACAATGACAACAACTAATAAGAATGATATAATGATAACATAATTTAATAATATCATTCACCACCGGAGTTAACTAAGTATAGTAAGACTAGTTCTTACAACACTATGTTTACAACTCGGTGAAGACTATGGGATAACATGAGACAAATACAAGAGATAACAAGAAAGATAATCATGATAACATAATTTCGTGGTAACAAAATCATACACACATTGACTAACATTGTGTAATAAGACAAGTTCTTATAACACTTTGTTAAAGACTATGAGAACACATAACACGGAAAACAAACACATTGAGATGATGACTATGGTGAACACAACAACAATTGATTACTATTAAACTGTTTGTATTATATCACAACAATCATGTGTTCATGTATTCAAGTTCAATTGTAAGTCCCTTCTATAGAATCGTTTACTAGTTAATTTAGTGGGACTAAACCGACGATAACGTAGTGGTACCATAGGTTTGAGAAACTGCCGGCGAGTGAGGCCGGTACGTTGATCGTATTTATCATTGGCTGGTAACGTATGACCGGTAACATGGCGACATCAGTCAGGTTTGGTAAACGACACATGGTGATATTAATCAACAGTAAATAATTGTAATTAATCCTTCGATTCTATTGACTCGTAGACTGATGAATTGACTTTCTCTCGTGTCACCTTACTGGTAATAGTTTCGTTGAAGGCTATGAGAACACAAATGTGATATAGGTAAATTGGATGCATTGAGATCTGATTACGTGAGGATCACAATGGATCCCATTTAGGCTCTATGCATTCCAAGATGAGAACAATATCAATAGGTTAACTATCACTTCTAATATTAGTAGTGAATTACAGTTAATCACACAATGAGAGAATAATAACAAGGATGGGATTGAATAAATCTATTTTCCTTAAAACGCTGAGGGTTTATCAGTACTTCGTTTTTGGTAACCTAATCCCTCATATTCTATTTTTCTACATATAACACATTGGGTTAAACACATGTGAGAAAGAAATGGGTATCCATAGTTGTATTACAAGTGGTGTTGAATTCTGATTGACCATGTGGTGGGATGGCGTCTGGGTGGGTTGTAGGCTCGAGCCTTTCGTACGCCATATATATAAGCATGCTTGATTTGGGTGAAGTACTTCTTGTAAATATAACTAAGGAAAGGCCATTGTGTGAGACAGATGAATCAAACATTAAACAGGATTTCTGTATGACATTGTGACTGTGAATGTTAACAAATCAATGGTTTTCAAATACTAAACTTATGTACTCACCAACCTCGTGTTGATTTTGTTTAAATGCATGTTTTCTAAGGTGACGAACATGTTTAGTCACCAGCATTCAGGGATTAAGCTAGTGGACTTTTAGAAGACCTAGCTTCATTTTGTGTTAAGCATAATATTTTGAATGACAAAACAGTGAATCATCTTTTGTACATCTTGTGCAGTTACAAGATAGAAAACACCATGATTCTTTTGGATAGATTTTCTTAGTTACATTATGAACATAACAATGTAATTTAACTTTGTAATTCTATATCATTGTCATGTTAGCATTTCTCAATTAAATATTATGTGCCATGTAAACAATCTGATCACTTTGATTATCAAACGATATCGCGCCCCGAGAACCTTCCGCCTGACGGGAAAGTCGATCCAGCCCGCCGGCCTGGGGTGTGACAGATTGGCCTAGACCATAACCTAGGGACCCTTCGTGTAGAGAACATAAGACTTATGACTTGATTTGCATATGTCTTCTGCGTTCGATCATTGACCTAACCTATTTTCTTTCGGTTATGATCAGAATGCCGCCAAGAAGACCACCACCAGCTCTACTGCCACCACCACAAGATTCAGCTCCACACTCAGCCACACCGACACCACCTGAATCTCCACCACCACCTCCACCTCCTCCTCCGCCACCACCTACTCATGAACTGGATCCTGCTACTATCGCACTGCCTACTTTGCTGACCAGTCAGCTGAGGGATGTGATTCCTGACATGATGAACAGAATCAATAGCCACAACAGTAATAACATTGCTAACTCATCTAGTGAAGGCAACGGCAACACCAGAAATCAGTAGGACTATTCCTACAAGAACTTTGTAGGATGCACGCCACCGAGTTTCAGTGACAGTGAGGGAGCTGTCGGCTTGATCCTATGGATCGAGATGATGGAGACAACTCTCAACATCAGTGGTTGTCCGATCAGCACAGAGTGAGATACGCTGCGAGATCGTTTAACAAGCGAGCTCTGACATGGTGGAACACTCAAGTTTAGAACAGGGGCAGGGATGAGGCTTTGTCCATGCCTTGGGAATAATTCAAACTACTGCTGAGGGCTGAGTTTTGCCCGAGGAACGAACTGAAGAAGGTTGAGACGGAGCTGCTCAATATTGTCATGATTGGTGCTAGGCATCTGGCCTACACCACCAGATTTCATGAGCTGGCCACATTGGCACCAGAATTAGTGCCAACACTAGAGAAAAGGATTGAGCGGTATATCGGTGGACTACCGGCTTGTATCCAAGGGCATGTGATTTATGCCCATCCCACTACCAGGGAGATAGCTGTTACTTTGTCAGCAACTTTGACAGATGTAATGGTTGCCTCCGGAGCACTAAAGAAGGAAACTGAAGCAACAAAGGTTGGAACATCAAGGAAGCCGGATAAACGGCCGGCGAAGAAACAGAAAGTGGTCAAGAACTTTGCTGCGACCACTCAAACACCAATGGCTAACCAACCACCACCGCTACAGATCAAGCGGCCTTACACTGGCACAGCACCTTTGTGCAACAGCTGCCAGTATCATCATCTACCAACTTCCCAGTGCAGGCAATACAACAACTGTGGGAAGCTTGGTCATTGGGCCACTCAATGCAGGAGCACGGGGTCTCCGAACAGGAACAACAATGCAGCGGTTACAACTGCTACTACAGCTGCTGATGTGACATCCAGTACCCGATCGTCTGGCAAGTCCGTACGGTACGTGTACTGTCACTATTTACTATGTGTAAATACAATGTGTAAACAGTGTGTGACACCAGAACTCAGATAACAAACAACAGTTGTACGGGTTTAAGTGAAAACTTAAATACTGTAAGTACAACAGCTCATGATAAACAACAGTTGTATGTATTTGAGTGAAAACTTAAGTATAGTTAATACAACAACTCACGAGAAACAAAAGTGTATCAACAAATGACAAGAACACATCGGTTGCGATATGATATCCATAGATGACAGGAATCAGATGGTCGACAACTCAGTATGAAAACAATGTGAAAACATGCAAGTTTAGTTGAGTCCGTCAGTGAGGAAATACAACACAACACAACACACAAGTTCAGTATCGTTTCAAAACAACGAACTGACAGTGTGTTTGCGTGGGTGACAATTCACACAAACATATCTGTGAGTTCAAAGTTCTAAAATGATGACTGGAAAGTAGAAAACAAGAATCAGAAAGTGAAGCCATCGTCGTGTTCGTTCGGGTGACGATTCGAACGAATATGTGCGAAGGTGACGCGATCTGACGAAACATTTAAAATAAACGTTTACGATGAAATATATTAAGAAAAATAAATTTAAAATATTTACTAGGAAATAACCACTTTCCGAATACTAAAAATAAATCCTATTTATTTAAAATTCATAAAATATGTGATTGCGTTCCGGAAACGCGACGAATACGAGAACCGAGCAAACGAAACGAACCCGAACTCACTCGGGGTATAAATACCCTCAATGAGTCACCAACCTCATTTATTACATCCCCTCTCTCTCTCTCTCTCTAAAACTCAAATCGTGGTTCTCTCTCTCTCTCTCTAAGAATTTCAAACTTCAAATCCTTGTATCTCACTCGTTTCTTGATGAAATCATGTGTTCTTGGTGCCAAATCGAGGCTACAATCATCTTCTACCTGAAAGTACAACTGGTCTGAAGAGAAATCAACCGATTCCGAGGTAAAATGAGTCTCAAAGCCACGAAAAACTAGGGTTTTCAACCCTTTTGTTGACCTCAACCCTAGCCGGTCAACACCTCCCTATTCGGACCTTCAACCCCACAAACTCTGGTCCTAACACACAACCATCGAACAACCACCATGTCTCCTGATTAAAACTTGGAAGGAGCGGCAATGGGTGTGGCCGATTTCCAGCTCAACCGAATGGGGCCATTCGGCCGACTGAGGAGGACCGAGTGGAGGGATGGATCGCATGACCCTCTTTCGGTTTAACCATCTCATTCGCCCACGTAGCCATTCACATGCGTTAAACTCTTTGGGCTACACTACATTCTGCCGAACCACCCTCATATGGCCAGGCTCATCCATTCGCTCGGACTACACCTATTCGGCCTAAGCATGTCTCATTCGACCATCATCATTCGGACTTGACCATCTATTCGGCCACATGACTGATTCGGCCCACAAGATGGATTCGGCCCACATGACTAATTCGGCCCACATGGATTAAATTGAAACAAACACCTTAAACCAACATTTTGAATAATATGCATGGGAAGCAAATGAAATTCTATGAAGGTGATAATGGGTTTGGTTTAATGCATTTCACAAAACCTAACACATCAAGTTTTACAAGGATTGCGCATAGTGAATCGTTAGCTATGTAGCAACTATTTCAAGTATGGCAAAGATAAGATGTGAAGTTTTAAACTATAAACCTAAGTTATACTTATGACTTAGGTTGGTTTACACAGTTCCTACCAATACAACTAACTCTCATATCATGACAAAGTTATGGGTTTACAAGAATGGGATTAAGGCAAACAAAAGTAATAAAGACTAGGTCTTTAATCGCCACTAAAACAATGTACTATACCCAATCTAATTTGATTAGGTGTTAGTATAATTTATAACAAATGAACCAAGGTCGAATAGTGAGCAAGACCGATGAGTGTTAGCCATCTTTAGGGCTAACACACACACACAAATCTCTATAACTTATACTTATAAGTTACAAACATCATGAAATCAATACAGGATCGTGAAAACTACAACAAGTACAACAAAGAGCGCGTGCATTCTTGTTTATACTTAGTCAACCACTGTCACACCCCCAATTTTCAACTAACGGAATCATACCGTTTGGGAACATGACAAACCAGGATCTCAGATCATTAGACATAGCGAAGACCTCTATATGAATTTTCAAAACATACTTTGGTCTTTAAACATAACATCAGAGTTTACAAAAGTTGCGGAAGCGTTATAAAACCAATAACAGTTGTAAAATGTAAAATACAATACAATATTCCAATTGTTTAATAATCCAAATATCTAAAGTGTTTAAAATGCATGAGACTCTATCTCCTAGTCCATGCCAGCTTTAACGCGCGCCTTAGCGTCCTGAGAAAACATGCAAATCAAGTCAACACAAAGGTTGGTGCATAACACAGGTTTTAAGTATTTCACAATGTTCAAAACAGCAGTTTGAATAACAAGTTGTAGATAACATAATCACACATGCACAGTCATGATAGCTAGTCATATAAACTATTTACATACGTGTTCGACACCGAAGCTGACGGATTGCCATGCTATAGCATGTTTTCGCCTTGCCACTATTGTCTATCACAACAATAGTAAAATTGTGTTTGGTCAGTCAAACACCTGCGTAGATCCCATCTACCAGGTGAGGTTTGTCAAACCTAATAGATCTATTTCCAACTACCACGCTTTGCATTACAGCAAACTAAACGATTCGAGGTGTGTAAGGACTTTCAAGTTGATATGTTTTCACATAATGTAAACAGGTAACTCATGCAAGTGATATGTATCTAAAAACAGTTTGTTGCACATGTTTTCTCCCCCAAAACAGTTTAAAATAAGAAAGGGCCGTGTACGCACCTTTGGTTTTAGCAGAATGATCACACACTAAAAGCTCGTGTAAGAAATCCTCCTACGAAGAATCTGTGGTTTAACAATAACCTAAAGTTATTCGAGATGTCGTTTTGTGCTTGAAATCACATACGTGTCAACACACGTATTCTAAAGTGTTAGAAATGTGCGTACGTAAATACGCGTGACTTTGAAATCGTTTAAATAAAATCACATACGATTTTATTTAAATAAACGTAATTATACGCGATTTCGTTTTCGGACTAAAATATAAATTTTATTATTCTAATGTGTTCGGGACTTCGTTACGGTTCCAACGCAACTTGAACGGATTCAATCGGATTTAAAATGAAAGAGTTATGTTTAAAATACTAAAAACTACATTAATTCTCAAAAACCGTGGGAGCCCAGATTCGAACCTGCGACATCCAACCCAACACACACGCGCACACACCATCTCAGCTGATTTCACATTTGTTACTAGATTCAATTCCAAATTGTTTTAAGCAATACTGAACCGGTTTCCCCCCTTTTCATAGCCGAAGCATACCTAGTCCCAATTGGACCTCGGTTCGAATCCGATTAACATCAACACCATAGGGTTTTCATTTCTGGGATCTTACCGACCAAGTGGGTGAGTTTAATTTGAAAATAAACTACTCTAACCCGTTTAATTGAATGTGTAAACATCCGAATGTGGGTTTACCCATTTCCAATTCAAATCGATTAATTTCATGCTCAATTGTTTCTGGATTCATAGGGTTTTCCCTTATCATAGTATTTCGAACCCTTCTGTACTAATTAATTCAAAAACTAAACCCATTTACATCAAAATCCCCAAATCCTTTAAACTAGTAAACCCTAGAAATAGAAATCTATCAATTCGTGATTGTTTCTTAAAATTAACATAGGATTATCCTTTGTCGAGGTCTTCTGAAGTTACCCATAACAATTAATTTCATTCTTAAACTCATTTGGATCCAAATCCCTAAAACCGTTTCACTTAAGAACCCTAAAACTCGAAATCTAACAATTCGTAGTTCCATTATGAAATTAACATAGCATTAACCTAAATCGGGACTTTCTGGAACTACCCATGCCATTTGATTTGAATATCAAATTCATTTAATACAAAATCCCCAAAACGTGTTCTAGGATAAACCCTAGAACTCGGATTCATACCATTTGATGTTAGAAGCCGCAATTAGCATATGGGTTTACTTAATCGACATGTTTAGGTTGTGTGGGGATAGATTTTTACCTTGTTTGATGTTCTCTTGATAGAGATCGACTAATGACTTGATTTCGGCAATCCCACGATCGAATTAGTCCCCCCGATGCTTCTGGCTTGGAATTCTTGTGTGTAACAGATCCTAATGATACCGATTTAAGTTTCTGGAACTTCAATTGTAAGGAATTGGATCGGCTTTTACGAATTTGATACATATTGATAACGGTTACAACTCTTGGCCCTTAATTGGTTTAAATTCGATCATTTATGGACATAATAACCGATAATCATTGATATTCATCATTAACATGACAGTTATGAATGATAATTTCGATTAATTATACTGGTTTAATAAGAATTTCGAGTTTACCCACTTATTCAACCTAATTTTGACTCTCAAAGTCAAAATTGAGTCTTTTATGGAATTGTAATCCTAATCCTTGAAGTTTTATCATTCAAATACTGTTTCTGAACAATTTTCATCCTTCTATTTTGATTTTAAATGATTTCCCATCATTTCGGTTAATTTCTGATTAACAAAGTTAACTGCGAATTTCCGGATTTTCACTAATTAAGCCAATTAAAACATTTTTGGGCTAAATTAATCCAATTGGACTTCTCAAATACAATTGAGCCTCATTGGGCCTTCCTTGGCCTTATTGGGCCTTCCCTGGGCCTACTTTGTTTTCATTGGGCCTCACTTTACCTTATTGAGCCTTATTGGGCCTCCCTTGGCTTATTGGGCCTACATTGGTTCTGTTGGGCCTATCTTGGCTCTATGGGCTTGCTTTGGCCTTACTGGCCTTCTTGGGCTTTCATTGGCCTTGTTGGGCCTTCATTGGCCTTGTTGGGCCTTCATTGGCCTTATTGGGCCTACAAGGGTTAACGAGGTTAACTCGAAAAGTCGGATTGTCACATCATCCCCTTGTTGAAGGAATTTTCGTCCCGAAAATTAATAAGTGTTAGGAGTAGTTAGGAAACTACTTACGAGTTTGAATCGTACGTGTTAGTGTGATTTGATCATTCTGTGTGCTTGTGTGTACTCACACACAAAGTCTAATGCTTGCAACATCGCAACTCAATTGGGATTGTTCAAGGTGACTGTTTGCGTGTATACTAGTTAGTTCACTTAACTGTGACTGTTTGTGTTTGATCATACTGTGTTGTGTAACCTCACACATAGTGAGTGTCTGAAACTGTTTGTACTATGTAACCCTGCACATAGCAAAATGTATGTACTATGCAACCCCGCACATAGCAAAATGTGTAACCAATCATGTATGTACTACCATAACATGTAACATATGAAATGTAGCACATAAAATATACAGAATGTAATGTAGCACAAATGTTTGTAACAAAATCAATTGAATAAATAAAATGTTTGTGCTTACAGTTTGAAATTTGCAGTGTTGATGTGTGAAAGCATCACGTCATCCCCTTGTTGCAGGAAATTTCGTCCCGAAATTTAACGTGCGCTCTCAGTGTTAGCAGCAGCTGTTTTGAATAGAAGAGGATATTTCTTCATCATTTGGTCTTCCCGTTCCCATGTGAATTCAGGACCACGTCTTGAATTCCATCGGACTTTGACTATCGGAATCTTGCTTTGCTTCAGTTGTTTGACCTCTCGGTCCATGATTTCTGCCGGTTCTTCAATGAATCGTAATTGTTCATCTACTTGTATTTCTTCCAACGGTACAATCAATGTCTCGTCAGAAAGACATTTCTTTAAGTTCGACACATGAAACACATCATGAACTCCACTGAGTTCATCCGGTAACTTGAGTTGATACGCCACCGGACCAATCCTTTTCAGAATTTCAAAAGGTCCTACGTAACGTGGAGTAAGCTTTCCGCGCTTGCCGAATCGTATCACACCCTTCCAAGGTGATACCTTTAGAAGAACTCGGTCTCCTATTTGAAATTCCAATGGTTTACGACGTTTGTCAGCATAACTCTTCTGTCGATCCCGAGCCGCAGCCATACGGTTCCGGATTTGAACTATCTTCTCTGTCGTCTCGTGCACCAATTCAGGACCTGTTATCTGACTGTCACCGATTTCAGCCCAACAAACTGGTGAACGACATTTGCGACCATACAAAGCTTCAAACGGTGCTGCTTGAATACTTGTATGATAACTATTGTTGTAAGAGAATTCTACCAACGGTAAATGATTCTCCCAGCTATCACCAAAGTCAATTACACAAGCTCGTAACATATCCTCGAGCGTTTGAATCGTAAGTTCACTTTGACCATCGGTCTGTGGATGATAGGCGGTACTCATATCCAAGCGAGTCCCCAATGACTTATGAAGAGATTTCCAAAAGTTGGAAGTAAATCGAGCATCCCGATCTGATATGATAGAGATTGACACGCCATGCCGTGCTACTACTTCCTTGATGTAAATGCGAGTCAGTTTCTCCATCTTATCAGTTTCCTTGATTGCTAAGAAGTGTGCAGATTTCGTTAATCGATCGACAATTACCCATATCGTATCACAACCACTCGGTGTACGGGGTAACTTAGTAATGAAATCCATCGAAATCTGTTCCCATTTCCACATCAGTATCTCTGGTTGTTGCAGTAAACCAGATGGCTTCTGATATTCCACTTTGACTTTCGAACAAGTCAAACATTTGCTAACGTACTTAGCAATATCAGCTTTCATGTGAGGCCACCAATACAGTGCCTTCAAATCATGATACATCTTGTCTGATCCCGGATGGACTGAATATCTGGACTTGTGTGCTTCATCCATCACGAGTTCCCTTAAACCTCCATACAAAGGTATCCACATTCGATTAATGAAATAACGAATTCCGTCAGGTTTAACATCCAATTGTTCTTCCATTCCTCGTAAAGATTCCGGTACTAAGTTTTCCGTTTTCAAGGCCTCAATCTGAGCACTGTGTACCTTGTCAGGTAAGTCGGTATGTATCTTCATCATAAGTGCGCGAACCCGTCTTGTTCCCGTTGTATCTTTTCTGCTCAAAGCGTCAGCTACCACATTAGCTTTTCCCGGGTGATACTTAATCGCACACTCATAATCGTTCAACAACTCAACCCGTCGTCGTTGTCTCATATTGAGTTCCTTCTGATCAAAGATATGTTGCAAACTCTTATGATCAGTATAAATAGTACACTTAGTTCCATACAGATAATGCCTCCATATTTTCAAAGCAAAAACCACTGCTCCTAACTCCAAATCATGAGTAGTGTAATTCTTTTCGTGCGTTCTTAGTTGTCTGGAAGCATAAGCAATCACTTTATCACGTTGCATCAACACACATCCCAAACCTTGTGCAGATGCATCACAATACACCACAAAGTCTTCTGTTCCTTCTGGTAAGGACAAAATTGGTGCGCTGCAAAGCTTCTGTTTCAATAACTGAAACGCAGTTTCCTGTTTATCCGTCCAGTTATACTTTGTTCCCTTGTGCGTAAGAGCTGTAAGTGGTTGAGCGATCTTTGAGAAACCTTCAATGAATCGTCGATAATAACCCGCCAAACCAAGGAATTGTCGTACCTCGGTAGGGGTCTTTGGCGCTTCCCAATTCTTAATCGCTTCAATCTTCGTTGGATCAACATGTATACCTTTTTCATTGACTATATGCCCCAAAAATTGTACTTCTCGCATCCAAAAGTCACACTTCGAGAACTTAGCGTACAGTTGTTCCTGTTTCAATAATTCTAATAGTAATCGAAGATGTTCAGCGTGTTCTTCCTCAGACTGTGAATAGATGAGAATGTCATCAATGAAAACAATGACAAACTTATCAAGATAAGGTTTACAAACACGATTCATGAGATCCATGAATACAGCTGGAGCGTTTTTCAGCCTCAAATGGCATGACCAAGAACTCATAATGGCCATAGCGTGTTCTGAATGCTGTCTTCGGGATATCCTCCTCCTGGACTCTTAGTTGATGATAACCAGACCTGAGATCAATCTTCGAGTAGTAACTCGAACCTTGCAATTGATCAAACAGATCGTCAATTCTGGGTAACGGATACCGGTTCTTGATAGTAACCTTGTTCAATTCCCGGTAATCGATACACATACGGAAAGTTCCGTCCTTCTTCTTTACAAACAAAACTGGAGCTCCCCACGGTGAAAAACTAGGTCGTATGAAACCCTTATCCAACAACTCTTGCAATTGTGTGGATAACTCTTGCATCTCTGATGGTGCAAGTCGATAAGGCGCCCTAGCTATCGGTGTTGCATCTGGTGTAAGATCGATTCGGAATTCCACCTGTCTGATAGGCGGTAATCCCGGCAAGTCTTCTGGAAACACCTCCGGAAATTCACAAACTACAGGTATATCTTCAAGCTTCTTCTCAGCTACCGGCTTTTCAGTTATAAGTGCTATAACTGCCATATGACCTTTCCGCAGGCATTTGTGTGCTTTCATACAAGATATGAGACGCAGTGGCGTACTGCTCTTCTCGCCTTGTACATATAATGTCTCTCCCTGCGGAAGAGGTATGCGAACAATCTTTTCATGGCATACGATTTCAGCCTGGTTTTTGGACAACCAGTCCATGCCAATAACTACATCAAAACTGCCTAAGGCAATAGGCATCAGATCAATCTCTAACGTTTGACCCATCAAATCAAGGATACATCCCTTAAAAATGCTTTCCACTACAATCAACTTACCATCTGCTAATTCCACAGTGTATGGACTATCTAAGGCAGTGGGACTAACGTTTAGCAACTTAACAAGTGAACTAGATATAAAACTCCGGTCGGCACCAGTGTCAAATAACATAGAGGCATAGTGATTATTTAAGAGGAACGTACCCGTGACAATGTTGGGATCCTCCCGTGCCTGACGTCCTCCAATCACAAACGCCCTGCCCCTAGCACCATTGTTGTTGTTGTTGTTGTTATTGTTGGTGCCATTTCCATTACCGTTGCCATTTCCATTGCCATTGGCATTATTGTCCCCGCCTTTCTTGAGCTGTGGGCAATCCTTCTTAAAATGCCCCATCTTGCCACACTCAAAACAACCCTTCTGAGCGTTGTTCTGGTTATTGTTCTGGTTGTTGTTGTTCTGTAGCTCCCCGCGACAATCCTTAGCCGCGTGTCCAATCTTGCCACACCTCTGGCACTTAGCTCTCTCACATTGATTACCTGCATGATGGTAACCACACCTGTTGCACTTGGGGTGTTTACCAATATAACCCCCCCGACGATGATGATTGCTGACCACTGTTTGAACCATGATAAGACTTGTTTGAGTCTTGTTTCCGGTTTTGCTGATATGATTGTTGGTTGTTACCCTTGAAGTTGTTACCTTCCCACTTTCTCTTATGATCTCCTACCTTGGTAGCAGATGTTCGTTTGGGCAGAGTCCCCTGTAACACTGCCTGGTCAGTAAGCTGATGCGTTAAACGAACAGCTTGTTGGATGGTGGTGGGATTTGCTGAAGTAACCAACCCCTGAATCTGAGGCACTAGTCCTCCAATGTACCTTTCAATCCACTTACTGGCTGGAGTAGCCATGTGTGGTAGCAGTCTGGCCAACTCGTGTGACCTGGTTGTGTACTCTTCAATGTTTGACCCCTCCATCTTGAGGTGCCAGTATTCCTCCTCCAACTTCTGCATCTCACTGCGAGGACAGTACTCCTCTTGCAGTAAAGTTTTGAAGTCATTCCATGTTAAGGCATTTGCCTCTCCCAACCCCAGAGTCTGGACATTTGAGTTCCACCAAGTTAATGCTGGACCCTCCAATGTCCCCGTAGCAAATTTCACCTTGCTTTCGTTAGGGCAGTTGCACATTTCGAATACAGACTCAGCCTTTTCAATCCACCGAAGGAGTCCAATGGCCCCCTCCGACCCTTTGAAATTGTGAGGTTTACAGTCCAAGAACATCTTGAACGTGCAGACTTGTGGGTTAATCAATCCCCCAGCTGGACCCTATGGCCCTGTGTTGTGAGTCTGAGCATACTGTGCGATTGCCTCTGCAACTCTGTTGTTGATTAGCTCATTGAGCTCAGCAACAGTCATATGTACGTTTCCCTCAGCCATTAGTTTCCTATTTATAAGAAGTGTTAGCACGAAGTCAAAATCTAATGTGACATGTGTAAGTAAAACAACAAACACAACATGTAATATAAATCAACACAACTGTTGAAAATAAATAATAACTCTTCAATAGATAGAAACTTTCTTTGAGTACAATACTTTTGAAATGAAACATACTTTTCAAACTAGTAATGTAGGAACACAACCCGTTCCTAATAAGTTTAAATAAAACAAGAAAGAAAAGAAAACAATCAATCGTCCTCAACAGTGGATTCAGGATCGGACTCAACAACTGGTGCTGGTTCCTCCTCCTCATCCTCATCCTGTTCCTCATTCTCAGAGGCCACTAAATCCTCCAAAGCTTCAACCCTGCCTGCCAAAATCTCCTCTCGGTTCTCTGACTCTTCTAGACGACCAATCAAATTAATCATCTCATTTCGCATGTCATGAACCAGATGGGCAAGTTCCTCTTGCCTCTCATTAGCATCCCATTGTTCCTGAGAGTGCTGTGCAATCCTATCTTCTGCTTCTTCCAGATCCTCGCGCAATTTGGCGATCTCCTCGGCGTCCGTCCTTTGCCTCTTAGGCTCAGGAGCATCTAGTACTGGTGGTGGATGTGTAGAAGGTCCCTCAGCAGGGATCTGCTGAGTGCCCTCCTCTGGCTCCTCTTCCGGATCCTCATCCGGGTCCTCATCTGGATCCTCCTCGGGATCCTCGTCTGGATCCTCCTCCGGATCCTCCTCCGGATCTTCCTCCGGATCTGAGTCATCCATCTCATATGGTGGAGGTGATGGAATAGGTGGTGGTGGTGATGACGGTGGTGCTGGAACTATCGGTTCCTCGTCCTCGGAATCATCAATGTAGATATAGGGTACCGATGATGATGCCATGCCTGTTACATAATATCATATGTAAGTGCAATGCCATGGAATGTGTAAGCAAGTCAATTACATAATGTCATATGTAATTTCTAAGCAGTATGTGTAAACATGTGTGTCTAATGTCTAACAGTCATAGTCTAGGCCTACAAATGCAAACCTAGTTCGCTATAACCAATGTCTCTGATACCAATCTGTCACACCCCCAATTTTCAACTAACGGAATCATACCGTTTGGGAACATGACAAACCAGGATCTCAGATCATTAGACATAGCGAAGACCTCTATATGAATTTTCAAAACATACTTTGGTCTTTAAACATAACATCAGAGTTTACAAAAGTTGTGGAAGCGTTATAAAACCAATAACAGTTGTAAAATGTAAAATACAATACAATATTCCAATTGTTTAATAATCCAAATATCTAAAGTGTTTAAAATGCATGAGACTCTATCTCCTAGTCCATGCCAGCTTTAACGCGCGCCTTAGCGTCCTGAGAAAACATGCAAATCAAGTCAACACAAAGGTTGGTGCATAACACAGGTTTTAAGTATTTCACAATGTTCAAAACAACAGTTTGAATAACAAGTTGTAGATAACATAATCACACATGCACAGTCATGATAGCTAGTCATATAAACTATTTACATACGTGTTCGACACCGAAACTGACGGATTGCCATGCTATAGCATGTTTTCGCCTTGCCACTATTGTCTGTCACAACAATAGTAAAATTGTGTTTGGTCAGTCAAACACCTGCGTAGATCCCATCTACCAGGTGAGGTTTGTCAAACCTAATAGATCTATTTCCAACTACCACGCTTTGCATTACAGCAAACTAAAACGGTTCGAGGTGTGTAAGGACTTTCAAGTTGATATGTTTTCACATAATGTAAACAGCTAACTCATGCAAGTGATATGTATCTAGAAGCCGCAATTAGCATATGGGTTTACTTAATCGACATGTTTAGGTTGTGTGGGGATAGATTTTTACCTTGTTTGATGTTCTCTTGATAGAGATCGACTAATGACTTGATTTCGGCAATCCCACGATCGAATTAGTCCCCCCGATGCTTCTGGCTTGGAATTCTTGTGTGTAACAGATCCTAATGATACCGATTTAAGTTTCTGGAACTTCAATTGTAAGGAATTGGATCGGCTTTTACGAATTTGATACATATTGATAACGGTTACAACTCTTGGCCCTTAATTGGTTTAAATTCGATCATTTATGGACTTAATAACCGATAATCATTGCTATTCATCATTAACATGACAGTTATGAATGATAATTTCGATTAATTATACTGGTTTAATAAGAATTTCGAGTTTACCCACTTATTCAACCTAATTTTGACTCTCAAAGTCAAAATTGAGTCTTTTATGGAATTGTAATCCTAATCCCTGAAGTTTTATCATTCAAATACTGTTTCTGAACAATTTTCATCCTTCTATTCTGATTTTAAATGATTTCCCATCATTTCGGTTAATTTCTGATTAACAAAGTTAACTGCGAATTGCCGGATTTTCACTAATTAAGCCAATTAAAACATTTTTGGGCTAAATTAATCCAATTGGACTTCTCAAATACAATTGAGCCTCATTGGGCCTTCCTTGGCCTTATTGGGCCTTCCCTGGGCCTACTTTGTTTTCATTGGGCCTCACTTGACCTTATTGAGCCTTACTGGGCCTCCCTTGGCTTATTGGGCCTACATTGGTTCTGTTGGGCCTATCTTGGCTCTATGGGCTTGCTTTGGCCTTACTGGCCTTCTTGGGCTTTCATTGGCCTTGTTGGGCCTTCATTGGCCTTGTTGGGCCTTCATTGGCCTTATTGGGCCTACGAGGGTTAACGAGGTTAACTCGAAAAGTCGGATTGTCACAACCACAACAACTACAAGGTGAGTTCATACGCCCCTTTTCTAATCTTAACTGATTTCAAATCTCGGGGCTGAGAAACATGCTAAATCTTTTATTTACTTAAAAGTTTTAGAACAACATATTGATTATATTATTATGATTTAGATAATATCGTTTATCTTTATTATCGCTTATCATTGTATGTATGTTGTGTGAGCATAACAGATCTTAAATATCTAAGATGGTTCATGATAATATAGTGTCATGAGTTCATCAACACAATAGAATAATACATATTATAATATTATAGCTTATAATACTTTATTATTCAAACAATGGGTTAATCAGGAGATAACATGGTGACAATTACAAATAACAACAAGAATGATAATCATGATAACATACTTTCATGATGATGGTATCATTCACCACATTCATTAACATCGTGTCATACGATGAGTTCTTATAACACACTGTTAAAATCACTGAGGAATACGTAACACAGGAACAACATATGATACTAATATTGGTGATATCAAGGATGACATCATGATAACTAGTTTCAAGATGTCATCTCCCACACATACTAACATTGTATTATAAGGCATGATATTATAAGAAAATGTTAAATACTAGAACTCTTGGCATTGTGTTCATTTCATGTTGACCATAACATTAGAACATATCAAGGATGATATCACGACAACATAAGTTCCTGACATCCACTCGTTGAGTAATATAAGTGTATTAAGAATTGATCTTATAACACTATGTTTATAATATGAGACTATGTGTTGTGTGACTACGTGAATAGGGAGTATGCTTATATGATGAGCCTAGGTAATATGAGACTATATGAGACTATGTGAAGAGACTATAAGAGACTATGTGATGAGACTACATGAGACTATATGAGACTATGTGATGAGACTATATGAGAATATGTGATGAGACTATATGAGACTATATGAGATAATATGAGACTATGTGATGAGACTATGCGATGAGACTATATGAGACTATGTGAAGAGACTATATGAGACTATGTGATGAGACTATGCGATGAGACTATAGGAGACTATGTGATGAGACTATATGAGACTATACGAGACTATGTGGTGAGACTATACGAGACTATATGATGAGACAAGGTGGAACTATGTGAGAAACGGATGGGTACCCATAGTTGTATTACAAGTAGTGTTGAATTCTGTTAAGCATGTGGTGGGATGGCGTCTGGGTGAGTTGTAGGCTCGACCCTTTCGTATGCCCTATATATAAGCATGCTTGATAGGGCAAAACACTATTCGTAAGTATAACTATGGAGAGGACATCGTGTGAGATAAGCGAGACAATTATCAACAAGACTTGGATGAAACATTTCGACTGTGAATAACACACTGGGGATGAACAAAATCTTATACGTGGATATCAAATGGGTTGAACATACGTGAGATGGAAATGGGTATCTACAGTTGTATTACAAGTGGTGTTGAATTCTATTTAGCATGTGGTGGGATGGCGTCTGGGCGGGTTGTAGGCTCGACCCTTTCATATGCCCTATATATAAGCATGCTTGATAGGATGAAATATCACTTGTGAATATAACTATGGAGTGACCATTGTGTGAGATGGATGAATCAAACATTAACAAGACTCTTGTATGACATCGTGTGTGTGAATGTTAACAAGACAATGGTTTTCAATCACTAAACTTATGAACTCACCAACTAGTTGACTTTGTTTAAATGCATGTTTTCTCAGGTGACAAACAGGTTTAGTCACCAGACATTAGGGATTAAGCTACTGGACTCTTAGAAGACCTAGCTTCATTTTCTGTTGAGCATACTTTTCAATGACAAAACAATGCATCATCTTTTGTAAATCTTGTGCAGATGCAAGATAGAAACTTATTGTTTCTTTTGGATAGATTTACTTAGTTAAATTATGAACGTGACTTTGTAATTTAACTTTGTAATTCTATATCATTGTCATGTTAGCATTTCTCATTTATATCTCATGTGCTATGTAAACAATCTGATCACTTCGATTATCAAGCAATATCGCGCCCCGAGAACTTTCTGTCAGACGGGGAAAGTCAATCTAGCCCGCCGGCTCGGGGTGTGACCGCTGACAACACGTCTTGCTATAATTGTGGCGAGGCTGGACACTTCTCGAGGGATTGCCCCAAGAGAAATCAACCGAGGGCTCAAGTAGCTAGAGGGCGAGCCTTTCAGATCGGAGCAGCTGCGGCTTGACAAGGCCCGAATGTGGTCACGGGTACATTTCTTCTATCTGACTTTTATGCATCCATATTATTTGACACTTGTACTCAGGAAGTGCCCACTAACACTTGGTGATCACACATTTTCCATCGATTTGATACCGATGGAATTGGGAAGTTTCGATATCATCGTCGGAATGGATTGGTTATCTCTTAACAAAGTTGAATTCGTCTGTTCCGAAAAGCTACTAAGTATTCCAGTGGAGAACAATCAAGTATTGGAAATTCATGGAGATCAATCAAACCGCAGTGTCAAATATCCTGCATGAAGGCACACAAGTTTCTAAGGAAACAGGGTATCGCATTCCTAGCTCATGTTGTGGAGAAAGACAAGAAATCAATCAAGATTCAAGATGTACCAGTTGTGAAAGACTTTGCGGACGTGTTTCCAGATGATTTACCGGGACTGCCACCTGAGCGATTAGTGTAGTTTCGAATCGATTTAATTCCAGGAGCGGTTCCTGTGGCTAAGTCACCTTACAGACTCGCGCCATCAAAAATGCAGGAGCTGTCCAATCAACTACAAGAACTACTAGACAAGAGATTCATTCGACCGAGTTTCTCACCATGGGGAGCTCCGGTTCTTTTTGTCAAGAAGAAGGATGGATCATTCAGAATGTTTATCGATTACAAAGAGCTTAACAAACTCACCATTAAGAATCGGTACCCGTTACCAACTATTGATGATTTGTTTGAACAGTTACAGGGAGCTCAATACTTCTCAAAGATAGACTTGCGATCAGGTTATCACCAGCTCCTAATTCAAGAGGAAGACATACCCAAGACGGCTTTTCGTACCCGATACGGTCACTACGAATTCATGGTGATGCCATTCGGATTGACGAACGCACCAGCAGTGTTCATGGATCTAATGAACCGGGTGTGCAAGCCGTATCTAGACCAATTTGTTATTGTCTTTATTGATGATATATTGATCTATCCCAGAAGCGAGAAGGAACATGAACAACTTCTTAACTTCTGAAGAATGAACAACTCTATGCCAAATTCTCCAAGTGTGAATTCTGGCTAAGAGAAGTTCAGTTGTTGGGTCACGTGATTAACAGTGATGGTATTCGCGTGGATCCTGCCAAGATTGAGGCAATCAAGAATTGGGATGTGCCCACAACACCGACAGAGATCAGATCATTTTTTGGATTGGCGGGTTATTATAGGAGATTCATTTCGAATTTCTCTAAGATAGCCTTGCCTCTCATAAAGCTGAAACAGAAGAGCGAACCATTCGTGTGGACACAAAAACAGGATGAGGTGTTCCAAACACTGAAACAAAGATTGTGCAATGCTCCAATCTTAACACTCCCAGAGGGCAACGATGACTTTTTAGTATACTGTGATGCTTCCATCAGGGACTCGATTGTGTTTTAATGCAATGAGACAAAGTTATTGCTTGCGCATCAAGACAGTTGAGGATCCATGAGAATAACTACACAACACATGACTTAGAACTGGGAGTTATTGTCTATGCTTTAAAGATTTGGAGACATTACCTGTACAGTACCAAATGCACCATCTTCACAGATCACAAGAGTTTACAGCACATATTTGATCAGAATGAGCTTAACATGCGACAGAGACGTTGGGTCGAACTCCTGAACGATTACGATTGACCATCCGTGCAAAGCTAATGTTGTTGCAGACGCTTTGAGCCGGAAGGAAAGAGTCAAACCCGTGCGCGTTCGAGCAATGGGAATGACTGTGCAAACAAATCTAAGAGATCAAATCATACAAGCACAACAAGAGGTAGTGGCAAGAAACAATTTGAGAAACGAGCTCGACTGCGGAGCCAAGAAACACTTTGAGACAAAACAATATGGAGTTATCTATTCTCAGGATCGTGTTTGGATCATGGGTACACTCATTCTTGACGAGGCACACAAGACACGCTATTCTGTTCATCCTTGTGCTGATAAGATGTACCAAGTTCCTAGGTCATTTTATTGGTGGCCAGGTATGAGGAAGGATGTGGCTACTTATGTTGTTAAGTGCCTCAAATGTGCCAAGGTCAAAGCTGAACACCAGAAACCGTCAGGTTTGCTGGAACAACCAGAGATACCACAATGGAAGTGGGAACAAATAGCTATGGATTTTATTACCAAACTACCCCGTACTTCCAGCAGACACGATTCTATATGGGTCATCATTGATCGATTGACCAAGTCCGCTCATTTCCTACCGATCAGAGAAAACTACAAGATGGAGAAGCTAGCAAGATTTTATGTTGATGAAATAGTAGTACGGCATGGTGTGCCATTATCTATTATTTCAGATCGGGACAGTCGATTTACATCGCGGTTCTGGAAATTATTGCAACAATCCTTAGGGACAAGTGTAAACTTGAGCACCGCTTGTCATCCACAAACGGATGTTCAAAGGGAGCGAACCATTCAAACCCTGGAGGATATGTTGAGAACATGTGTCCTAGACTTCGGTGGAAGTTGGGACAAACACCTACCACTCATCAAGTTCTGCTACAAAAACAGCTACCACAACAGCATTGGATGTGCTCCGTTCGAAGCACTCTATGGTAGAAAATGTCGGTCTCCGATTTGTTGGACCGAAGTGGGAGACAACAAAATCACTAGGCCTGAACTTATTCAGGAAACTACTGATAATATTGCCCAGATCCAACAGAGATTACAAGCAACACCTAGCCGCCAAAAGAGTTACGCAGACAAACGGCGAAAGCCTTTGGAATTTCAAGTGGGTTACCGAGTCATGTTGAAAGTGTCCCCTGGAAAGCCGTGGTTCGTTTTGGGGCTAAAGGCAAATTAGCCCCAAGGTATGTCGAACCGTTCGAGATAACTCAGCGGATTGGTCCTGTGGCATACCGACTCAGACTTCCTGATGAACTCAGCGGGGTACATGACGTATTTCATGTATCAAATCTTAAGAGATGTCTCGCTGATGAATCGTTAGTCATATCTCTGGAAGAGATACAAGTGGATGAACAACTACATTTCATGGAAGAACTTGTAGAGATTACGGATCGTGAAGTCAAGAGACTGAAGCGAAGTCGTATTCCTATTGTGAAGGTTCGTTGGAACTCCTAGCACATACCAGAATTTACCTGGGAGCGTGAGGATAACATGAAGGCAAAGTATCCCCATATGTTTGAAGAAGTAGTGCCCGACAATGATGGTTAAATTTCGGGACAAAATTTCTTTAACAAGGGGAGACTGTGACAACCAGTACCTGATCATCCGGTAAGTCCGTGCGGTATGTGTACTTTCACTATTTACTATGTGCAAATACAGTGTGTAAACAGTTGTGTGACAACAAGACTCAGAAAACAACAACAGTTGTATGTGTTTAAGTGAAAACTTAAATATAGTAAATACAACAACTCATGAGAAAAAACAGTGTGAAAACAAATGACAAAAACACATCGGTTGCGATCTGATATCCACACATAAGAGGAATCAGATGGCCGACAATTCAGTGTGAAAATAGGTAAGTTTAGTTGAGTCCGTCAGTGAGGAAATACAATTCAACTAACAACTCAGTTACGTTTTCGAACGATGAACTGACAGTGTGTTTGCGTGGATGACGATTCACACAAACATATCTGTGGGTTTAACGTTCTGAAATGATGACTGAAAAGTAGAAAACAAAAATTAGAATGTGAAACCGTCGTCGGATTAGTTCGGGTGACGATTCGAACGAATACGTGCGATGGCGGAACGATCTGACGAAACGAAACGACGAAACGATCAACTCATAATAAATAAAAGAATTAAAAAGATTTACCAGGAATAACCACCTTAAAAACCTAAAAAAAATAAATAATAAATCCTTTTTTATTTAATTCCGTAAAATACGCGCATTACGCGCCGGAAACGTAACGAAATCGAAAACCGAGCAAACGAAACGAACCCGAACACACCCATGGTATAAAAACCCTAAATTTGTTCATCCTCTTCATTTATTTAATCCCACTCTCTAAAACCCCATTCTCGGAATCCTCTCTCTCTAGAAATTCGAACTTCAAACACCTAGATCTCCCTCATTTCTTGATGAAATCTTGCAAACTTGGTGTCTAAATGAAGCTCTTGATCCCCTCTACACGAAAGTACAACAGATCGGAAGTAAATCCAACTGAAATCGAGGTAATCTGAGCTTGAAAGTTGCAAAAATTAGGGTTTTTAACCCCTTGTTCGACCCACTAACCCTAACCGACCCCAAGTCTTCTCCTTCAACCCCTACACCCCCGAGAACTAACCCTTGCATAACACCACTACCGAAAATCATTATTGACCACATTTAGAATCTCAAAAACCATTTAGGATGTGGATGCCTGTGACTAGGTCGAATGGGGGTCGCCCGAATGGGGTTTGAGCCGAGGGAATGGGCTGGTTCGGCCAAAGGAAGAGGCTGGTTCAGCCGAATGGATGGCTAGTTGAATGACTCATTTGGTCGGAGAACTTCTTTCACATGGCATACTCAGTCAGCCAAGGGTCCTCCGCATGAACCACATTCGGCCAATGGATGGCCCATTCGTTCCATATTCAATCGGCCGTACTTATTCGGATGATACCTCAGTCGGCCTAACATCATTCGGACACATGGGTTAACTTACAAACAAACACTTTGAAACCAACCATATGGGGACAACATGCATGGATATGGGGGGGGGGTGGGGTTAATCGAGATTACAACAAAGGTGGTGGTGAAATAGTTTTAGGTTGAATCAATTTAATACTCAAAAATCATTAACATGCAAAGTTTAATGTCAATAAACCTAAGTTAATACTTAGGAACTATATGGGCATTAAAACTCAAGAATCAATAAACCTAGATCCATATTGTGGTAAAAATTAGATTTTCGAACTTGGGTTAAGGTTGATAAAGTCTATTGGGGCTAAAAATTCAACAGAACTAACATAATATGCTAAATATGACCTAGTGTTTAAATGTTAGCATATACCATAACAAAGGAACGAGGACTAAACGTTAACAAAAACCTACAGGTGTTAGCCAATTTTAGGGCTAACACATACTTATAAGTTACAAACATCGTGAAACCAATACAGGATCATTAAAACAATATCAAGAACAACAACGAGCGCGTGCATTTCTTATTAGTACTTAGCCAACCACATCAACTACAAGGTGAGTTCATACGCCCCTTTTCTAATCTTAACTGATTTCAAAACTCGGGGCTGAGAAACATACTTATTCTTTTAAATATTTAAAAGTTTTAGTACAACATATTGCTTACACTATGATTGAGGTAACATTGTTTATCTTATTATCGCTTATCATTGCATGTATGCTTGTGTGATCATAACATATCTGAAATATCTAAGATGATTCATGATAATATAGCTTCATGATTACATCAACACAATAGAATAATACATGTTATAAGATTATATCTTATAATACTTTATTATTCTTACATTGAGATAACCATGAGATAACACTGTGACAATGACAGTAACTAATAAGAATGGCATAATGATAACATAATTTCATAACATCGTTCACCACCGAAGTTAACTAAGGATAGTAAGACTAGTTCTTAATTACAACACTATATTTACAACTCAGTGAAGACTATGGGATAACATGAGACAAATACAAGAGATAACAAGAATGATAATCATGATAACATAATTTCATGGTAACAAAATCATTCACATATTGACTAACATTGTGTAATAAGACAAGTTCAACACTTTGTTAAAGGCTATGAGAACACATAACATGGAAAACAAACACATTGAGATGATGACTATTGTGAACACAACAACAATTGATTACTATTAAACTGCTTGTATTATATCACAACAATCATGTGTTCATGTATTCAAGTTCAATTGTAAGTCCCTTCTATATAATCGTTTACCAGTTAATTTAGCGGGACTAAACCGACGATAACGTAGTGGTACCATCAATGTTTGATTTACCCTTTTGGGGAAGCCCGTGGTGATAGTTTGCTATTTAGGCATCTTAGTAATGTTAAACCTAGGTCAAACATCATTTGTTAACATTAGTTGATCTATTTTACTTGCTAGTTCATTTTTGACTATGTTCATTATGCTTAGAGTTCACATAAGACATCATATATAACAGTTTATTAAACCTTTTGGTGTGAGTATTAAAACCTATGAAAGTCACCAACTCTTTGAGTTAACACTTGATTTTAATATGTTTCAGGTGGAAATGGAAACTAGCATTCATATGAGCTTGGATTTAGTTTTATTTGTTTTGAATTATGTATACGAATTTGAATTTGAAATAATGTAATAGTTTTGTTTGAAGTTATTTGACTATGTAATGAATGTTTGTATTAATATCGCATTGAATGATTATTTATGATTATTTGCATCTTTTGTTGAACTGCAGAAACCACGAGGATTAGTTGTTTCACCAAAAACAAGGCTTTAGACACTTAGTCAAAGCTTTGGTTTTAGCTCCCTCTAAAGTTTTACACTTAGGAAAAAAAAAATTGCATTTTGTTACATATGTTTAGCATGGTTTTAAAAAATATTTGGTCGGCGCTTTTTTTATTTTTTATAAAAATGTGCCCAATGGTGTTACAAACCTATAAAAAATTCAAAAAAAAAAAACGTTTTTTACATGGTTTACACGGTTTTCGCTCTAAGAAGTGGTTTTCAAATTATCTATACCCTGTGTATATATATATATATATAATCGTATACATACATATATATGTATATTAAAGATATTAAAATTTGTTTTCTTGTATATTGTGACAATTCGCAATTCCAGGTTAGAATTTCGTGTCTTAGTCTTAATTAAGTCCTATTAAGATTAAAATAATCTAAACAAACCGTTAGAATCAAATAAAAACTCTTGAATCATTGAATCTCTAAGTTCAATAGGTCAAATCGCGAAAATCTGCGAAAAGGCAACTCGGCATGCTAAATTGGCAGATTCATGACAACTCGAACTTCCTAATCACATTAGAATCATAATGGGATGTAATTGGAAGCATGAAAATGAGAATTGATCATTTTTAGCAATTCCTGAAATTATACACGAAAAGCCGAACAAACAATTGCGAAAACGGCAAAATCAAGCAAACCCTTGATTTAATTTCATCCTTATCCTATTACCCCATGTCTATCCCATCTTATCTGATAAAAATAAGACATTTATGAAGGAAAATAGGTGGACAAATGTAGACCACAAATCAAAAGTCATATATGGCCAAAATCTTGACTTTAACCAACATTTTCAACACTTTTTCTTTCTTCCCAACCCCTCAAATTCGACCAGGCCATCCCCACCACTTTCTGGATTTTCAAACACATCTCAAACATCATTTCTAAGTAGATCCAAGAGGTACTCAAGTCCAAGATCAAGTAGAACAAAGAATCAAGCTTTAAAAGTTGATTTTTAGTGAGTTTTCAAGCCAATCCTCAACCAAGTAAGCTCTTGTGTCAATTTTTGATTTGAATAGATTAAGATAGCTTAAACAAGTGTTATGAAGCTTGTTTGAACATTGGTTATGGGCTGGAAATCATCAGATCTTGAAAATCCATGAAAAAGGGCAAAATTGTCCAAAAACCCGATTTTTCAAATTTGTCTAAATCGAGATTTTTCTTCACAAAACTCTAGATATATGTTAAATATTAGGATCTGGAGATTTTGGCCCGGCAAAAATGTCAAAATATTGATTTGGCCCGCAAAAACTATGTTTGGCCTGTGTGTCTCGGCCAGCGGCCCCAGGCGGCCCCAGGCGGCCTACGCGTCCCGGCCATGCGGCCCCATGCGGCCTGTGCTGCGGCCCGTGCGTCCCGTGTCGCGGCCCATGCGTCTCGTGTCGCGGCCCATGCGTCCCGTGTCGCGGCCCCTATGCGGCCCCATGTGTCCCGGTCGTTACCGGGAACGCTTGGCCAAAGGACCAACCGGCTAGCCAAGGCCAAGGCCAAGCCAGGCCGGCTCGAGCCCTTGCCCAGCCAACGGCCCAGACCACCAAGCCACCACCCAGACCACCGAGCCACCACCGGACCGCCGCCGTTGACCACCGTTGACCGCCGCCGGCCGCCACCACCGGCGACTTTTCCGGCCAAGATTCCGGCGGAATATTCCGGTGGAAAGGAATATTCCGGCGGAATATTCCGGCGAAAAGGAATATTCCGGCGACTTTTCCGGCCAAACACAAATTTCGTCCGTTTTGCGTTCTGAACTTCGTTTCGCGATCCGATTTTGATAAAAATGACATATTTTTAATCGATTTCGCGTTCCGGACTCAATTTTTTTGTCCGTTTAGCAATTCGAAAATCCGATTTCAGTCTGAAAACTGATCAAGTCTCCGATTATTACACGAAATTCAGCTTTCAAGTCGGTTTTCAATACAAATAACCATTTTCAGTCGATTTCGCATTCCGGACGCAGTTTTGCGATCTGTTTCGCAATCCGGAAACCCGATAATCGATTTAGAAGCAGATTGGAGTTCCGATTGTGACCGGAATTCAGTTTTATTATCGGTTTTCAATAGAAAAACCTATTCCTTGTCGATTTCGCATTCCGGACTCAGTTTTGTGATTTGTTTCGCAATCCGGAATCCCGACAATCGATTTAGAAGCAGATTGGAGTTCCGATCGTGACTGGAATACAGTTTTATTATCGGTTTTCAATATAAAAACCTATTCTGGGTCGATTTCGCATTCCGGACTCAGTTTTGTGATCTGTTTCGCAATCCGGAATCCCGACAATCGATTTAGAAGCAGATTGGAGTTCCGATCGTGACTGGAATTCAGTTTTATTATCGGTTTTCAATATAAAAACCTATTCGGGGTCGATTTCGCATTCCGAACTCAGTTTTATGATCTGTTTGGTAATCTGATAGTCAGATTTTCACCAGAAGTCGATTGAGAATACGGATTTGAAAACAAAGTAAATTTCTCATCAAATTAAGTGCAAACAACTCACCGAACTTTAATAAATTACAGATTTAGAATCCAGGAACTAGCAATACGAACATTGTATTCTGTTTATTGAGTTATAGCGACTGAGGTGAGTTCACGAACCCCTTTTACTGTATTTTGGCTTTTGAACTCGGGGAATGAGAAAACATAAAAACTAATTTGAAACATCTTGATTATTGTAAAGCTTTGAAATGCTTATGAAACATTTTGTGAAACATGAAACCTGATTTGATCAGGTGGAACTCTGAAACGCTTTCGATGCATTTTGTGAAACTTGAAACCTGATTTGATCAGGTGAAACTCTGAAACACTTTTGAAACATTTTGTGAAACATGAAAACGAAAGCGTTGTAAAACATTTGATTGAAACACGTGACAGTGGGTAGAACACATGACCAAACTTGTCATTATTTCACGGGTTACACATTTGTCGGTAAGTCCCCTATTCTGTAACCGTTAACCGTGGGGGGCGTGATTATTGTGAATAGATTCTATTTGTGATTGACAATCCTCGCCCGTGGTTCGTAGCTAAAACCACGACTGGATGTCGAGCGGGCGCTCAATAAGGATATAACACACAATGTCTTGCGACAAGGACATTGGGAAGGGCAAACACTGAACTCTTCAGCTCGGTTACGGGAGCCCAGGAGTTATAATTGGACAGTTGGTCGGGAACTAAACACGACATTGTTGGAAGAAACAATGTTCGCACTGGATACCAATGTTTGACACCCAGTTTGAGACATGAATATTATTTAACTTATTTTATGAAAACATTTGAATTGTTTGGATACATTACATACGTTTTGATAAATAAATTTGTGAACTCACCAGCAATATGCTGATTGTTTTAAAATCATGTTTTCTCAGATGCATAATGATACAGGGGTGGAGCTGGGAGCTCAATCTTTGGAGACCTATTGTAGAGTCTATGAGAGATAGACTCAACAGTGTGATACATAGCATATTATATATGTGTAATAGCATTATGTATATATGTGTGTGAAACTCAGTTAAAACTATTATTACATTAGGCTTGTGGCTAATGTAGTTGTAACATGGGTTTGTAATATAGAAACATATGTGTATTTTGTTATAAACAATGACTGTGAAACCTTGAAAGTCACACGGTACGCTTCCGCAACGACAAGGGTGTGACAGATTGGTATCAGAGCCATTGGTTTATAGCAAATTAGGTTGCATGACTAAGACCCAATCTATAGCCATATGACTCTAACACGAAACATTAATGTTTCATATTCAGAAACATGCTGAGAGGACGACCGAGGAGAAATCCGCAGGGAAATCCACAAGGAAATCCGCAGGGAAATCCACAAGGAAATCCGCAGGGAAATCCGCAAGGAAACCAGCATGGCAATCCTGAAATTGAGCAACCGGTTATCTCGGCAGAGATGGACCAGCTTATAAATAGACGAGTGGCTGATGCTATGGCCACCTACAGAAATCACCAACACACAGGAGAGGGAGGATCTGTAGGTGGCAATGGTGCTGGAGGAGGCAGCGCAACTGTCGAAACCACTGCTACTGCACCAAAAGTATGTTCTTACAAGGATTTCCTGAACTGCCAGCCTCTTAGCTTTAATGGAACCGATGGAGCTATCGCACGGATCCGATGGTGCGAAAAGATGGAAACGGTATTCCGTGTCAGTAATTGCCCTGAGGAATGCCGAGTCAAGTATGCCACTTGTACTCTGAATGGAGCAGCACTTACATGGTGGAACAACCATGTTCAAGGTTTAGGCATTGATGAAGCCTATCAGATTCCCTGGTTAACACTGAAGCAAATGATGATGGATGAATATTGTCCACGAAGCGAGATCCAGAAAATGGAAGAAGAATTCTATAATCTGAAAGTGCAAGGGAGTGACATTGCCAGTTATACTACTAAATTTCACGAGCTGGCACAACTTTGCCCAACGATGGTCACTCCCGAGTACAAGCGAATAGAACAGTATCTGAAAGGGCTTCCTCCAAGTATTGAAGATATGGTGACTTCTTCTAAGCCAGATACCATTCAAAGTGCAATTCGGTTGGCTCATCGCCTGATTGATCAGGCAGTTCGTCGTGGAATCTTGGGAACAAAGGTACAAGAGGAAAAGCATAACATTGGCAACAAACGAAAATGGAACGGCAATTCCCCAAATCAACAACAAAAGAAACCGACTCAAGTTAGAGTCAACACTGCTGTGACAACTGATAAGAAATCTTATGTGGGAAAATTTCCCAAGTGTGAAAAATGTGGGTACCATCATGAGGGTGAATGTAGGCCCTTCCTGTGTAACAGATGTGGAAGACGTGGACATTTAGCGAGGAATTGTCGAGCTCCTGTACCTACATCGGTGACAGATAGCAACAGGGATAATAGGAGTTGTTTTGAATGCGGAGTTGTAGGTCATCTCAGGAAGAACTGCCCAAAGCTGACAAATCAAGGTGGCAACAATGCTCGAGGTAGGGCCTTTGTTATTGCAGCCGGAGACGCTAAACGAGATCCAAACCTCGTGACGGGTACGTTCTTTGTCAATAATCATTATGCTTCGGTCCTATTTGATACGGGGGCAGATAAGAGCTTTATGTCAACTGAATTTAGCACATTAATTGGAGCCAATCCAACTGCATTACACGATAGATACACAATAGAACTAGCCAACGGAAAACTGATAGAAACTAGTGAGATAATTCAAGGGTGTACCTTACAACTAGGAGATTATGTCTTTGCTATAGATCTTTTATCGGTGAATTTAGGAAGTTTCGACGTGGTTGTCGGAATGGACTGGTTGTCCAAAAACCACGCAGAAATTGTATGCTGTCAGAAGGTGGTCCGTATTCCACTCCCAAGTGGGGAAACTCTCTCAATTCATGGTGAAAAGAGCGAAAAGGCGTTACAAATCATCTCCTGTATGAAAGCCCACAAGTACCTAAGCAAGGGATGTCAAGCAATATTAGCACACGCCATGGAAAGGAAGTCAAAAGAGAAGCGATTAGAAGATATACCGATTGTACGAGAGTATCCAGAGGTATTTCCTGAAGATTTGCCTGGATTACCACCTAACAGACAAGTCGAATTTAGAATTGACTTGGTGCCTGGCGCAGCACCAATAGCTCGATCACCGTATAGATTAGCCCCAACAGAGATGCAGGAGCTATCTAACCAACTACAAGAGTTACTGGACAAAGGTTTCATAAGACCAAGCTTCTCACCGTGGGGAGCACCCGTTTTATTCGTAAAGAAGAAAGATGGAACCTTTAGAATGTGCATCGATTACCGAGAGTTGAACAAGCTGACAGTCAAGAATCGGTACCCGTTACCAAGGATAGATGATCTATTCGATCAGTTGCAAGGTTCCAGTTTCTATTCAAAGATCGATCTGCGTTCAGGATACCATCAGCTAAGGGTCAAGGACGAGGACGTTCCAATCACTGCTTTTAGAACCCGGTATGGTCATTATGAGTTTTTGGTTATGCCGTTTGGATTGACGAATGCCCCGACAGTTTTTATGGACCTTATGAATAGGGTCTGTAAACCGTACTTGGATAAATTTGTCATTGTGTTCATCGATGATATACTTATTTATTCCAAGACCAAAGAAGATCATGAGCAACACCTAAGGCTTATTTTGGAGTTGTTGAGGGACGAAAAACTGTATGCCAAGTTTTCCAAATGTGAATTTTGGATGAGAGAAGTACAATTCCTTGGGCATGTAATTAATCAAAAAGGCATACATGTTGATCCTGCCAAGATTGAGGCTATCAAGAATTGGAATGCACCCGAAACCCCGACTGAAGTACGTCAGTTCCTTGGCTTAGCAGGGTATTATAGAAGATTCATTGAAGGTTTCTCCAAGATTGCTTTACCACTGACTACATTGACGCAGAAGGATAAGAAATTTGAATGGAGCAACAAACAAGAGGCAGCATTTCAATTGTTGAAGCAAAAACTATGCAGTGCACCTATTTTATCACTACCAAAAGGAACAGATGATTTCGTAGTGTACTGTGATGCATCACATCAAGGATTGGGTTGTGTACTGATGCAGAAAGAAAAAGTTATTGCATACGCGTCCCGACAGCTCAAAACTCATGAGAAGAACTACACTACGCATGATTTGGAACTAGGAGCTGTAGTGTTCGCACTCAAAATCTGGAGACACTACCTTTATGGTACAAAGTGTACAATTTACACTGACCATAAAAGTCTCCAGCATATTTTCGATCAAAAAGACTTGAATATGAGACAACGTCGCTGGGTTGAATTACTCAATGACTATGATTGCAGCATTCGCTATCATCCTGGCAAGGCAAATGTTGTTGCAGATGCTTTAAGCAGGAAAGAGCGAACCAAGACATTACGAGTGCGAGCTTTGGGGATGACTATTCAAACAAACCTCACTGCCCAAATTCGAAATGCCCAAATTGACGCCCTTAAGGAAGAAAACTTGCGGAATGAATCCTTGCGATGCTTGAATAAGAAATTTGAGGTCAAGATTGACGGAACTCGCTACTTTGCAAATAGAGTCTGGGTACCAAACTTTGGGAACCTAAGGAGCTTAGTAATGGATGAAGCTCACAAGTCTCGATACTCTGTACACCCTGGCTCTGATAAAATGTATCATGACCTCAAAGAACTGTATTGGTGGCCTAACATGAAGGCTGACATCGCTCTGTATGTTAGCAAATGTCTAACCTGCTCTAAGGTTAAAGCTGAGTATCAAAAACCATCAGGGTTGTTGCAGCAACCAGAGATTCCACAATGGAAGTGGGATCAGATTACAATGGATTTTGTCACGAAACTACCCAAAACTTCTAGTGGCTATGACACTATCTGGGTAATAGTCGATCGTCTCACAAAGTCTGCACATTTCTTGCCTATGAAAGAAACTGATAAAATGGACAAACTCACAAGGCTTTTCATCAGGGAAGTAGTTTCCCGACATGGAATTCCAACCTCCATCATCTCTGATCGAGACAGCAAATTCACCTCACGAGTATGGCAGACCCTACATGAGGCATTGGGTACTCGTTTGGATATGAGTACAGCATATCATCCTCAAACGGATGGTTAGAGCGAAAGGACTATCCAAACTCTGGAGGACATGCTTCGAGCATGTGTGATTGATTTTGGAAGCAGTTGGGATACACATATGCCTTTGATCGAATTCTCATACAACAACAGTTATCACACGAGCATCAAGGCAGCACCATTTGAAGCGTTGTACGGTCGTAAATGCCGATCACCTATATGTTGGACCGAGGTTGGTGAAAGTCAACTCACAGGTCCAGAAATCATTCAGGAAACGACAGATAAAATCTTTAAAATTCGAGACAGACTACGAGCCGCACAAGATCGTCAGAAGAGCTATGCTGATGTGAGACGCAAACCATTGTCTTTCCAAGTTGGGGACCGTGTCATGTTAAAGGTCTCACCTTGGAAAGGTGTTGTAAGATTCGGAAAACGTGGCAAATTGAACCCTCGATACATAGGGCCGTTTGAAATCATTGCAAAGGTGGGACCCGTTGCATACAAACTCAAACTACCACCGGAACTCAGTGGGGTGCATGACACATTTCATGTATCGAATCTCAAGAAGTGTTTGTCAGATGAAACGCTTGTGATACCGTTGGAAGAAATCCAAATCGATGATCAATTACACTTCATAGAGGAACCGGTGGAAATCATGGATAGGGAAGTGAAACAGTTGAAACAAAGTCGTATCCCGATAGTAAAGGTCCGTTGGAACTCAAGGCGAGGACCGGAATTTACCTGGGAACGCGAAGATAAGATGAAACTCAAATACCCCCAACTGTTCGATGACACATCAGTCTTGGGAATCACAAACTGAATTTCGGGACGAAATTCCAATAACGGGGGGAGACTGTGACAATTCGCAATTCCAGGTTAGAATTTCGTGTCTTAGTCTTAATTAAGTCCTATTAAGATTAAAATAATCTAAACAAACCGTTAGAATCAAATAAAAACTCTTGAATCATTGAATCTCTATGTTCAATAGGTCAAATCGCGAAAATCTGCGAAAAGGCAACTCGGCATGCTAAATTGGCAGATTCATGACAACTCGAACTTACTAATCACATTATAATCATAATGGGATGTAATTGGAAGCATGAAAATGAGAATTGATCATTTTTAGCAATTCCTGAAATTATACACGAAAAGCCGAACAAACAATTGCGAAAACGGCAAAATCAAGCAAACCCTTGATTTCATCCTTATCCTATTGCCCCATGTCTATCCCATCTTATCTGATAAAAATAAGATATTTATGAAGGAAAATAGGTGGACAAATGTAGACCACAAATCAAAAGTCATATATGGCCAAAATCTTGACTTTAACCAACATTTTCAACACTTTTTCTTTCTTCCCAACCCCTCAAATTCGACCAGGCCATCCCCACCACTTTCTGGATTTTCAAACACATCTCAAACATCATTTCTAAGTAGATCCAAGAGGTACTCAAGTCCAAGATCAAGTAGAACAAAGAATCAAGCTTTAAAAGTTGATTTTTAGTGAGTTTTCAAGCCAATCCTCAACCAAGTAAGCTCTTGTGTCAATTTTTGATTTGAATAGATTAAGATAGCTTAAACAAGTGTTATGAAGCTTGTTTGAACATTGGTTATGGGCTGGAAATCATCAGATCTTGAAAATCCATGAAAAAGGGCAAAATTGTCCAAAAACCCGATTTTTCAAATTTGTCTAAATCGAGATTTTTCTTCACAAAACTCTAGATATGTGTTAAATATTAGGATCTGGAGATTTTGGCCCGGCAAAAATGTCAAAATATTGATTTGGCCCGCAAAAACTATGTTTGGCCTGTGTGTCTCGGCCAGCGGCCCCAGGCGGCCCCATGCGGCCTACGCGTCCCGGCCATGCGGCCCCATGCGGCCCCGTGCGTCCCGTGTCGCGGCCCATGCGTCCCGTGTCGCGGCCCCTATGCGGCCCCATGTGTCCCGGTCGTTACCGGGAACGCTTGGCCAAAGGACCAACCGGCTAGCCAAGGCCAAGGCCAAGCCAGGCCGGCTCGAGCCCTTGCCCAGCCAACGGCCCAGACCACCAAGCCACCACCCAAACCACCGAGCCACCACCGGACCGCCGCCGTTGACCACCGTTGACCGCCGCCGGCCGCCACCACCGGCGACTTTTCCGGCCAAGATTCCGGTGGAAAGGAATATTCCGGCGAAAAGGAATATTCCGGCGACTTTTCCGGCCAAACCCAAATTTCGTCCGTTTTGCGTTCTGAACTTCGTTTCGCGATCCGATTCGCCATCCGGTGATCCGATTTTGATAAAAATGACATATTTTTAATCGATTTCGCGTTCCGGACTCAATTTTTTTGTCCGTTTAGCAATTCGAAAATCCGATTTCAGTCTGAAAACTGATCAAGTCTCCGATTATTACACGAAATTCAGCTTTCACGTCGGTTTTCAATACAAATAACCATTTTCAGTCGATTTCGCATTCCGGACGCAGTTTTGCGATCTGTTTCGCAATCCGGAAACCCGATAATCGATTTAGAAGCAGATTGGAGTTCCGATTGTGACCGGAATTCAGTTTTATTATCGGTTTTCAATATAAAAACCTATTCCTTGTCGATTTCGCATTCCGGACTCAGTTTTGTGATCTGTTTCGCAATCCGGAATCCCCGACAATCGATTTAGAAGCAGATTGGAGTTCCGATCGTGACTGGAATTCAGTTTTATTATCGGTTTCCAATATAAAAACCTATTCGGGGTCGATTTCGCATTCCGAACTCAGTTTTATGATCTGTTTGGTAATCTGATAGTCAGATTTTCACCCAGAAGTCGATTGAGAATACGGATTTGAAAACAAAGTAAATTTCTCATCAAATTAAGTGCAAACAACTCACCGAACTTTAATAAATTACAGATTTGGAATCCAGGAACTAGCAATACGAACATTGTATTCTGTTTATTGAGTTATAGCAACTGAGGTGAGTTCACGAACCCCTTTTACTGTATTTTGGCTTTTGAACTCGGGGAATGAGAAAACATAAAAACTAATTTGAAACATCTTGATTATTGTAAAGCTTTGAAATGCTTATGAAACATTTTGTGAAACATGAAACCTGATTTGATCAGGTGGAACTCTGAAACGCTTTCGATGCATTTTGTGAAACTTGAAACCTGATTTGATCAGGTGAAACTCTGAAACACTTTTGAAACATTTTGTGAAACATGAAAACGAAAGCGTTGTAAAACATTTGGTTGAAACACGTGACAGTGGGGAGAACACATGACCAAACTTGTCATTATTTCACGGGTTACACATTTGTCGGTAAGTCCCCTATTCTGTAACCGTTAACCGTGGGGGGGCGTGATTATTGAGAATAGATTCTATTTGTGATTGACAATCCTCGCCAGTGGTTCGTAGCTAAAACCACGACTGGATGTCGAGCGGGCGCTCAATAAGGCTATAACACACAATGTCTTGCGACAAGGACATTGGGAAGGGGCAAACACTGAACTCGTCAGCTCGGTTACGGGAGCCCAGGAGTTATAATTGGACAGTTGGTCGGGAACTAAACACGACATTGTTGGAAGGAACAATGTTCGCACTGGATACCAATGTTTCACACCCAGTTTGAGACATGAATATTATTTAACTTATTTTATGAAAACATTTGAATTGTTTGGATACATTACATACGTTTTGATAAATAAATTTGTGAACTCACCAGCAATATGCTGATTGTTTTAAAATCATGTTTTCTCAGATGCATAATGATACAGGGGTGGAGCTGGGAGCTCAATCTTTGGAGACCTATTGTAGAGTCTATGAGAGATAGACTCAACAGTGTGATACATAGCATATTATATATGTGTAATAGCATTATGTATATATGTGTGTGAAACTCAGTTAAAACTATTATTACATTAGGCTTGTGGCTAATGTAGTTGTAACATGGGTTTGTAATATAGAAACATATGTGTATTTTGTTATAAACAATGACTGTGAAACCTTGAAAGTCACACGGTACGCTTCCGCAACGACAAGGGTGTGACATATATATATACACACACACTAGGTAAAAATTTTCAAAAGATATCATATATTATTTAGTAAATATATTTATTTAATACAAATTTACAGGAATGTTACAGTCTCCCCTACTTTTAGGAATTTCGTCCCGAAGTTAAGGAGAAACTATAAAGAACAGAGGTTTTCAGGTGATCTTCTCGTTTCAAGTGAACTCGTGAACAGGTTTCTTGTGACATCCGTCAATTACTCAGTTTTTAATCTCGACCGAAGCTTTAATTTTTATGTATCTATGTTAGATTTATTTAAACTCAACAAGCAATATAAAGAAAAATATATAATAACGTTATGTATTAAATTGTCAATCAAATCACAAAACTTAAAACTTTAATATCATAATCAAAACTTGTTAAATAAACACTAACACTGGGTCTTAAAAACATAGTAAGAATGCACATGTATACATATTTTAGGAACCTGATTATACTCCTACCTACGATCATATTATTTATTTTTCCCACTCTCACCTATCATCATCCTAAAAAAAAATAATCAATATATATATATATATATATATATATATATATATGAGAGTGTGTAAGAAATAAAAAAAAATAAAATATAGCAACTTTATAAATATATAAGGTGTTCGTAGGATAAAAAAAAAAGAAGAAAAGCAAGTTGTTATGCTTATTATGAATTTGACAGCAATCAAATTTTTTATGGCAATCTTTTTCATCAAAATCTCAATCATGTCTTGAAGGATTTTTTTTATGTACTATGCCATACCATTATTACAAATATTCAAACACTCAACATCTTCTCACCTTACTTCTTGGTGTGTACGTAAATCCCATGCTTCAATTAAATATTCAAAAGGCCATATTTCAAATCTAATATAAATAGATGTAGGAAGTCTTGTAAGAACACACCCACAAAAATTCCACAACTTAAACACACAACACACACTTACTCTTGCACTCTCTATTTTTTTTAGCTTCAACACCACCAAAACCAGCACCCCTTTCAAACCTTTTGGTTTTTATCTGGTAAAGAAACAACCACCAAGTGGACCAGCCTCAAAGTTTTGTTGGACCTCTCTTCCTCTCGAACACAACCTCAAGGATCAGATTCTTCCAAGTTTCCCTACAAGATCAAGATCTTTCTACAACTCTCATCCTTCTCCTTGCTTGCTAAGGTGAAACGGCTCTCAAACGTTTAGTTTAAAATTACATATACACACATATACACATTTCAGATTTTTAGACAGAATCTGTCCCAACTTTAACTAACTATAACTTTGTCTTAAAAACACGAAAATTAGCAAACTCAAACTCTATGGTTAAGTTCGTTGAGTTAGCTTTCTAAGAACTACTTATACGTTTTCTAACTCAACCAAATGCTACCCGAAACAATCTCTACAAAATCAGTACGCATATTTCGACCTTTTGACTTTAGTGGCTGTTTCGGTCTATCTCCGAGTAGAATCTTAAGAAATTTTCTTAACGAAAGTTGTTCGGAACACGTTAAAATACTTGACTGTAAATTTTCATGATTTAATAAAAACGTTTGCTATTTTAAAACTTCGCTCGAAGTTAGTGAACTGAATCTGTCAGAAAACGAAAAATTTAAACATTCATACCCATATGTACTACATATATATAATTGTCATGAAAAATGAAATATTAACTCGTATACGTATATATGAAGTGATTTAAATGGTTATTATGAAAATATAATATTTCAAGTTTTTAGATATTGATAGACAAAAATAAACATTTTTCAAAATACAAAAATAATAAATAAGTATTCTTAAGACATTATAAAAAGTTTTTCCAACTATAAAACACATTTTTGTACGAAAAATCTAACAACAAAAATATACCAAGAACATCGTAACAATAACACGAAACATAACAATAGTAACACGAACTTTGACAAGTTCACGAACTCAATGGAAATCCGCAATGTTGTAGGAACCGGGTAGGGATTCCATACAAGACAACATTCATACTCAGGAATCAGAGATCCACTCTAACAGTGAGTTTCACGGCCCCTATTTTTACAATGTTTTACTAACTCACAGGGGGGAGAAATCATGCTTGTAATCGTTTCATTGACACAAGTGGTTTTGGTTCAACACATTATTACATGAGTTACTTTTATCGTTTTAAGTCCCCTATTCTATAATCGTTAATTGTGGGTGAACGTGAATTATTGGGAATAGTACTATTCGGGAGTGACAAACCCCACCCGTGGTTAGTAGCTCTAACTTTGATTGTAGGTCAGATCGGGTGCACAATATTCATCTCAATACAATGTTTTGCGATAGAACATTGGGATGGGGCAATTCAATCATGTCGAGTTCGGTTATGGGAGCTCATGTTAATAATTAATATACACAACTCATGATATTGTTTTGAGAACAGTAGACACATTTTGAAATCTTGTGGTCGAATGAAACAACTCAATTTTTACGTGTTTAAACCTGTGAACTCACCAGCTTTATGCTGACTGTTTTTAGCATGTATTTCTCAGATAATTGAAGCAAGCATGGGACATATTTTGGGAATGATTTGCATGAAGTCTCATCACGTTAACATACATATTTTTGGGATTTTTCTAGCATAGCCTATTTACTTAGGACATGTTCGTGAAGTCTTACATGTCAAATTTTGAAGTTTAGAACATATGTTGGTTATAAATCGGATGATTGTAATTTAAGACATGATGTAAAAAAAAACTTATTATTAATGCATGGAGAAGTCGTTCAATGTAAATAATGACTGTGAATCCATGACCGTCGCACCTCGCGTGTTCCGCCTTGGCGGGGTGTGACAGATTGGTATCAGAGCCATTGGTTATAGAGAACCAGGTTGCATGTAGTAGCTTGAACTATAACCCTAGGCTCACAAGGTTCCATTCGTACTACTCATGTAGGCATGACTTAAGTAAAAACATTCTAGGATTGTTGTATTGTAACCATGTCATGTAACCCTGTTCACGTTTACTCATCGAATGATGGTTACTCCACATTCACACAACCTCCACCACCGCCATCAGCAAAGACACCATCACCCATCAAGGTGTCTAACGATACCATGGAGGACGTCACAGTGTCAGACGACAAAGACATCGAAGAGAATTACGGGTTCAATATAATAGAGCAACCAGGGAGTCTAGTTTAGGATGGTGCATGCCAGATTATCACTAGGAACGAGAATACCAAATTTAAAGAGATTGTAAAATACACAATACTTTAGAGACACTGACGCTTCCGGGGCTCAGAATAGTTTTCTAGCACCATCCAACTAAAGTGAATACTTTCTCAAACACTCTATTGCTAATAACTCTCAACCATGTAACCGGTGGTTACAAGGTGTACTCTTGATATCCTTATGGATAGCACTCTGAACCGAGATAGGAGGAACCAAAATGATTATGTAAGGTAAATTGACGATTACGGGTGGCCAACGTAATGGTGAATTTATATGTACATATGAATTTTGACGAAACCCATTGTTCAGAATACAAAGAAAACTCAACCCATAAAGAAAAATCTATAGGAGATATCGAAAACACCTTACAAAGGATTGTATTTCCATTCATCACTAAGAACATGATGGAAGGATGGATTAAGACTCCCAAAATCTATTCTGTCGTCGTACGTTCATTGAACCTCCAATGATGTCGTACGTTCACTGAACCTCTAATGGTGCAACCCTCGCACTTCACTTGAGTAATCATAATCATAAATCAAGTCAATAACTCCACATCAAGGGCAATGTGTACCATGACCACACCCATCTATAAGGAAGCTTTTCAACAAAATACAAAGGAACGAATGAAGAAGGATTGGATTGACGCAATAAGCATTTCCTTATTTGAAAGTATAGTGGGAAAACTTCGCCCACTAAGGTTGGATTTTAGGGTATTACAATGCTTCCAATGTATGTTGGCCCTTCATTTAGCACAACTTTCACAAATTTAAACTACTTTCATCTTTAAGACACCACATGTTAACAACAAAACTAGGTTTATCAGATAGAAACCCTATTTGATCTTAACTAATCAAAATTTTTTCACATTCATCGATGGTTTGGTCTATTATTTCTCCCTCATACAGGAGTCCTAGTAAGTCTAAGACTCTCATCACAACTTTGTGTAGAAGACTATCTTGACAAAAATCATAACGAAGCATCTAGGCAATCTACATGATCTGAGTATAGGTATCATAAATGAGAAATTGTAGTAAGACAATATGCTACTCTGTTGTGGCTATTAATTTCTTTTATATACTAATTTCCCTCCTCGGGGTGAAAATTGAAAAAAAAAAAAACCCTAAGTTAATAGGTGAACACTTTAACTAATAGTAGGTACCTATATCTCAAATCATTCTTAAACCTACTTCTATAACAGACAACTACTTCGGGTATGATCATCTCCATAGAATCACCAAATCATATTTCATCTTTCGATGCCCAAACTCTCATCAATACCTCCTAAGTGAAAGTATTTTAGCTGCTTACTCTCCTATTACAAGTGCTCACCACTCACAAATTGGTTCAATGATTTCAATCCTATTTCACATTTCGAAGATGAAGTATGTAAAAACATAACCAATGGCGATGATTAACAAAACTCTCCAGAACATATGTCAAAGAAAGATGACAACACGAACTTCATACAGTTAATCAAACACCTACTTCAATGTTACATGCAATGATCATAGTTACGCCTGTAGTTTATCTCTACCATTTCATGGACTCTATCACATTGATTCCTACATATAACCAAAATTTAACCATATTGTGGTTCTATGTAGAACTATAACATCTGTATTAATTCAAGTCAATTCACCTCCTAAGATTACCTTATATAAAGTTAACATGTCCGACAAGGCAATTTACCTCAAAATTTATTTCCTTTCTAATACACTCGTCATTCTTTGTTAGGATTGTTAACCCACTTGCACCTCATCATTTCTCATATGACAAATGATACGGCACGCCAACTTTGGGCATAGACAAATAGCCACCTAGGCACCAACCAGTTCTTGTTACTCAAGATCTTAGCATTCTCCATGACGAATATGTTATCTAGATCATTTATATTCATGTTCCATACCCACGACAATTACATCTGGGTGTGTGACGCCTCCGGGAACCTCTATCACGTAAACAAAACTGATAAATCATGATGTCTCGATGCACAATTACATGGATAGCAAGTCAAATATACCCAAAAATATATTGCTGCCACCCATTGACAAAGCAACTAGATTGAACCTCCTTTAACAAAAAATTCTAGGGAAATTTTGGGTATCTATCTTTGGTTTGTTGTAACACCACAATTAGCTATGTGACCGATTCATCTTCGTTGGTAATATGATGGATTAGCCGCGGTGTAACTTACACATAAATCCTAAAGGTACCTCGACTTTCAGAACTACAACTGGATTTGGAACTAGCCTTAGCCTAGAAACCACATTCACAATTACCTTGCATCTTGTACAGAAGATGACCGTCTTTTCGGCAACATATAGAACTCCTATCTACTCACCATCTCGTTGCATGGCATCCACACCTTGTGTATATATATGACATCCATCTAAATTAGAGTACAAAACTACTCTCTAACTTCTAAATCCTTTTATCATAACCAAACTTGATCCTTAACTAAATTCGTAATGCCCAACTATTGATTAGACAAACAATGATTCACACCCTGATTGACCTACCTATTTATTTGAAGATAGAAATCTTATGCTTTGGAAGCTAAGTTCTTAGCTTACGAAGAATAATCCTCTGAATAATTGGAAAATTTCACCGACGGCCTGGTTGTGAGCTGTCGAATAACAAAATTCTTAAACTTCTAGAAGAGAGCTTCCAAAGAACAATGTGAAATTTCAAGGACTTAACTCCACTACATGAAATATCTCAAACCTCCAATGAGTTAACTCAACCATCTGACTTATTAACTTCCCAGGGGTTAAATCCTTCCTAAGAGGTAACAAACTCCTCTTTCTAACATGCGACTTTCCTAACATGGAACTTAAACTATATCTCGAGCAACTTGAATGCTAGTCAACTTCTCTACCACGATCTTCCAATGACCTAACTAAAGCACCATGTGAAATTCTGGATGAAAGGTCACTACAAGCGACTACGTCATTCCTTCTCTTGACGATGGTGACTCACACAACTCGATGTCCTTCTATATACCTTAATTGTGATAAGGAAACACAATACCTCCTCAATATTGTACTCAAACCTCGTTGTGTACACAACTACAATTGATAATTGAATATTATTGAGCAAATTGATCTTTAACAGATTGTCTCACAGAATCCTAGTTCAACTTTACTTGACAAAATCTTAACTCATAATAAGATTTTATTGCATCTATGCTCGTAGTGCAAGTTATACATTATATGCATTTACACTATGAGATTTGATGTTTGTGCTTCTCACCATACTAGTTATTTTTTTTCTAACTAGATAAAAATCTATTCATCCAACCCTCACTCAATAATGAGCATTTCGTGACATGTTAATTATTAAAACTCAAGATACCTACTTAGATTTTGTTGTGAACACTAACCATGATGTGCATCAACATAAGAAAATCACACGTTCTAACCTTTGTCAATGATAATCAGCTGTAAGGACATTCCTTTGGAGCACTAATGCCTCGAGTACTCAGGTCGTGATTAGACCTTGGCATAAATACAAACTTATCTCAAACTAACATTCTATCACTGGTTGGATAGAATCATGTAATGTTAGTGTATTCAAAAACAAGTATACTCTCTAGACAAGGTTCTTAGTTTTAGTATCTGAAAAAGAAAATAAAAGACATCATGCTAGCAACAAACTAGTTCCCTAAATGTAAGACGTGAGTATCTATTATATTGAACAATGTGTGCAACTCATACCTAGCTTGTTCACTCGTACTCAAACTAACCACACCCTTAGAAATTGTTAGTAGTAAGATGATGTGTTCATATTCTCTTGAACACATTGACCATCACACACCACAAGGAGACATTATGATCGCCACGACTCATCGCAAAATCGGCTACTAACTCTTGAATCATCATTTCTACCCATTCTACTTTGAAGCTTATATGATGGGAAGTGTCAATCTCCTGTATATTGGACAGAGATTAGTTGGAGCCAACAACCAACTCACTGTTCCGGAACTCATTCATTGAACATTTGATAAAATCTTCAACTTATTACAGGCTACACATGAATCATTAGAAACCCGTTATGCTCATGAGAGATGTAAGCCTATGGAATTTGAAGTGGGAGACAAGGTCATGCTAAAAGTCTCACCATGGATAAGAACCGTTAGGTTTGGAAAACGCGGAAAACTAAACCCACGATACATCGGATCATTCGAAATCCTTGCGGGGATTGGTCTTGTAGCTTATCGACTCCAACTACCCCCATAACTTAGTGGAGTTCACAACACATTTCACGTTTCAAACCTGAAAAAGTGTTTATATGATGAAACACTCATTATACCCTTAGATGAGATTCAAATCGATAACAAACTCCACTTTATAGAAGAACCGATAGAAATCATGGATCGAGAAGTAAAAATATTGAAACAAAGTCGCATTCCTATAGTAAAGGTTAGATGGAACTCTAGGCGAGGACCACAAAATGAAACTCTTGTACCCCCAACAATTCGAGAAGGCACCGATCTTGGGAATCACAAAATGAATTTCGGGACGAAATTCTTCTAACGGGGGGAGACTGTGACATCCTTCAATTACTCAGTTTTTAATCTCGACCGAAGCTTTAATTTTTATGTATCTATGTTAGATTTATTTAAACTCAACAAGCAATATAAAGAAAAATATATAATAACGTTATGTATTAAATTGTCAATCAAATCACAAAACTTAAAACTTTAATATCATAATCAAAACTTGTTAAATAAACACTAACACTGGGTCTTAAAAACATAGTTTGAATGCACATGTATACATATTTTAGGAACCTGATTATACTCCTACCTACGATCATATTATTTATTTTTCCTACTCTCACCTATCATCATCCTAAAACAATATGATATGATAAGCACGTTCTCAAAAGTTCAGTTCCGGATAACCATGGGACCTGTATCTAGTTCCTTTCGGACGTCTAGTCTGTCTCAAGATGCCGTCGGTACATATCTTAGTGCCTCATTATCTTAATGTCTATCACACCATTAAGAAGTTCAGGAAACATATAACAAACATTCACACAAGGGGAGATGCAACCCTCCCAGCGAATGGGGTGTCAACCAATAGTACTATCAATGTTTTCTGCTCGGCCACACATGGGTTCACTAGATACAGTTCAAAAATGAGGACTTTCAGTTCCATGATAGAGTTCAGTCTACAGGCAAAATCCCATGAAATCCCACAATATCACATGAAATCACACAGATATCATTGATGCATATCATATGTTCAGACAACAGTTTGCAGAGTTTCCCCGATGTTTATAAAAGATTAAAAATAAAGGGGTTGTACGAAACTCACCTGATGATATGAAGGTAGCAGAGTATCACCAAACAGATAGTACAGAGATGATTCTGCATTTAGTTATATTTAATGAATTATTTATGTTCTAGTTTACTGATTAGATCCTTCTGAACGTTCAATGTCAAAGACATTGCTTAGTAAATCATCAACTCGATACTAATTATGTAATTAATTAATTTAATGTTATATCATACAATGTATGATAATGTAGGAACCTACATTGCATTAGATTCCTAATACAAGGTTGATGAGACTCTTGATTAATCAAAATAATCTCTGATTAATCAAATAGTTAATGTTGTTGATTAGGATACTTTAACAGTTTCTAGACAATTTAATGGCTTAGGAATGATAAATCCTTGTTGTTGATTACCCAATTATCATGAAATATCACAATGTAGCATCAAAATAGGTGTAATAACCATATTTAACATACTAATCTAACTATTATCATAAACATCAGATAATCATTCCAATAAGTATGTTAATGATTGTGATTAGTTTGAAACACTTGGATTTAACCTTGCATTTCAAGGATTAATCCAACTAATCACCTACATTGTTATAATCAAATGGATTAAACCATTATAATCATGGGTAGGGTTTCATGCAATCCGGGCATTACAACGGATCAAAACAAGGATTTAACCTTTAAAACTTCGTGTTCTTTGTTTATAATCCATCCTAGCCATCATCTAGGCAATAATCAACAATCCTAACTATGTCATTACGTTCAAAATCAAGATCTAATCAATCAAAATCAAACTAGAAAGTTTAAACGGATCATTACCTAATCAGACGGATTTCTGACTTCAAAATAACGATCAAAGCTTGTAAAGATGATCCTTGGTGCGATCCTTGACTTCAGAAGGCTTGAAAAATGGATTTAGATGGTAGAAGTGTGTGTTTTCGTCGTTTGAAGGTAGAACAGACGCAAGAAGAAGAAAAATAATCTTCTTGCATGAAATCTGATGAGGTAGATCAGATCATTCCACCGCCACATCCGTCGCGTACCGCGACCAAAAGCCCAAAAAGTCTTCGCGTACCGCGAAGAAATCCGGAGATCTCAAATTTCTTTCATGCATCGCGTATCGCGGAGAATTCTGAATCCCTCCATCGCGTACCGCGATGGGTCCAATCGACCAACACTTTGTGATTTTTCTTCGTTTTTCGATTTCGGGCTATCCAGGACTCCGTTTTGTGCACGGTTTTCGTCCACGTTCATCATTTCTCACCTACTATCATTCTGTAACAATTACAAGTATTAAAACAACGTGGATTTCTAGAACGATCAAATGTGCTCACGTCACTTATGACGTAATTCTCGTATGCAACTGTCACAGTCTCCTCCTGTTAGAGAAATTTCGTCCCGAAATTTAGTGAAGACTTACATTATGACAATCATTTATGAGAATATATGTGGATACTTTGATTTCATTTGATCTTCACGTTCCCAAGTATATTCAGGTCCACGTTGCGAGTTCCATCGCACTTTAACGATTGGTATGCGACTACGTTTTAGCACTTTCGTTTCTCGGTCCATTACCTCTACTGGTTCTTCACTGAACTGAAGTTTTTCATCAACATGAATCTCTTCTAGAGGTACGATCAATGATTCATCAGTTAAGCACTTCTTCAGATTGGATACATGAAAGACATCATGAATATTACTGAGTTCAAGAGGTAACTCAAGTCTGTAGGCTGCTGGTCCAATTCGTTCAAGAATTTTAAACGGCCCTACAAATCTTGGCGAAAGTTTACCTCTCTTTCCAAATCTGAAATGCCTTTCCAAGGTGACACTTTCAACATTACCTGATCACCTACTTGAAATTCGAGTGGTCTACGGCGATTATCAGCGTAACTCTTTTGACGATTGCGAGCAGCTTTGATTCGTTCTTTAATGAGTGCGATCTTATCAGTTGTTTCCTGAATGAATTCTGGGCCGATGATTTGACTTTCACCTACCTCTGACCAACAGATAGGTGATCTACACTTCCGTCCATAAAGTGCTTCGAATGGAGCGCATTGAATACTGGTATGGTTGCTATTATTGTATGAGAATTCAACAAGTGGAAGCTGAATATCCCAGCTACCTCCAAAATCAATCACACAGCTTCTGAGCATATCTTCAAGAGTTTGATTTGTTCGTTCAGTCTGTCCGTCAGTTTGTGGATGATAAGCTGTGCTCATATTGATTTGCGTGCCCAGAGCATTCTGAAGAGTTTGCCAAAATCGTGACATAAATCGACTATCTCTGTCAGAAATGATAGAGATCGGTACTCCATGTCGAGATACAATTTCATTAACATAGAGTTTAGCGAGTCGATCCATAGAATAATCTTCTCGGATGGGTAAGAAATGCGCAGATTTCGTAAGGCGATCAACGATAACCCATATAGAGTCATGATTATGTGATGTTCTGGGTAATTTAGTAATGAAATCCATAGAGATCTGATCCCATTTCCACATGGGAATCTCAGGTTGTTGTAGCAACCCAGAAGGTCGTTGATGTTCAGCCTTAACTTTGAGACATGTTAAACATCGATCCACGTATTCAGCTATGTGTTTCTTCATTCCAGGCCACCAGTAAAAGTCCTTAAGATCTTTATACATTTTATCAGCACCTGGATGAATAGAATAACTGGATTTATGCGCCTCATCCAAGATAATAGTTCGAGAGTTACCGAATAGGGGAACCCATATTCGGTCTTTGAAATACAATAGTCCATCGTCTTTGGTATCAAGTTTCTTATCTAATCCTCTCAGTCCTTCAGCAGAATAGTTCGTTGCTTGTAAAGCTTGTTGCTGAGCGTCTTTGATTTGAGGAATTAGACTGGTTTGAATAGTCATACCTAACGCTTTCACACGTAAAGGCTTGACTCGTTCCTTGCGACTTAAAGCATCAGCTACAACATTTGCTTTGCCTGGGTGATAACGAATCTCACAGTCGTAATCGTTCAACAGTTCAACCCATCGCCTCTGTCGCATGTTCAACATTTTCTGATCTAGAATGTGTTGGAGGCTTTTGTGATCAGTGTATATAATACACCTAGTTCCGTATAGATAATGTCTCCAAATCTTGAGTGCAAACACTACTGCACCAAGTTCTAGATCATGTGTGGTATAATTCTTCTCATGTACTTTCAGTTGTCAAGAAGCATAAGCAATTACCTTATCTTTCTGCATTAGAAGACACCCAAGACCTTGACGTGAAGCATCACAATACACTGTGAAGTTATCAGTACCTTCCGGTAATGCCAATATCGGTGCATTACAGAGTTTGTGTTTCAACAGTTGGAACGCCTCCTCCTGTTGAGAACTCCACATATACGGTTGATTTTTCTGTGTCAATGTAGTCAGTGGCAAGGCTATCTTTGAAAAGTTCTTGATAAACCGGCGATAATAACCTGCCAACCCCAAAAATTGGCGTATTTCAGTCGGGGTTCGTGGTGTCTCCCATTGTTTCACCGCCTGAATCTTACTGGGATCCACTTGAATACCGTTTTGATTTACTACATGACCAAGAAATTGAACTTCTCGTAACCAGAACTCACACTTGGAGAACTTGGCATATAATTTTTCACGTGCCAAAAGTTCTAGAATTAATTTCAAGTGTTGAGCATGTTCTTGTTGATTGCGGGAATATATGAGAATATCATCAATAAACACAATTACAAATTTATGCAGATAAGGTCTACATACTCGATTCATCAGATCCATGAAAACTGCTGGTGCATTTGTTAAACCAAACGGCATTACTAGAAATTCGTAATGTCCGTATCGAGTTCTGAAAGCAGTTTTAGGAATGTCATAATCATGAATACGTAACTGATGATATCCAGATCTTAAATCGATTTTTGAAAAATAAGTAGCACCTTGTAGTTGATCAAACAGATCATCGATACGAGGTAGTGGATAACGGTTCTTGATTGTCAGTTTATTGAGTTCCCTGTAGTCAATACACATCCTGAATGAACCATCCTTCTTTTTCACAAAAAGAATAGGTGCTCCCCAGGGTGAGAAACTAGGTCTGATAAAACCTTTGTCTAACAGTTCTTGCAATTGACCTGAAAGTTCTTGCATTTCGGATGGTGCAAGCCGATACGGGGCTTTAGCAACAGGTGCTGCACCTGGAATTAAGTCGATTTGAAATTCAACTTGTCTCACTGGGGGTAATCCTGATATATCCTCAGGAAAAACTTCAGGAAAATCCTTGACTACTGGGATATCTGTGATTTGTTTGGGTGAAGAATTGTGCTCAGTCACATGTGCCAGGAAAGCATAACAGCCTTTTCTTAAGAATTTCTGAGCTTGCATACAAGATATGATACCAAGTCTTCTACCAGCTCATTTTCCTTGAACTATCAGTGTATTACCGTTAGGTAATGGAATACGGATCACCTTGTTTTGACACACAACTTCCGCTTGGTTATTAGAAAGCCAATCTATGCCAACAACGACATCAAAGCTCCCAAGCTCAATAGGAAGTAAATCAATATTGAAAAGATGATCATTCAGATTCAAGGAACATCCTTGAATAACATTGTTTGTTTTGATCAACTTGCCGTTAGCAAGTTCAATAACATAAGGAGTTTCTAGATCTACCGTAGGCAATGAAATTAATGATGCAAATTCAGGAGAGATAAAGCTTTTATCTGCTCCTGTGTCAAACAAAACTGATGCGTATAGATTATTAAGAAGAAACGTACCAGTAACAATATTTGCATCATGTCTCGCCTCAGTCGCACCAATCTGAAAAGCTCTCCCCCTAGCTTCAGTTCCCGGATTGGTGTTATTGTTCGGACAGTTTCGTATGAGATGATCAGGGCTTCCACATTTGTAGCATGACCGGTTTGTTTGAACGGTTTGTCGTGGTGCTTGGTTTGGTGTCTGAGCAGGAAAGTTGCAATATTTAGCATAATGTCCCACTCGGTTACAGTTCAGACAAACAGGACATGGTCTTGTGTGATGGAGTGGACACTTATTGCATTTGGGCGCTTGCCCAGTATAAACTTTCCTCTCAGGAACATTTGCACCATAGTTTTTCACCGTTGGTTTGTTCTGACTGATCTCAGCCGGAGCCCTTGTTTTGTTCTTACCAAACCACTTTCGTTTGGTACCTTTTGACACCTTCGAGGTACCGACGTCACTACTACTATGAACCGTCTGAGGCTTCAAAGACAGAGTACCACTCCTTACCGCCTCATTGGTAAGCTTAGTGGTCAAAAGCATGGTATGTTTCAGGGTTGTAGGTTCAGCAGCAGTCACCATTCCTCGTATATGAGGAATCAAACCCTTAATGTACTTCTCAATAAAAGCTGCTTCCGTAGGAAACATATCGGGAAGTAAACAAGTAAGTTCATGAAATCGATCGGTATAAGCAAGACAATCAGCACCAATCATCGAGTGATTCCAGAATTCCTCCTGGAGTTTTTGAATTTCAGTGATGGAACAGTACTCTGATCTAATTAGAGTTTTAAAATCATTCCAGCCCATCGAATCAACTGTGGCTGCCCCCAAAGTCTTGGCCTAGGTATTCCACCAGGTCAAAGCCGAGTCTTTCAAAGAACAGGCAGCATAAGACACCTTATGCTCCTCCAAACACTGACTTATTTTGAGCTTAGTTTCCATTTCCTCGATCCACCTTAAAAGACCAGCCGCTCCTTCTTTGCCAGTAAAAGTCGGAGGGTTACAGGAAGCAAAATACTTGTAAGTACATCCCTGTCGGGGTGGATCAGGAATAATGGTAGTTGTACCGGTAGTGGTATGAGTTTCAACGTGACCACCAGTAGCATTATGCTCAACATGATCGTGTTCCCCACCAGAACCTGCGGTGATATGTGGTTGGTGTTGTGTCAGAACACCACAAGCAGATAGTTGTTCACGCACAATACGAGCTATCATAGCTTCATTTGTTACAGATCCGCTTGTACCAGCAGGTGGAACAATGCCTGCTCCAGGGTTCACTGGTGGAGTAGTATTTGTTTCCAAGTTCCTAGGTGGAACCACGTTCGCTTCCGGATTAACATGCGGATCCGGATTTGATTCAACATTCACAGGTGGAACTTGATTCGGTTCAGGGTTGGTAATATTCTTAGCAGCTTTCTTAGCTGGTCGACCTCTTTTTGGAGCCATTAATCTGCTCATAAGCAGAGAAATTCAGGTCAGTTTAAGAACATTAAAGATATAACCCATTCTATCACATAAATTCAATCATATTCAGTTACACTGAAAATTTATATTGAAATGTGATTATAAAGAATATAGTATAACTACATAAATTCAGTCCAGACATGTTTGTATTACATACAGATCACACAATTGTTCGTAGTTATACTTAGTCCAGTTATTTCCAAAAACATGTTAGAGTCTTACCCAGCTCTTTGCATTGCAACACATGTTTTTAGAGATATGTTCATTCAGGACTAGGATATGTTCTCAGTTCATGCACTAAGTTCTCATACAGACCATAGATATGTTCTCATACAGTATGGCTCTCGTACTGTACTTTAGTTACAGACATGTTCACTATTAGATACGTTCACAATTCAGACATGTTCTCGTACAGTATGGCTCTCGTACTGTACTTTAGTCACAGATATATTTGCATACAGTATTGCTCCCGTACTGTATTCCAGCAAAATATATTTTAGTTCGATATATTCGCATACAGTATTGCTCCCGTACTGTATTTCAGCGAAATATATATTTTAGTTCGTTCGCATACGGTTATGTTCTCACACAGAAAAAATTTAATTATAGTTCACACACATAGCTCATTATACAGACAGATATACAAAACACCCATATTATTACAGTACCATAATTTCATACATCAAAAGGTTATAATACAAGAAATATCAGAACCGATTCATCCATACTAATTATCGGGAATCTATTTTACAAAAAAAATTTCCCTATGCATCACATACTCACAACCTATCCGATTATACAATAACAACCAAAATAAACATCCCTCATCGTACTTACCGTATAAAGAACGGTAAGCAGGAAATCACTATAGCTATAGCAACCATCACTATAACTATCATCATCAACCGAGCCTCTAAACTCATGGTGCTCACTAACAGCCTCAAATGCACCCATCTCTCACTCCACAATGCTACTTCTTGCCAAAAAGTAACTACCAACGCCTGTCGCCAGGTCCTCCGAAGTCGCTCCTCCATCGTCGCTTTCCAAGCCTGGGTATTAGCACCTAAGACATTCACCTGCTCCATAAGGGTCAGATGAGAAGTGAGAATCTCTAGAACAGTGGTGCGGGTATCCTCCAGAAGAGTATGGTGCTGAGATACATCCTGTCTCAAAGCCTGTAAATCCTGAGAAATCTGCTGTACCTGCGCCCTCAACTCCGCTTGGTGGGAGAATTCTCCCACCTCATGTATAGTCGGTGGCTCATCTCGGGGAGCCATGTGTCGTCTCGGAGGCAATCCTGTAGTTTTGCGGGCTTGACCCCGCATACGCCGCAACCCGTCCCAAGCGGGTACTCTAGGAGGTGTAATACTATGTCTCTGATCAGCAACTGGTTCAGCCGGAGGTGAGTGAGGAGGACTAGGTATAATAGGAAGTGCTGGCGGTGGTGGCGGCACCGGTACTGGCTCAGGTAGTGGTGGTATGGGAGGCACTGCAGATGCATGTGATGCTAATGACACAGCCTCCGAAGGATCTGAGTCAGATCCGGAACTGGAACTGGGAGTATCATCCAGAATGATATATGGAAACCTCTGATATATATATCTCTCTCCTTGGTCTGCCATCGCTGTATAAACAGAATTCTCAGATCAGTAGCATGAAATAAATATTGAATAAAATATTCAACATAAACATGATATGAGACGTCCTCCTATCTTAACGCAACTATTCGTCATTACTGTTGTTAGTGTTTTGCTTGAATTAAATCAAACTAGAATGCACACGTGTTACGAATTTCAGTTATGCTGGCCACTCATAACTGGAATTTGTACCACCTGATTATCCTGGCTTAATTCAAAACAAGTTTTGTTCAATAAGAATGTGTCGGTGCTCTCTGTGTCACTATACGAGCCTATGGTTATAGTCTAGGTCTCTAAGTCAACCTAATTCTCTATAACCTGTGGCTCTGATACCACCCTGTCACACCCCCACCCCTCGTCACCTCGTGTCTAGCCTGACGTCACTGAACCTGTTGCGGAAGCATAGTGGTGATGTCTTCGAGGTGAGGGGTGACTTACTTGAACCGATATCATAAGCACACAGATTAACTTAAAGTAAACTCATTACAAGGATGTGGCAATAACAATTACATTACAGCTATATTTATTTAATTACAATATTAATTATACAAGTGCAAATATCCCAAAAGTGCATCCTCACCGGCTATTACTGTTTACCTACAAAAAGATTTAAGTTTGAAACGTCAGCACAAAGCTGGTGAGATCGACAGTTCAATTTAAAACAATATGATATGATAAGCACGTTCTCAAAAGTTCAGTTCCGGATAACCATGGGACCTGTATCTAGTTCCTTTCGGACGTCTAGTCTGTCTCAAGATATTACCCGTCGGTACATATCTTAGTGCCTCATTATCTTAATGTCTATCACACCATTAAGAAGTTCAGGAAACATATAACAAACATTCACATAAGGGGAGATGCAACCCTCCCAGCGAATGGGGTGTCAACCAATAGTACTATCAATGTTTTCTGCTCGGCCACACATGGGTTCACTAGATACAGTTCAAAAATGAGGACTTTCAGTTCCATGATAGAGTTCAGTCTACAGGCAAAATCCCATGAAATCCCACAATATCACATGAAATCACACAGATATCATTGATGCATATCATATGTTCAGACAACAGTTTGCAGAGTTTCCCCGATGTTTATAAAAGATTAAAAATAAAAGGGGTTGTACGAAACTCACCTGATGATATAAAGGTAGCAGAGTATCACCAAATAGATAGTACAGAGATGATTCTGCATTTAGTTATATTTAATGAATTATTTATGTTCTAGTTTACTGATTAGATCCTTCTGAACGTTCAATGTCAAAGACATTGCTTAGTATATCATCAACTCGATACTAATTATGTAATTAATTAATTTAATGTTATATCATACAATGTATGATAATGTAGGAACCTACATTGCATTAGATTCCTAATACAAGGTTGATGACACTCTTGATTAATCAAAATAATCTCTGATTAATCAAATAGTTAATGTTGTTGATTAGGATACTTTAACAGTTTCTAGACAATTTAATGGCTTAGGAATGATAAATCCTTGTTGTTGATTACCCAATTATCATGAAATATCACAATGTAGCATCAAAATAGGTGTAATAACCATATTTAACATACTAATCTAACTATTATCATAAACATCAGATAATCATTCCAATAAGTATGTTAATGATTGTGATTAGTTTGAAACACTTGGATTTAACCTTGCATTTCAAGGATTAATCCAACTAATCACCTACATTGTTATAATCAAATGGATTAAACCATTATAATCATGGGTAGGGTTTCATGCAATCCGGGCATTACAACGGATCAAAACAAGGATTTAACCGTTAAAACTTCGTGTTCTTTGTTTATAATCCATCCTAGCCATCATCTAGGCAATAATCAACAATCCTAACTATGTCATTATGTTCAAAATCAAGATCTAATCAATCAAAATCAAACTAGAAAGTTTAAACGGATCATTACCTAATCAGACGGATTTCTGACTTCAAAATAACGATCAAAGCTTGTAAAGATGATCCTTGGTGCGATCCTTGACTTCAGAAGGCTTGAAAAATGGATTTAGATGGTAGAAGTGTGTGTTTTCGTCGTTTGAAGGTAGAACAGACGCAAGAAGAAGAAAAATAATCTTCTTGCATGAAATCTGATGAAGTAGATCAGATCATTCCACCGCCACGTCGCGTACCGCGACCAAAAGCCCAAAAAGTCTTCGCGTACCGCGAAGAAATCCGGAGATCTCAAATTTCTTTCATGCATCGCATACCGCGGAGAATTCTGAATCCCTCCATCGCGTACCGCGATGGGTCCAATCGACCAACACTTAGTGATTTTTCTTCGTTTTTCGATTTCGGGCAAACCAGGACTCCGTTTTGTACACGGTTTTCGTCCACGTTCATCATTTCTCACCTACTATCATTCTGTAACAATTACAAGTATTAAAACAACGTGGATTTCTAGAACCATCAAATGTGCTCACGTCACTTATGACGTAATTCTCGTATGCAACTGTCACAGAGAGTGTGTAAGAAATAAAAAAAAAATAAAATATAGCAACTTTATAAATATATAAGGTGAACGTAGGATAAAAAAAAGAAGAAAAGCAAGTTGTTTTGCTTATTATGAATTTGACAGCAATCAAATTTTTTATGGCAATCTTTTTCATCAAAATCTCAATAATGTCTTGAAGGATTTTTTTTATGTACTATGCCATACCATTATTACAAATATTCAAACACTCAACATCTTCTCACCTTACTTCTTGGTGTGTACGTAAATCCCATGCTTCAATTAAATATTCAAAAAGCCATATTTCAAATCTAATATAAATAGATGTAGGAAGTCTTGTAAGAACACACCCACAAAAATTCCAGAACTCAAACACACAACACACACTTACTCTTGCACTCTCTATTTTTTTTTTTAGCTTCAACACCACCAAAACCAGCACCCCTTTCAAACCTTTTGGTTTTTATCTGGTAAAGAAACAACCACCAAGTGGACCAGCCTCAAAGTTTTGTTGGACCTCTCTTCCTCTCGAACACAACCTCAAGGATCAGATTCTTCCAAGTCTCCCTACAAGATCAAGATCTTTCTACAACTCTCATCCTTCTCCTTGCTTGCTAAGGTGAAACGGCTCTCAAACGTTTAGTTTAAAATTACATATACACACATATACACATTTCAGATTTTTAGACAGAATCTGTCCCAACTTTAACTAACTATAACTTTGTCTTAAAAACACGAAAATTAGCAAACTCAAACTCTATGGTTAAGTTCGTTGAGTTAGCTTTCTAAGAACTACTTATACGTTTTCTAACTCAACCAAATGCTACCTGAAACAATCTCTACAAAATCAGTACGCATATTTCGACCTTTTGACTTTAGTGGCTGTTTCGGTCTACCTCCGAGTAGAATCTCAAGAAATTTTCTTAACGAAAGTTGTTCGGGACACGTTAAAATACTGGACTGTAAATTTTCATGATTTTATAAAAACGTTTGCTATTTTAAAACTTAGCTCGAAGTTAGTGAACTGAATCTGTCAGAAAACGAAAAATTTAAACATTCATACCCATATGTACTACATATATATAATTGTCATGAAAAATGAAATATTAACTCGTATACGTATATATGAAGTGATTTAAATGGTTATTATGAAAATATAATATTTCAAGTTTTTAGATATTGATAGACAAAAATAAACATTTTTCAAAATACAAAAATAATAAATAAGTATTCTTAAGACATTATAAAAAGTTTTTCCAACTATAAAACACATTTTTGTACGAAAAATCTAACAACAAAAATATACCAAGAACATCGTAACAATAACACGAAACATAACAATAGTAACACGAACTTTGACAAGTTCACGAACTCAATGGAAATCCGCAATGTTGTAGGAACCGGGTAGGGATTCCATACAAGACAACATTCATACTCAGGAATCAGAGATCCACTCTAACAGTGAGTTTCACGGCCCCTATTTTTACAATGTTTTACTAACTCACAGGGGGGAGAAATCATGCTTGTAATCGTTTCATTGACACAAGTGGTTTTGGTTCAACACATTATTACATGAGTTACTTTTATCGCTTTAAGTCTCCTATTCTATAACCGTTAATTGTGGGTGAACGTGAATTATTGGGAATAGTACTATTCGGGAGTGACAAACCCCACCCGTGGTTAGTAGCTCTAACTTTGATTGTAGGTCAGATCGGGTGCACAATATTCATCTCAATACAATGTTTTGCGATAGAACATTGGGATGGGGCAATTCAATCATGTCGAGTTCGGTTATGGGAGCTCATGTTAATAATTAATATACACAACTCATGATATTGTTTTGAGAACAGTAGACACATTTTGAAATCTTGTGGTCGAATGAAACAACTCAATTTTTACGTGTTTAAACCTGTGAACTCACCAGCTTTATGCTGACTGTTTTTAGCATGTATTTCTCAGATAATTGAAGCAAGCATGGGACATATTTTGGGAATGATTTGCATGAAGTCTCATCACGTTAACATACATATTTTTGGGATTTTTCTAGCATAGCCTATTTACTTAGGACATGTTCGTGAAGTCTTACCTGTCGAATTTTGAAGTTTAGAACATATGTTGGTTATAAATCGGATGATTGTAATTTAAGACATGATGTAAAAAAAAAACTTATTATTAATGCATGGAGAAGTCGTTCAATGTAAACAATGACTGTGAATCCATGACCGTTGCACCTCGCGTGTTCCGCCTTGGCGGGGTGTGACATTTCTCAACGATGTTCATCGAGGTAACAATGAGATCTTCGTCGAGCAGCACTTGTAGATTCTCGTTAGCCTAAAACTTCTTCAAGTTAGACACGCGAAAAGGTGGATGGACGCTACTAAGTTAAAAAAATGGAGACTCAAGGGTTTGAATGGAATCGAGTGACAAACAACTCGTGAAGAAATTCTGAAAAACGAGTCGTGAAAACGAGCATCACAATCGGACAGGATGCTAAACGAAGACCAATAGAGGACTCGCATATCCTTATACTTTTTGTGTGTATAAGGATGAATAGAATAACGGGACTTGGGTGTTTCGTACAGGAATGTGAGTCAAATATTATTACGATTTCAAAAGATAAAGCGAACCATCACAATTGGTTTCTAATTTAAATTTCAACACCACAAGACATGTAACTCGTCTTAGGTCAAAGGAATTTTTTGAACCACAAATATGTTATGATAAATATTAGTTTAAGTCTGAATATTATGAAATTGGATATGGTTCTGACGACTATCGGCATCAACTACAACATTTGATTCTCGCAATCGAAGTCGTTTATGTGAGGCCCCGAAATCGGGCACCTCGCAGAGGTTGGTTTTCATCATAACACATAGCTCTTAAACTAAAAACTTTCATAATCATGCAGTGGAAATGTAAACATAGTTTGATAAACAAAATTCAATAAAGTGTCTGTATCAAAATCATATTGAATTGCCAAAACCAACAGATCGTCTGAATTGATGCCCGAACTCCATGCCTTCCCTTATCATAGCTTTAACGTGACATACATGGTAAATCAAGTCAGCTTACGCAGGTGAGTTCTAGTTTTCATAAAACATCATAAAACATACTTAACATAAACATCATTTCATGCACATAGTCCATAACCTTAGCATATAACATCCTTAACATTATCATCATACATTCACTGTCACCAAACGAACAGTGGGCTTATGCCGGCACAAGGCTCCATACCCAGTTATAGTCTTGGTTGACTATCATACCCAGTTATAGTCGTGGTTGACTATCATACCCAGTTATAGTCGTGGTTGACTATCATACCCAGTTATAGTCGTGGTGGACTATCATACCCAGTTATAGTGGTGGTTGACTATCATACCCAGTTATAGTCGTGGTTGACTATCATACCCAGTTATAGTCGTGGTTGACTATCATACCCAGTTATAGTCGTGGTTGACTATCATTCGTACATTTTCCTACAACACGTATAGGAACATCATTCGTTCATCATACATGACATGCTAGCATCATATCATCATTCATCGTATTCATCGTAACATTTTAACATTTCATGCTAGTATCTTATCATCATAGCATCATCACTTTGTATAGGACTCATCATATTATGTCATGCCAGTATCCTTTCATCATATCATCATAACCCACTAACAATGAATACATATCACGCTATCATCATATCATCAGATCATACATGCTGGCATTCATAAACCTTTCATACTAGCATCTTATCATCATAGAATTCTGCCCTAACAACAAACGCACATATCATATCATAACATTTCATCACATGCTAGCATCATTAACATCATATCATATACTCATCCTAGCCCTCTAGGACATCATCATGGCATCTACTAACTATTGTCATAGTTATAATCATGTAGCATGTCATCATACAGTCGTCATCATGTTATGTCTTCATAACTCATTCATCATATGTTCATCATAAGTCCATCCTACTTAGCATATTACAAGCACCATTCATCATACATAATGCATACATAATCATGGCATAGCATGCATCATCATAACATAAACATATAACCTTATCACATAATAGTAAGCATGTATGCCAGCCCAAAACAGTGAATATGAAATAGGGCGTCTAGAACTCACCTGGATAATGGCTCCTTGTCTTCTTAACCGAACTCCTTAGTTAAGACTTGGGAACCTATATCAGTTACATCGCCTTGTTACATTACATTAAATTCTTAGACTTAGGATATATTCGAAGTCCTCATAACCTCCTAACTAGCCTCCCCAGTATTCAAGAACTGTTACATTCCCGCACTATCATATACCCGAACTAGAGTATACGAAATATCACCAGTACTCGAAATACTGGTGTACTCGTTTTCCCATGTGTACTCGAATTTCCTTGTGTATTCGAACTTAGGGACTACACGAAATTAGTGTACATGAACTGGTGTACTCAAAGACAGTGTATACGAAACCTTTGGGTTTTCGAGTACACCCCTTTGGGTCATAATTTCAAGTACTCATCCTTTTCTTCATAAACATATCAGAAATTCATTTAAGACCTTGGGGAGCTAGTTTCTAGGTTCCCTAGGTTGTTACCAACACACTGGAACCTCGAAGTTCCGAACTTTATGCATAAAGGTGTGAGCTTTATGCATAAGTTCACTTTTGTCTAAAAATCCTAACTTTTCAGTTTGGATCACTTACTTGAAAGTAGATGAGCACTCCTGTAGATCCTCATGCGTTCCCTCTTCCGTTTGGTCGATTAAAAGCTCGACCTTTGCAGTGCTCGAACTCTGCTTCGTGTACTCGAGAGAAGATGTGCTTCAGCCAAAGGTTAGCACGTTTCCCAAGGCCTTACTATTTATAGGCAGTGTCCTGTACCCGAAATATGAGGGATGTTCGAATACAGTATTTTGAGTACAGTGTGCTCGAAGTCTAGACTTCGAGTACACGAACCCGAGGCCTTAACATTTTATTTTTCGCCCATTTCTCACAAGTTAATTATCCGTTACCCATTCGTAAGTCCAAATAACTTGTGTTTAGAAAATTTGGGATGTTACAGTTTAGCAATTTTCCCCAACGTTGTTGTCCCATGTAGATTTATTTTTGGTTAAGGATATAATTTAAAGGTACAATGCCTTCAAAATATGACAACATCAAGTTCAAGATTGTGTCTTATGGAATAGGTTTTGGTTCTTAGTATGAAGTTCTTTGTTTGTGATCAATAGAAAGTGCGTCAAATAATAAAGTTGTAGATAACGCATTATGATGTTATTAGTTGTATGTAAATTTTTGTATTATATATATATATATATATATATATATATATATAAGATCAAATCATTTGTAGTATTAACCTCATGTGTTGATGTTTGATGTGGGGTTTGAATTTGAAAGTTTTCAACTAAAGATAGAAAGATGTATTCGTTTATGGAGTTTTCATTTTGATTGTTTTACGTTGACAATAGTTTAACTGTCTCGAAATAAGCATTACTAAGACCTTTGATTGAATTAGTATATAAAAATATACACCAAGTCTTATTATGCAAGAATCAATTGATATCACTTATAGCTCTAACTAAGATTTGTTCTCTTGATGATAACACTAATATCAACAATCCTAACATTGATCAAGCTTTCGGTTCTACTCCTAATTGTTAGTGCATTTTCTGTGTGAAAGCTGCGTTTATTGTGTGAACCTCGCTTGTTGTATATAAAATCACAGTCTGTTGTATATGATTAAGGGTTCGGCTAAAGATCCAAGAAGGTTCGGCTACGATTGATGGCTAAAAGGTTTGATGCTCACATGGTTTAAGGTTTGGCAAACCTATTGGCAAACCTTTTGGAACCTATATATAGGTAGACTTGGAAGACTTGGTGTTTTAGAGCTCACAATTCACACACACAAAGTTAAATTCTCTCTCAAGCTCAAGATCAAGACTCTCTTCATCTTTGTTTCTTTTGATCGTTCAAGTGTTGTATTTTCACGTTTATTGTTTGTAAACACTTGGATATCAATGAAGAATTCAGATTCATGATCTATTACATTGTCATTGTTGATTCAAATCTAGTTGTAAACGGATTCCGCACGTTTATGATCGAATCGTAGAATTTCGTGATCGATTCTTCAAATCTACAGTGGTATCAGAGTGTTAGGCTCGATTCTACGACTATTTGGACATCAATATCAAGTAATTTGATCAGAAAATTCATCATCTTGGAGGTGTTCTTAAAGTTCTTCACGTTTTTGTCAACAAAAACCCAGATCTACGAAAAATTATCAACTTTTTGCAAATTTTGATCCGATAGAAAGATGCGCCTCTAAAAAACGAAGATTTTGACTACTCATAGGCCTTCTAACTCCAAAAAATGAAGATTCTAGAGCCGTTTTAGTGAAGTTGCAGATCTGTTCAACGATCAGACGAACCTTTGACGAACCAAAGAGCCGAACCTACATAGGTTCGTGAGAAATAGGTTCGTGGGAACCTCTAGGTTCGCCAAAAACGTCATAGGTTCGCCAAAAACCTTCCTAGGTTCGCCAAAACCTTCCTAGGTTCGCCAAAACCTTCATAGGTTCGCCAAAACCTCAATAGGTTCGTGAAAAACCTCAAAAGGTTCGTGAAAACCTCAAAAGGTTCGTGAAAAGGTTTGGGAGAACCTCTAATTGGTTTGTTCGAAGAGTTTTGCAAGAAATATACCATTTTAAAAGTTCAAGTAAACCTTGTTTACCTATTTTGGGCCTTCCGGATCATTTGGGATAGGTTTCAAGACCTAATTCGGACGTTAAGACAAGGTTTGAGCTGTTTTGTTTTGAGAGGTTAAACTTTGATGTTCTGAACATAAAAGTTAAATATGACACACAAGAACTGGAACGTAGAATGGTTGACTAACAATGGACTTGTGTTGGACAATTTGGACAATTATCCGAACTGGAGATCCACATTCGAAACGTTTATTGCTAAAGCGGATGAAACTTATTAGAAGTTATTGTACAATCAATACAAGAAACCATGTCTGAAATCAAAGGATAATTTTGGGACATCAAAACTGAATGAAGATCAATTGTTTGAATTTAATCAAGAAAGAGAATTGTGTGACTTGTTTTCGGTGATCATTTCTAAAGATATTAAAAAGACTGATTTTGAACTAATGCCACATTCATATGCAAAGTGGAGTTTGTTACAACTTGCATATAACAATCATGTTGCAAAGAAGATAAATGATGCTTATGATCGTCTTTTACCACTTATGCAAGAATTGACATATTTTCAGTTTGATATCACTGATGGGCAAATAGTTGAGAAGTTTACGCAATTCTTACCTTATCGATGGAGTGATTTTGTTGAAAGAATGAAGGAAACTGAAATCATTCATCGTGTCAAATTAATGAATTTCAAAGATGTGGTTGATAAAATGGAATCGGAGATAAGGAAAACCGGAAAATGGATTGTGAAAATTGTTGATTTCTCGTGGATTGATGAACAAAGAAAAATGTTAAAGGCAAGTATGAGTGCTGAGAAAGAAAAAGAAGATGTTGATGAAGGAAAGGAAGATGATATGAAAACTGAAGATTGTATTGAGACAAGTGTGAATTTGAGGATGGAAGGTAGTGATGAAGAGGAGAGTGAGGATTATTCAATGTCAGAATCTGATAAAACAATTGAACCTGAAATGTCTGAAGATAGCAAACAGATGAATGAAGTTATAGATAAAAGATGTAATGTAACTGAAGATACACACATTCTTGATGATTCTGATATCAAAAGTGAGATGAAGAAGTCTGAAGATGATGTTTTGAAGTCAAAGGATGAAACTTCAAGTGTTGAGGTGGTGTCAACAGAGGATGAGAGTGTTTATGAGGATGCCTCTGATGATTTGTCTGAAACAACTACCATCATTAGTGAAGACCATTGTCATACCATTTCAGATAAAGAGGTAAATTCAGGTACATTTTCTAAACTCTCATGCTCTAAACGTTTAAATCTTGAGGGAAAATTTGGAGTTTGGAGGAAGAAAACATGAATTTGAAATGTGACTTATCAAACTGCAATAAAGCATACATGGATTTAAAATCAAATGAAAAGTTTTCTTCAAAAAAGATTGCAGATTTGAAGTTACAGGTTCAAATGTTGACTGATGATTTGTCAAAGTCAAATGCCAATGAAAGTGTTTCTGAACAAAAACTTGACATTTTGAGCAAAGTAAATGTTGAATTGACAAATGCAGTAAATAAAATTAAAATCAAAATGGACAAGGCAAAAAGGGACTTTGACAGAATCATGCACAAATTGGAGAATCATCATGATTCTATAATTTCTTCAAGTCCTCTTATTGAGAAATCAAGTGATAGTGAAATTTCAATAGATAACACTCTCAATAAGGGAAAGTCTCCAATTTGCGCTTATGAAAATTTTCTCCTATCATTGAAGATTGTACTTTTGAGGAATATGATGAGGAGACATTGTACAGATGTGGGTTGATGGATGTACATAAGGATTATGATGATCCTCACAATAATATCTTTGATGATGTAAAATCATGTGTTTCAAACTCTACATCATCATCCAAAAAGAAAGTTTCTTTCAAAACCCCATTGGTTGAAATTAAAAAGTTTTCAAAGAATGAGAATATAAATTTTTCAAAACAAAATGGTTTTTCAAGTTCAAAACCTAAACGTCAAATTCAATCAAAATGGGTTGTGAAATCATCATGTGCATCAAACAGAGTGGAGTCAAAGTGTGATACTTCAAAGTCTTGGAACAAAGACAAGATTTCACTCAGTCCCACAAGATGTGAAAAGTTGAACTTTGAGTCTCTCACGTCAAGAGATAAGAAGTCACATTTGACTCATATGGGTTCAACAAGTAATCAAAGATTGGTTTATGGTTCACCAGTGGTAAATCACCAAAACCATAGGTTTGTACAAAACTATTCTCCTAGGTTTGTGGAGAGGAGAATATGTTTTGAGTTTGGAACAAGAGGGCATATCATTTCTAATTGTCCTTATCTGTGTGAGTTACAAGGACAAGTTAGTAATGCCAAGTCTTGTGTCACAGAGGTTTCAAAGTTCATTCCTAAAAGACATAAAATGCCAAATCAAAACAAGGAAGAACTTGTGAAAGCCTCGGATGAAGAAAAGTTGAAACTTTCAAAACCTTTAATGACTAATTTGGTGTTTAACAACAATGTGGTGATTCAAGATAAATATTATCTTAAGAATGCACTTGAACAGGAACAGTTGTGGATACCAAAAACAAACAAAGTTTCAAAAGGAAAGTTATCTGTTTCAACTGGGAAATGGATTAAATTTTGGTATATGGATGGTCATGGTAAACTCAAGACTTCGAAGGCTTGGGTGGCCAAAGCTATTTAAGGGTTTGTGAGTGTGTGCAGGAGGATTTCAAGAGGACCTATCAATTGGAGGAGAGCTCATTGATAGTGGAACTTCCTGGCGTGTATTTGGTAAAATCGTTCTAATTCTTTAACTGTCATATTATTCTGAAGAACTTGACAGGTTTGGAATTACATTGTCATATTTTCTTGATGTTTTCAAGTCAAATTAATAATAATGTTTTACAAAGATGGTAAATCATATCGGTTGTCAATTTTCCGGGAATTTTGATTTTTCTATGTACTTATAAAATTCTAAAAATCAAAAAGATTTTCATTTTTAGCATTTTAGGGGGAGAAAATTTAAAAAAATCAAAAACAATATAAAATTAGAAAATTGAGAAATTGATCCGACCTTTGAGATGTGATTGTACATTGTAATATTCTGAAGCTTACTTGTATCATACAAGATCAAATACAAAGCGATCACAATGCACTCATTATGATATATTGGTAGGTCTTTCATTTAGTTGTGATTTCTGTAGACTAATGCCATAATCATTCTTTGTGGGACACATTACTTAGAACACAGTGTTCGATCTTTGTCCTGAGTGCGTGGTCATTTTCCTCAGTGATTGCTAATTGTATTAGTACATATATTAGTTTGATCATGTGTTTCTTTTTCAAAAGAAATTCTGAGTTCATTTTTCTTTTATTTTCGTTCAAAACATAGACATTCTTTGCGTATACTTACGTATCGACCTGATTGCTATGTTTTGGACATTCTGTTTTTATTTTCTTGTTTTTGTTTAAAACTTGGGCATTCTATGTGTATACGGAAGTATCAATCTGATTGCTAGGTTTTAAACTTAAGTTATTTTTTGGTTCAATATCCTGGTTTCATCTGCGCATACGGAAGTATCAATCTTGTTACCGGATTTTGAACATTCTGTTTTATTTTACACTTTGTTATTTCACAAAAGATATTCTGCTTTATTTTTTCATGATCAAACTAAGCAAGAATTTGATCTTATAATTTACAATGGCATCGCTATTGGTTGATGTTTCACAAAGCGGGGATGTGTTCAAGTGAGTGGGGAATACAAAGTCTTGTGATTGGTTTTCATTAATCCAAATTCACAACAAGTGATAAGACTTAAAGTGGATCAATATACTGGTAATTGTCCTAGGCTTGTGCATCGACTAAATAAATCTCATTAACAATCAATAAGTAATGCTGAAGTATGATTACAATATGATCTCATGTTTGGATCTTTCTCATCAAAAACATATTTATTTTTTAGTTAGAATACAAATTTTGTAGGATTCTAGGATATACAATTTTGCAATTCATAGCATTAGGGGGAGTTTATTCAAATCATTGAAAAAATTCATAAAAATTTTCTTCTATTTTCTTTTAGACTATCCGATGTGACTTACTAATTCTTTGTAAACACTATAATTGATTTACTGTTAATAAGTGACAAAGAGAAATTGGAATTGTGATGAGGCATCTAGTATGATCACATGTGAAGCAAAAGATTTAGTTTTGATTATGTATCAACTGATGCAGGTGATAAGAGTGATGAAGATCTGTGTGTTGAAGATATTACTGCAGTCCTCAGCAAGTGAATCTTGAAAAAGAAAGACATAAGATGGAGAGAGAGAGAGAGAGAGAATGAAATTAAGATTGACAGGGTGAAGTAGAAACAAAGAGACTGATGTATTTTCTGTGTGAAAATATAACAGCTACAACTGAAGGGAAGTATGTTGATAGCAAGGTTGTAGGGGAGTATGTTGATGCATATATGTTCCCCGATGCACAAAATGTTTGAGCATATACAACAGCAAGGTTCAAGGGGGAGTATGTTAGTGCATTTTCTGTGTGAAAGCTGCATTTAATGTGTGAACCTGGCTTGTTGTATATGAAATCATAGTCTGTTGAATATGATTAAGGGTTCGGCTAAAGATCCAAGAAGGTTTGGCTATGATTGATGGCTAAAAGGTTTGGTGCTCACATGGTTTAAGGTTTGGCAAACCTATAGGTTTGGCAAACCTATTGGCAAACCTTTTGGCAAACCTATTCGCAAACCTATAGGTTTGGCAAACCTTTTGGCAAACCTATTGGCAAACCTTTGGCAAACCTTTTGAAACCTATATATAGGTAGACTTGGAGATCTAGAGCTCACAATTCACACACACAAAGTCAAATTCTCTCTCAAGCTCAAGATCAAGACTCTCTTCATCTTTGTTTCTTTTGATCGTTCAAGTGTTGTATTTTCACGTTTATTGTTTGTAAACACTTGGATATCAATGAAGAATTCAGATTCATGATCTATTACATTGTCATTGTTGATTCAAATCTAGTTGTAAACGGATTCCGCACGTTTATGATCGAATCGTAGAATTTCGTGATCGATTCTTCAAATCAACACTAATGTATTGTTGGTTCTTATATATAGGGTATACAGTAGCCAAACCACCACACCACCAATACCTTGAAAGCATACCAATCACCTACCGATACTACACAACATAAAATGTTTTACTTTGTTTGATGTTTACACGTAGTTCACCATATAAGTATAGTTCATATTTTTCAACCATATAGTTTTGACTAAGATTAGCTTCCTTGATGTGAACACTCGAATCTATGAATCCTAACATTGGTCAAGCTTTCGATTCTACTCCCAATGTATTGTTGGTGCTTATATATATAGGGCATACCGCAGCCAACCCACCACATCACCAATACTTTGAAGCATACCGATCACCTACCAATACAATACAACACAACATAAAAATGTTTTGCTTGATGTTTACATGTAGTTGGCCATATAGTATAGTTCATACTTTTCAACCAAAATTTGATTGATCTATGTTAGTCATCTAAAGTGCTCAACAATTGTGTCCTTTGTCTCGCATTCATAGGATTTACATGTACCGCAAATTCTCGTTCCGTGTGCACCCGTAACGGAAATTTGCCTTGCATGTTTACCCTACTTGTTGATTTTGGCACACAAATGAGTAGATGCAAGACCCATAAATGAAATGTGATCCCAAAAGTTCTCAACACAACCAAATATAATATAGTTATTGTCGATAGAGTTACTGTAAATCATTACTACATCAAATGGTCTATTTAATCTACTTTTCATTCTACCAAGTACAAACTCATAGTTATAAGCTAGAAAAGTTCTATCAATTAACACAATCATAACAATCATTGATTAGGAACGTATTATTGAAATGTATTGTTTAAGTTGAGCATCTTGAGCAATTAGTTGAAGAGTTCTAGCATGAGCTACCCATTGGTTATTGCTCGCAATCCTTGGGCATTTTCTATGGCAAGAATAACAGGTGCTGCTTGTTGGTGGTTCATTGGTAGAGCATTTTGATTTTAATGTCCTTGTTGCACTAGAGGTCCAATTCAGCATGTTTGAGCTAGATGGCCATACCTCCCACAAATCGTGCAAACACGACAAGGTCGATTGTGAGGGTGATGCAACCTACAAGTGTTGCTAAGAGGTTGGACTCCCACATAGAGTTTCTTGTTTGTGTTTAGTGGTGCTTGCTGGTTCACAGGGATTGCTAGAATAATAGGGGTCGTCATAGCGAAATTCCTAGCCTTCTGCTTGTGAGTGTTTGGTTTGGTGGGGTTGATAGGTCCAGTTTTGGCCTCTTTAGAAGGCTCATCAGTATTGTCCTTTGTTTCAGCTTTCTTTGCCCCCTTCCTCGTCAAAGTTCTAGTCTTGACATAATTGTCGGTTAACGGTGCAGCAAGTCGAATTGCATCTTCAAGTGTGGTAGGCTTGCTACCAAAAGCAGTGTCTTGGATTTGCATAGGAAGGCCACCAATGTACTTTTCAATGGCTCGAGACAAAGGTGTCACCAAGTGTGGGACAAGCAAACTGAGTTCATGAAAACGGGTTGCATAAAGAAGGTTATCTCCACTATCTTGTTTAAGCTCCCAGAATTCGGCTTCAAGCTTCTTCATTTCGTTACGAGGACAGAATTCCTCGATTATAGGTTGCTTGACCTCAGGCCAGGTTAAAGCTATAGCAGCATCCAAACCCCTTGTTCGCTTTTCACCATTCCACCAAGTGAGTGCCCTCTTTTGAAAGACACTTGTGGTAGAACGAACCTTAAGGTTCTCAGGACAGCCAGAATGAAGGAACGTGCTTTCAATGCTTTCAAACCATTAAAGCAGTCCAGTAACTCCTTCAGAGCCAATGAACTTTGCATGGTTGCACGAGTTAAAGTGTTTGAAGGTGCAAGTTGAAGTTGCACCCTCACCATTGCCATTATTTTGAACTAGGTTCACATTCGCAGCTTGATTGAGCTAAGTCACCAAAGTTAACATAACATCCACGCATCTCCCGAAAATCTTTCAACAAGCTGATCTCTCCCGTCATGTGCCTGGAGCATCCACTATCAACAATCCATCGACTATTGATATGGCCCGTGAATGCCACCTGCACCATAAATTAAAACAAAATATGATCAATACCAAAAGGGATGACTCCCGCCATTCCAGCGTTGAGTCTCCCTAAACAGCCTCCTGCCGTTCGATCTCGATGAACTACTTGAAGACCCATCTTCCAAGTATTCATCATTTCTCACATCAAATCTATCACCCGACCTGTATCTGGATTTCCAACAAGAATTAGAATTAAAATTTTTTTTTTGAAAATCTTTTATGAGGAAAATTATCATAAAATTCATCATCAGATGATGATGACCTGTTCAAAACTCTTTTACCTTTTTGTTGATTATCTAAAACTTGTCTTTTATAAAATTGTTCATCCTTGACCCAGACACACTCAGGATCAAATTTCCTGAGAATTTTCATTTCTTCCTCACTAGGCTTTACCCTCCTAGGATTCCCACTTGCACGGATCACACAATTGTCATTAACAAAAGTTTTCTTCTTGACTTTGTGATTTGGACAATTAACAAAAATATGCCCTTTTCCTCCACAAGTGAAACACTGTCGTGTTTCTCGTGGAGTAAAAGTATGAAATCTGTTACAATTGTCCATATCACATTCAGCAATGACATGACCCAGTTTCCCGCATCTGTAGCATTTCCTTGATGACACTTTCTTTGGCTTTTCATTACACCCCTTAGATGATTCCAAAGATTTGGAAGCTGCAGATGTAGATAAAATCTTTTTCTTCAAACCAGTGGCTTTAATTTTGTCATTCTTTTGATAAATCTTTGATTTTCCCTTGTTTCCAACCCCACTTTGGTTAACCTTGTCAACAACTTTGACAAACTTCTTGTCAATCATTTTAGAAAATTTCTCTGGTTTTTGAAAAACTTTGCTTGACTCTCCTTTTTGTGTAGTTGAAGATTCAACAAACACAATTCGCTTGATAGTAGAAGTAGTCTTGACTTTTAGGTTTGATTTAGAACCAAACTTTTGTTTAGCCACTGAATTCCCCGCAAATTTTACTTCAGATTTTGATTTCTGAAAAACTGGACTCTTCTTTTCAACAGATTGGCCTTTTGATGACCAATCATCCTTAGAATATCATCTGGATATTCTAAATCAGTGATGTCCTCGATGATAGGAGCATCATTGTCAACAAAATCACTCTCATGATCAGATCCACTCTCCTTTAATGAAATAGGATCAACTTCTAAATCCGGTTCAAGTTGTGGTCTCGGTACAAAACTAGAAGGAGGTGGGACAGAATGAAAACCAATCCCAGAATTATCACGAGATCTTTGCATAGCCGCAAAATGATCAATGACATATGCAGAATTCTGATAATTCTCAAGCTTGGCTTTGTTCAACTCAGCTTCAGCTTTTGCAGCTGACAACTCAACTTTCAACTTCTGAACTGAATCCAGATGCACAGAAACAGCGTGGTTATTCTGTAAAACCTTGATTTTTAAATCTTCATTCTCTTTACTAAGATCAATTATCTTCTTATCAAACGCCTTTTCTTTTGAAATCAATTTCTTGTTTGCTTCTGTGCATACTCGCAGATCAGAAGTCAACTGTGAGTTCATCTCTTTGAGTCTATCTATCATCTCATACAAATCACTCTGTACCTCAGTCATCTCATCAATCTTCTCCTTTTCTTTCCCTGATTCTTCTTCCAAAGAAGCCATGAAAGCACCCATAAGATCATCATACTTAACACCCCAATCATAACCTTCATCAGCTTGACTCACAAGTGCTTTAGAAGATGATTCATCAAATTTCTCTTTCTTTTTCTGATTCTCTTCTCTTGGCTTGAATGGATTCAGATTGCCTTGCTTCTTGGGATTCTTACACTCTCATGCAAAATGACCATGTTCACCACAGTTATAACACTGTGTAGATTTTGGATTAAATCCAAACTTTGTGTTCCAGTCAAAGGTGAATTTCTTCCCGGTTTTCTTCTCATATCTATTAATTCTGCGAATAACACTCGCCAATGCCCACTGCGTATCTATCAACTCCATCTCATCCTCATCAATTTGTGCATAATCTTCAAAAGTCAGATTTGCATTTCCAATTCTCCCAGCCACCTGCTCATCATAAGCACTCACTACACATGACAAAATAGACATATGATCTTTAACGGCTTCAACTGTCACTTTTCCCAAATTTGTTGTGTTAAGCTGAACTGGAGGTGGTGTAGACTTAGATTTTTTCTCATTGACAGGACAGTGTGAGCTAGAACTTGTAGGCACTGAAGAACTCTGAGTAGATTCAGAAGTTCTAGACACGAAAGCAGTTTGTATCTTCGCAGATGCAGCAGGAGGTGTAGCAACTGAACCACCATACAAGGAAGGGTCTTGAGTGACATTTAATCGTCTTGCTTTACGTTTGTCCTTCATTTCTTGTTCCTCCAGTTTCAGAATAAACTCTACCAATGTCAATCCAGGTAGGTTTTTTCTCAATATGAGCACCAAGGAGTTCCATTTGTCAGGTAATAAATCAGCCAAACAGTCTATCTTCTCATCCTCTGAATACTCAATACCATATTTCCTCACTTCAGTCAACAAGTGTCTGTATCTGGTAATTAAGGCATCCAAAGTTTCATTTACGATGATGTTGAAATTCTCAAACTCCTTTCTGATGTCAGTATACTTCATTTTCTTCAGATTGGTATTTCCTTCAACTCTTGCCTTTAATGCATTCCAAAGACTGTAAGCAGTCTTGTGTTCATCAAATTGATGCAGAATTTGATTAGGAATGGCTTGACTCAATAACCAATAAGGTTTCTTCTCTGAGTCATACTTTTTCCGCTCATCTACATCCAGTCTTTCCAAGAGTTGAAACAAATCAGTACCAACTACCCTTGGTCTCTCATAAGGAGATAAAATTCTTTCCCATAAGTTTGTATCTGTGCCATTGAGATGAGTTTCAAATCGTCCTTTCCAGTTGTCATAATCAGCTAAATCCAATAGCTTTGGCACTTTATTTGTACTACCCACTTTAGTCTCAGCCGAACCTATGGACTAAAATTTGTCTTAGCCGAATCTTCAGGCGAACCTCAGCCGAACCTATGGACAAAATTTGTCTTCTGAGTAGCGAACCTTTGAGCAACGAACCTTGAAACTCACGAACCTTTGCACAGACGAACCAAGAAACTGGCGAACCTTTAGTTCAAACGAAACCTCAGCCGAACTATGAACAGTAATCAGCGAACCTCTGCCGAACTATCACACAAACTTGCCGAAGCTTGACAAAATCTTTGCCGAACCTTCGCCGAACCTCTGCCGAACCTTCAGCGAACTATCAAACGAACCCTCTGAAAAACCAGAATAACATTGAACCTTTGTCTTCAGCAAGTCACAGGTTCGTCCCACGAACCTGTAGCGCAGATTTTGAAATTTTTGAGTGAGAAACCTTCCAAAACTTCAAAAAATCCTTCCAAATCTCTACCAAAACACCTCCAAAACTTCAATTGTTGTAATTCAACAACAATTGATGATAAACACAGTCACAAATCACCAGAAAATCAATAAAGAAGAGAAAATTTGATCCATCAAAAGTCTTCAAATCTTCAATTATTTGAATTCTTTGAAATTGTTGTGTAGAACCTCAACCAAACGCTCTGATACCACTGTTGGTTTGGTTGAAACCGATCAGGATCGAATACGAAGTCCTACGAACTATCAACCACGTGCGGAATCCGTAGTCAATATGTATAAATCCAAAGAACACAATCAATTCAATAAACACCTCTTGTATTATCAACAAATGATTACAAGATCACAATTCTCACACAGAGAAAATACAGAGAATTTCTAACAATCTGTCCAAAAGTACTACCAGATCTACAAACAAACCTGCTATTTATAGAAACCGGAACCAGCGAACCTTTACTGCTAGCCGAACCTATGGTTTGCCAGCCGAACCCTAAGGTTCGCGGAGCGAACCCTTAGGTTTGTTAGACGAACCTATGAAAACAATCAAAAGGTTCGCCGAACCTTTGCCAGGCTATAGGTTCGCTAAACCTATCAACTCAATAGGTTCGCCAATATGCTATGGTTCGTGGGCCAGACGAACCTAAAGCATAACCTAGCCGAACCTTTATACAAACTCAAAATAAATACAACTTTTGAATAGCAAACAATTACAAACATGTACTAACAATTCTAATAACCTTGTAGGTCCTTGGAAACCACTTGGTTCTTTGCGGATTCTTCTCGGCAGGCCCTCGAATAGTGCGGTATCCTATTCGGAGGTTTTCCAATCGAAATCAATGAGCCCCGTGGTAACCCGATGATGAGGAGTCAACGTTTTGATCGAAATAGAACACCACATGGATGAGAATGAACTTGGAAGAAGGGTGGCGGCTCTGAAAACCTAGGGATGTGATAGGGAATGGTCAGAGGTCAGAAAAAGTTATGAAACATTCTGTTTGCAGGGGTATTTATAGGCTGTACTCATTCGGCCGAATGAGTTGTGCGAAACACTCATCCAGGAGAATGGTTCAACCGAATGAGCTAGACACCCGAATGAGTCATGCGAATGACTCATTCGTTCGTCTTAGTCATTCGCTAGTGTTCATTCGTCCGAATGAACTCCTTGGTAGGGTCATTCGCACGAATGGGTCTCTTTGATAAATAAAGTCAAAGTCAAACATATTAAACTTGAATAAACACAAACGAACAATAAGAATATTCGATTTCATTACTAATATCAACTTTGTACAATAATAATCAAGCATTACATAGAACTAGGGACATATCATGCATCAACAAACTCCCCCTTGGACCTAGTTCTCTATTTATCAGCGGTTGTCTTCAAAAACTTCTCTGAAATAGCTTTCCAGTCAGAGCCGGCGTGAATATCAAACGCAAAGCATAGCCGGATGATTCTCATAAACTGCAACGCCTGCTCCATATCTTCAACATCAAAGAAAATATGACATTTGTACAGGATCTTCACATCTTCGCTCGACAGATTTGTGTAGGACCAAACGGGAGCTCGGAAACAATCCGATTCCAATGGATATCTACTCGACAGCCTCTGGAATAGTGCGGAATCCTATTCCAGGGTTTTCCAAACGAAACCAACGGCAACCGTGGTGATCCGAAGGTTTAGGATGGACTTTTGAATGAGAATCGAACACCACGGATTGAGAATCGAACTTGGACGAACAATAGCCGCTCAGATCTTCTAGGGTTTGACACTAGGTTCTCTGGGAAGAAGGAGGGCTCTTAGAAGTTGGGTTTGAAATGATTTGGACTTGTATTTATAGGCTGTCATCATTCGGCCGAATGAGTGGCCGAAACAACTCATTCGGCGAATGACTTGGTCGAATGGACATGTCAGTCGAATGAGTCATTCGGCGAATGACTCATTCGCTCGCCTATGTCATTCGCTACTTCGTTCAATCGGCGAATGGCTTCATACTTAGAGCCATTCGCCCGAATGTGTCTGAAAAACATATAACTTCAAATTTAAACATAATCAAACACTTATAATTAATAATAAACATTAAGAACAATATAGATAGACAACTTCCATTAATAACATAAACTTTATACATAATGGATAGTACAAAATCGAACTAGGGACATTTAATGCATCTACAATTTGTCAGCCACGTGGGATCAAAAATACGGACAGTATCCCATTTGTCTTCCTTGCAAAGAACTATCACAGCCTTAGTGGTTCTACCATCGTAATACCACCATCTGAAGCTTTCCGAAAAGTCTTGAGGCATCTTCCATAAAGGAATCTTCTTCATGACTTTAGGAGGCAGCCACTTTAGGATAACCTTATGTTTTCGAGATTGAGCATCAATCTCTGGTAGATAATAACGTTCCGGTTGCTGTGGCTGGAAGTTCGCCCACCTCTTTCTTTACTTAAACTGGATTTGCCTAGCAAACCAGGATGACAACCCCGAATCTTCGCTATATAACATCTTTAGACAAGCCAGCTGATTGACTTCAAACACAGGCAGCATCTTGAAATCATGTGGGAACCAAAAGTACTGGATTCCTCTTTCTCTCTTAATAGCATAGCAATGCAAATCAATAAAATATGCCCAAATCAAAATCTGACCGCCGGACTTGTATCCTTTGGTCCTGTATACTTTGGTGTGAGGAGTTGGCATATGTGGAACACTTTTCTCCTTCAACACTTCCCAGTAAGAAGCCCATTCTTCCTTTCTCTTCTGAATGTCTTCTGCTGAAGATTCACTGCCACAAACCTTCTCGTCTATTTTCCTGTCTAGTTCCTCCTCAAAATGTAGCCCGAAAAGATCAGTGAATGTTGGCAGTTCCTCTTCAGCCGAATTATACTTTACGCTTTCTTCTTCAGTGAGATCCACCAAAATAACTTCATCAATATCATCAAAGGCTTCTGGAGTGGGAAGGTCAGAAACAGGAACAATAGCATCATCCAAAACGTCCTCATCAGGATTTAACGTTAATAGCTCTGCTATCTGTTCCTTGGTGAAAGAGTGAATGATCTCACCTTCTTCTTTGTCATAGCTCACTGAATGCTGTATGATACCTTGAGCTTCAAGAATCATTGTCAACTTGTCATCCAGAAGACGTCTCACAGGAATAGCATCAACTTCTTAAGTGGCCTTAGGTTCTTCAGCTTGATTATGAGAAGACTTGGGAGCTTTATTTTTTTTCTCATTCGTTCTGATTTCTTTAGGTGGGGATTGCTCTACTGAACTAGAGGAACTACCAGAGGCACTCCCTGCTCCATCCTCGTTATCTGAACCATCATCATCATCTGTACTATCATAATCCACCTTTTCCTCATCAGACTCTTCATCGTCTTCTTCGTCTTCTTTGTCTGACTCATCGAAAACAGGTTCGGATGCCTCTATCCTCGGAGTGGAGTCCTTTAGGCTTTCAACCTCCTCAGATAGACGAAGATTGTCAGCTTCCAAGCTGAGGATTCTCTCATTGTACCCATGTACAGTCAGGGCAAGATGGTTTCGCTCATCCACTGATTTGAGCAGATGATCCTCAAGATCAACATTTCGGGATCTCAAATCAGCCCTTTGATTAGTGGCTTGCAGCAACAGAGCGTCCTGCTCATTAATACTTTGAGTCAGTTGAGATATTGTCTGATCTTGCTCGTGATTCTTCTCAATCAGGCTAACAACCAGATTGTTCAGAGTGCTAAGTTGATCAGCAACTGAGGCATTCAGTGTATATGGATCTGAGTGTATAATGGAGGGATCAGAAGAAGCTACTGTAAATACAGCTGTAGTAGCAACAAATGAAGTCACAGGGAAAGTAGTAACACGTGTGGGAATAGCCCTTGACCTGGACAGTGAGGAAGTTGTAACTGTTGCAGCATGTGAAGCAGTGGAGGCTGCAACAGATATCAACTCTATCCGTCTTTGCAACACAAATCTGGCTCTTCTTTGCTATTTAGCCGGAGGGGAAGATGTTTCTACAATAGTAGATGTAAAGGAAGTGCGAGGAATGGGATCAAAATCAAACTCTGAAATAAAGGTCGGATCCTGAATCTCCTCATCCATAGAGGCCTGCCCCCTTGACCTTGTCCCAACCATAATGACTTGGGATCTGTAGCTGGTAGTCACAATTTCAGGCTCAGTATCCTCTGAGTTAGAGTCGTCAGTGGCAGCATCAGCTTCACCCTCAATACTCTCCATCTGAGAATCCTCCCCTCTTCATTGGATGTAGTAGTACCGATCTCTAGGGAAGCAGATACCGTGGCTACAGATGTAACAGGAATATCCAGCTCACCATGAGCACCAACAGGCTCATCACCAACACCAGCACCAGCACCACCACAAGCATCACCAGCACCACAACTAGCATCACCAGCACCATCATCATCACCATCATCACCTCCTGGCACAATAATGTCTTCTAGATCTGAATCTAACTCCTCGTATCTCCACCTCCTCCCTATAGGTGCAACATAGTCAGGATTGAGGAGATGACCAAAAAGACGACGAGTAGGAGGCTTTCTATCCTTCCCTCGATACGAAAGAACTCAGTTGAGTGTAACATCTGTCATATGCTCCAAGCGGATAAAATCTGAGTTGGCCTTTCGAAGATTTGGTACTTGAGCAGCAAAGATCATTTGCAAGAACCTCGGATACATCAGAAACTTCTTGTCACCCTTCAGATAGACATTCTCCTTCATGTGAGTAAACACCGTCTCTGAGAAGTTGAATGGAATGTTCAACACAAAAGCAACGAAGGCACACTGAAGTGTCTCTCATAGATCATCAAATCCTCCACGCCTTGATCCTAGGCAATGAATAAGAACATGGCTAAGATACTTGAACTGCGGGCAGAGAAAGGCTTTGTTCAGCACACCAGCTTCCAAATCTCCATCATACTTACACCTCATAAAGCATCCACGAACAAGATATCTGTCAAGAGTGACAGGATGATCTGGTAAGTCCTGAAATCCGTACACAAGCCTAATATGCTCAGCAGTGACAAGAACGTCTTGTCCTCTGATCTTCCCACAAATAGTCGTAGGCTCTACCTCACAATCAATATCAGCCGAACTCCAGAAATCTCTCTGATGAGACAAGTATGGATCATGAATAGTAGATATGACTGTGAATATCCTAGATCGTCCCGAGAATGCAATAATCTCTGTAACTGTGTAGCATTCCTCATGGTAGCATCCAGGTGTGCACATATGTTGTTCTTGGGAAAAGCTTTGAAGTTTTCCATTCTGAAACAAAAGAAACACAACATGTCAGTTCAGATCAGTAAAAAATGAAATAAATTCAAAATTTTAACATAATTTTTAACTTGTGCGAGTGACTCAATTCATCCGAATGGGTCTTCAAACGAATGAGAAAGCGTGCCGAATGAGTTGTGAAATCCGAATGACACATGAATGAAGTCATTAGGTTGATTCAATTCATTCGGAGAAACAAAGGCCCTAATGACCTTATTCGGTTCAACCCTTGACCGAAAGACCCTCATTCGGTTAAATTTTCTCATTCGGACGACTCTATAGGGCGAATGATGCTCATTCGGACGACCGAATAACCTAAAACCCTATCTCCCAAAATCAAAAATTAAACCCTAAAAATGGTGACATTATGTTCAGAAAGGTCCAATTGATGTTTTAGACCATGTTTTAAGGGTATTAAAGTCCACTTTGACAGTTGATTCAGTCGATACTGGTTCGAGCCCTCAAACCCTAAAATCGATCTGTTATGAAACAAAATCTGGACAAAATTGAAGAAGATTTATCCCAAAAGTACCTAAAACTAACAAGAAATAATATATGATCAGAATGGATCAAATGTTCGGTGAAAATGTAGAAGAATATCAAGTGGGTGCTTCGGGCGACTGAGTCTTCACACAGTAGCCCCGAAAGAAGAAAATGATGTGAATGAGATATTCGGCCGAATGACAAGCATAAAATACTAGAACTCATTCGAGAGAGAGTTCACCCAAATGGCCTATTCGCATGAAGGGTTCATCTGAATGACTCATTTGCATGTGTGTGTCCATTCGCTTGGTAGAGTCCTTCGCATGACTCATTCGGGCGAATGAGATGCAACAATTCATACCTTTCAAAAACTTTTGTTAAATCAGCAACCAAAACACAACACATTTTCAGAGTTGACATTTTGATCGTCTAAAAGAATACCATTATAATGTTATGTCTGGTTTGGTGATACGTTAAGACAAGATTGAATATCCGAACGAACAAATGACCATTTAAAATAAGTTAAAATTGAAAATCTTTTTGTATTTTTCTGATGAGAGGACAACTATACAATTAAACTAAGATAATCAAAACACACATATTTTTGTGAGTAGTCTTTCAAGACAATGGCATATACACCAGACCACATCAAATCAGCATCATTAACTGTTATACTTATGGCACATTTGGTTTCTAATGCAAATACTGATATACTTGTCCATTTTAAACCGACCATACTTCATTTTTAAACCAATCAATGATTGCCCATATTTTCTGACTGAGTTACCCATTTTAGTCAACCAATATAGGTCAAAGCTAGTTTGTAATTCATCTCTGCATAACTTAATACCTAATATCATATGTTCTATAAGGTTCCAAATTATTTTATTTTTGTATTTTTCTTATTGATCAGTTTCTCAAGTTCAACACATTCTCATGGACGGCTTCAGCTAGGTCTTTACAAAGCAATATGGCACGTGTCAGAACTGTGTTGACAAGATCAACTTGTTCTATCCAAATGGATGGCTTCAACTAGGCTGCAACCCAGTGTATGGCACATGTATGGAATCGAACTTATTTTATTTTTGTATTTTTCTAGCATATCCTATCTGAATGGACGGCTTCATGTAGGCTGCAACCCAGCAATATGGCACGTGTAAAGAGTTGGATTTACTTTTATTTTCATGTGATTTAATCATTCTTATCTGAATGGACGGCTTCAGCAAGGTCTTTACAGAGCAATATGGCACGTGTACAGACTTGAACTCATGAATCATTGGAAACCTCATAAGATCCGATGATAAAAGGTGCATGCCTGATTTGAATTAAAAACTGTTTATCCCTTAACTAGTTTTCTAAACTGGATCCCACAATTCAGACATTCTAAGCAATTACCAATAGTCTATATACTTGTAAAGTCGGCCTATCAGTACATATAATCATAATACCCATGTGCTTCCAGTTTATGCATTCAATTTTGCTTTTAAGACATGACAGGTTAATACATCACTTTCTCAAACAAGACTTTCTCATTTTAAACCACTTTTTAAAATGTTTTTGGTTTTTCAAGTAAACAACTTTTTCACCCCCTAAAAACCTGAAACTGAAAATCTTTTTAGAGTTTTGAATAAGCAAAGGAAACTTAAAGAAAAGAAATAAACTAAAAGAAATGATCATTTGCTCGACTCAGATGAAGGAATGACCTCATCTTTTTGAAAAACATCATTAGCTGATAGCAGATATATGAATCTGGGTTTATCGAAAACTTTTGTGTATAGATCAGCTTTCTAGTGATCAGTGTGAATCTTAAGAACATCGATTAATTTCTTTTCAAAGCAAATACGTATGAAGTGATATTTAATGTCGATGTGTTTTGTTTTGGAGTGCTGAACAGGATTTTTAGTGACAACAATGGCAGCAGTATTATCAACAAATATAGGAGTGTTAGAAAAATGTAACACATAGTCCCTGAGTTGTTGCTGAATCCAGATGATTTGTGAGCAACAACTTGCAGCTGCAATATATTCAGCTTCACATGTGGAAGTAGACACTGACGTCTGCTTCTTGCACTGCTGGGCGTTTCCCAAAGAACTGACACCTCGCAGATGTTGATTTGAAATCTCTTTTGCATCCGCCATAGTCTAAGTCACTATAAGCAGTCAATTTAAAATTATCATCATTAGAATACCATAAGCCTAGACCCGGAGTACCCTTCAGATAACGCAAAATCCTCTTCATAGCAATAAGATGAGAAACTCTTGGCTTTGATTGATAACGTGCACACAAGCAAGTAGCAAACATGATGTCTGGACGAGAGGATGTGAGATACATGAGAGATCCGATCTTCCCTCGATACAGAGTGGCATCGATTAACTCCCCCTTTTCTTCAAGAGTAATTCCGTGATTAACAGCCAGTGGGGTACCAACAGGTTTTGCATCCAACATACAGAATCGACTCAGAATGTCACCAACATTCTTGGACTGATGAACAAAGATTCCTACCTCAGATTGATCCACTTGTAATCCAAGAAAGAATTTCATGTCTCCCATTGAGCTCATTTCAAATTTTTCTTTCATAACTTGTTCAAAATCCTTGCACATAACATCATTGGTGGATCCAAAAATAATATCATCCACATACACTTGTACCAAAAGTAAATCACCATTCTTTTCCCGAATGAACAATGTGCAGTCAATGACACCTCTTCTGAACCCGTTGTTCAGAAGGTGAGTAGATAGTGTCTCATACCATGCTCGCGGAGCTTGGTGCAATCCATATAAAGCCTTGTCTAGCCTGTAGACTTGGTCATGATGTAATGGATCTTCAAACCCGGGAGGTTGATTGACATACACAACTTCATTTATCACACCATGAAGAAATGCCCTCTTAACATCCATCTGATAAACTTTGAACTTTTTGTAGGATGCGTAAGCCAGAAAAATTTTGATTGCTTTAAGACGAGCAACCGGTGCAAATACTTCATTGTAGTCAATCCCTTCAACCTGTCTAAAACGTTGCACTACCAAATGTGTTTTATTTCTGACCACAATCCCATGATCATCGCGTTTGTAGCATAGAACCCATGTTGTGCCAATGACTTTTCCACCCTTGGGTCTAGCAACGAGCCGCCAAACGTGAAGCTTCTTAAATTGTAAAAACTCTTCCTGCATAGCATCTACCCAAGATTCTTCTTTCAATGCTTCATTGATGGTTCTTGGAACATCTGGATGAGAGTGATGATCTTCTGAGTCTGAACTGTCATCATGTACCTGCACTGGAGCTTGAACTGAATAAGGTTGCACTGGTTCATCAGGTACATTTTGTGCATCATACATCATTTGAACAGCAACATCTTCATCGGTGTACATGTTAGGTATGTTGAAAGAGTCAAAAAGATCAGAATAGTTAAACATCCAATCAGGACCCTTTCCAGGTTGCGGCACAGAATATCTCAAAACATCCACATCATACCCCTAGAAAGTAGCCCTCTTCCACCTTTTCATTGAACTTGCCTTGCTCATGTTTCTTTAGCATTGTGCATGTAGCACCAAATGGTTCAAGATACTTAAGATTTGGCTTTTCTGTTATGCAACAATTCAAAGCAAGTCTTCCCATGTCTCTTCACAATTAACTCCCGATTCAGAGTATAACAAGCATTAGCACATGTTCATTCCAGAATTGAACCTGTAGGGAGGAATCAGCAAGCATAGTCCGAGAAGCCTCAATCAATGTTCTGTTCTTTCGCTCAGCAACAACATTCATCTATGGGACATAAGGAGCACTAAATTTTTGGACAATACCACGTTCGTTGGAGAAAGTCTCCATGTTGTGATTCTTGACTTCAGTCCCATTATCTGTTCTTAGCATGCGAACCTTGAGCTTATACAGTGATTCAAGCTTAGTTACTAGAACTTGAATACATTCGAACGTTTCAGATTTCTCCTTCATAAAGAACACCCAAGAGTATCTAGAATACTCATCAGTAATGATTAAGCAGTATTGATCTCTAGCAATGCTCTTGTGGTTGACAGGACCAGAAAGATCCATGTGAAGAAGCTTAATTGAATGAAACTTTTTGAGTTTATGAGACTGCTTGGTTTGCTTTCCCTTCTTGCATGAAACACGGACATCACATAGCTTGAAGTTCATTAAACTCACTCGTTCAACCAGATTGTTATGAACCTAATGATTCATCTTTCTTAAACTCAAATGACCCATCTTCTTATGCCAAAGGATAGAATCTTTCTCTGTTGCATTTGACATAAAACATGAAGCTGTAGAAGATGTAGTTGAAGCTGTGGCCATTGAGAACATATAAATCTTGCTTTCTTGGAGCAGACATCAAAATCCAGTCTTCAGGAATGGTAATACCTTGTTTGAGAATGTAGCAGCTAGAATCATCAAAAAAGAACCATGTACTTCTTATCACAGATTTGTGAGACTGAAAGTAGATTGTTCTCCAACTGCTACATTCCCACTCCAGTAATAAACCCACCTTTGTCACTAGCAAAAGCTATATATCCTACTCTAATTGAATTGACATTGGTAAGAAGAGATATGTCTTCAGTCATGTGCCTTGATGCCCCACTATCAACAACCCAAGTGTTGTTAAGAGCAGCATTTAGGGCAACCTTCACAAGCATAAAACATTAGTTGAATCTGGACCCAATGAGTCTAGGATTTTTATTTCAATCCATTGCCCATCTGAGGTCATTTTATCAGGAGGTTTTGAAACAGAAGTCTCAGAGGACTTAGCTTTCCAGATAGCGTTTTTGCTGAAAGATTTCTTTAAATACACAGAAGATGGCTTGGATTGTTTGTAATTGGGGGTATTCTGATCAATCATTACCCTTTTACCCTTATCTTGAGACTTAGTGGCTGAAAGATGTTTGGGTTTGACCTAAGGTTTGATATCTTTAACAAATGTTAGTACATGTTTGTAATTGTTTGCTATTCAAAATATGTATTTATTTTGAGTTTAGATAAAAGTTCGGCTAAAGATTGTCTAAGGTTCGTTTCGCCCACGAACCTTGGCATGTTGGCGAACCTATTGGGTTGATAGGTTCGACGAACCTATAACTTGAGAAGGTTCGGCGAACCTTTTGGTAGGTGTACATGGGTTCGTTTAACGAACATAAGGGTTCGCCTAGCGAACCTTAGGGTTCGGCTGGCAAACCTTAGGTTCGGCTACCTGTTATAGGTTCGCTGGTTCTGTTTCTATAAATAGAAGGTTTGTTTGTAGAACAGATAGAACTCTTGACACATTGCTTGAAACCTTCTGTATTTTCTCTGTGTGAGAATTGTATTTCTGATTGAGATCTTTTAATCATTTGTTGATAATACAAGAGTTGATTATTGAATTGCTTGTGTTCTTTGTATTTCTACATATTGACTATGGATTCCGCACGTAGTTGATAGTTCGTAGGACTTCGTATTCGATCCTGATCGGTTTCAACCAAACCAACAGTGGTATCAGAGCGTTTGGTTGAGGTTCTACACTACAATTTCAAAGAAATCAAGCAATTGAAGATTTGAAGACATTTGATGGATCAAATTTTTTCTTCTTGATTGATTTTCTGGTGATTTGAGACATTTTTTTATCATCAATTGTTGTTAAATTACAACAATTGAAGTTTTGGAGGTGTTTTGGTAGAGATTTGGGAGGATTTTTTGAAGTTTTGGAAGGTTTCCCGCCCAAAATTTTCAAAATCTGCGCTGCAGGTTCGTGGGACGAACCTATGACTTCCTGAACACAAAGGTTCGCTGTTAGAAGGTTTTTCAGAGGGTTCGTTTGATAGTTCGCTGAAGGTTCGGCAGAGGTTCGGCAAGAATTCGGCTAAGGTTCGGCAAAGGTTCTGTCAAGGTTTGGCAAGTTTGGGTGATAGTTCGTCGAAGGTTCGCTGCTTACTGTCCATAGGTTCGGCTGAGGTTCGCCTGAAGGTTCGGCTAAGACAAAATTTAGTCCATAGGTTCGGCTGAGGTTCGCCTGAAGGTTCGGCTAAGGAAAAATTTTGTCTGGAGGTTCGACTAAGATTATCAGAAAAAGAAAGAGAAATCTGAAGAATCATCTTCTAAAGCTCTTGTAAGTCAAGCTGATGAGGGCTATGACTGGGGCAAACAATATGAAGATCTTATGGGTGCTTTTATGGCTTCATTGGAAGAAGAATCTAGCAAAGGAAAGGAGAAGGTTGATGAAGTGAATGAGGTACATAATGATCTGCTTGAGATGATTGATAGACTGAAAGAGATGAACTCTCAGTTAACTTCTGATTTGAGAGAATGCACAGAAGCCAACAAAAAGTTGATTTCAAAAGAAAAAGCATTTGACAAAAAGATAATTGATCTTGCTAAGGAAAACGAAGATTTGAAAATCAAGGTTTTACAGAATAATCATGTTGTTTCTGTGCATTTGGATTCAGTTCAGAAGTTGAAAGTAGAGTTATCAGCTGCAAAATCAGAAGTTGAGTTGAACAAAGCCAAGCTTGAAAACTACCAGAATTCAACATATGTCATTGATTACTTTGCGGCTATGCAAAGATCTTCCCGTGATAATTATGGTATTGGTTTTCATGCTGTGCCAAATCCTCAAATTTATGTATCAAGACAACAATTTGATTCAGAATTGGAAGTTAATCCAGTTTCTTTAAAGGAAAGTGTGTCTGATCAAGTGTCTGAGGATATGGAAAGTTCATCATCTCATGAGAGTGAATTTGTTGATAATGATGCTCCTATCATCGAAGACATCACTGATTTAGAATATCCAGAGAATATTCTAAGAATGATTGGTCATCAACAAGCTAAAAATGTTGAAAAGATGAGTTCAGTTTTCCAGAAACCAAAATCTGAAGTAAAATCAGCTGGGAAAACAGTGGCTAAACAAAAGTTTGTTTTCAAACCAAATCTAAAAGTCAAGACTAATTCTACTCTAAAGCCAATTGTGTTTGTTGAGTCTTCTACCACACAGAAAGGAGAGTCAAGCAAAGTTTGTCAAAAACAAGAGAAATTTCTAAAAAGATTGACAAGAAGTTTATCAAAGTTGGTGAAAAAGTTAATCAAAGTGGGGATGGAAACAAGGGCAAGTCAAAGATTTCTCAAAAGAATGTCAAGACTAAAGTTACGGGTTTGAAAAATAAGGTTTTATCTCCATCTGTAGCATCCAAATCTTTGGGTTCATCTTAGAGGTGTGATGAATTAAAACCAAAGACTGTGTCATCAAGGAAGTGCTACAGATGTGGGAAAGTGGGTCATGTCATTGCCGAATGTGATTTGGATACTTGTAACCGATTTCATACTTTTACTCCACGAGAAACAAGACAGTGTTTTACTTGTGGAGGAAAAGGACATATTTCAGTCAATTGTCCAAATCACAAGGTCAAGAAGAAAACTTCTGTTAATGACAGTAATGTGATCCATTCTGGTGGGAGTCCTAGGAGGGTAAAGCCTAGTGAAGAGGAGATGAGAATACTCAGAAAATTTGATCCTGAGTGTGTCTGGGTCAAGGAGGACAAGGTTCATAAAAGACAATTTTTTGAAAACCAACAAAAAGTTAAAAGAGTTTTGAAAAAGACATCATCATCTGATGATGAATTTTATGACAATTTTTCTCCTAAAAGATTTTCAAAACAAAATGTTAAGTCTAATTCTTTTTGGAAATCTAGACCCAGGTCAGATGATCGATTTTTGTGAGGAAGGATGAATACTTGAAAGAAGAGTCTTCAAGTAGTTCATCGAGATCGAATGGCAGGAGGTTGTTCGGGGAGACTCAACGCCGGAATGGCGGGAGTCATCCCTTTTGGTACTGATCATTTTTTTTGTTTTAATTTATTGTGCAGGTGGCATTCACGGGCCATATCAATAGTCGATGGATTGTTGATAGTGGATGTTCACGGCACATGATAGGAGAGATCAGTTTGTTGAAAGATTTTCGTGAAATGAATGGATGTTATGTTAACTTTGCAGGTGACAAAGGTGGTCAGATTACTGGGAGTGGTAGTTTGACTAATGGTAAAGTTTCCTTTGACAATGTGAATTACTGCAAGGAGTTAACTAATAATCTTTTGAGTGTGTCGCAGATAAGTGATAAAGGTTATAAGGTTTTGTTTGATGATAAGAAATGCTATGTGCTCAAACAAGGAATTAAGATTCCAGATGACTGGATTTTGATGACTGCTGACAGGTGTAAAGATTTGTATGTTTTAGACATGGCTAATGCGGAGACGGTAAACAAAGTTGAGACGTGTCTGGTGTCGAAGGCCATAGAGCAGGATACTCGGTCTTGGCACAGACGAATGGGTCACATACACATCAGAAAGATGAATCATCTTGTACACAATCATTTGGTTGATGGTGTACCTGTTAAACATTTCAAATTACCTGATGTGTGTGTTTCCTGTAAGAAGGGTAAACAGAAAAGGAGGTCACATAAGTCCAAAACAGTGTTTTCTATTGATAAACCATTGGAACTACTTCACATGGATCTGTTTGGACCGATTAATGTGAAGAGTATCGGAAGTGAATCATATTGTTTTGTTGTGACCGATGATTTTTCTAGATTTTCATGGGTAATGTTCTTAAAGTTTAAATCTGAAACTTATGAAAATTTTGTTTTGTTGGTAAACAGATTGGAGACTTTGTATAAGTTGAGAGTTAGGCGAGTTCGATCAGACAATGGGACAGAATTCAAGAATCAGAACATGGAAGCATTCTGTGATTCAAAGGGCATCCAGCAGCAATTTAGTGCACCGTATGAACCACAAATGAACGGTGTAGCTGAAAGGAAGAATCGTACATTGATAGAGTCTGCTCGGACGATGCTTGCTGATTCTAAGCTGCCCATTACTTTCTGGAGTGAAGCTGTAGCGACCGCCTGTTTTACTCTCAACCGAGTGCTGATTGTCAAACAACATAACAAGACTTGTTATGAACTTCTTCAGAATCGAAAACCAAATTTGGAACACTTGGAACCTTTCGAGGCTCCTTGTACCATGCTCAAGAAAGATGCTAAATTCAACTCTAAGGTTGAAGAAGGTTTCTTTCTGGGCTATAGCCTTCCCAACAAACGTGTGTTTAACAAACGCACTGGTGTTGTGGAACTCTGGTATACCTGGGTGGAGGCCATGCAAGAGGAGCTTAATCAGTTTCAGAAACTGGGATTTTGGCATTTAGTGGATTTGCCAAAAGGTGAGAAGAAGATTGGCACCAGGTGGGTGTTGAAGTGTAAGCGAGACGATATAGGCGTGATTGTTCGAAACAAGGCGCGTTTGGTTGTTCAAGGGTTCAAACATATAGAAGGAATTGATTATGACGAGTTATTTGCACCTGTGGCGCGGCTTAAAGCAATTAGATTATTTCTATCTTTTGCTGCCCACAAGAAATTTAAAGTTTTTCAACTGGATGTTAAGTCTGCATTCCTTTATGGGTCTTTGAATGAGACAGTGTATGTTTGTCAGCCACCGGGCTTTGAGGATCCGATCCACCGGGATCAGGTATATATCCTTGACAAAGCACTGTATGGTCTTCATCAGGCTCCTCGAGCTTGGTATGAGACTCTCTCGACTCACCTTCTTGAACACGGGTTCAAGAGGGGTCAGATAGACAAAACACTGTTTTATCGGGAAAAGGACAAGGACATTCTCCTTGTTCAGATCTATGTAGATGACATTCTCTTTGGGTCTACTGATGAACAGTTGTGCTTGGAATTTAAAGAGGTTATGATTGAGAAGTTCGAGATGAGTGCTATGTCAGACATTAAGTTCTTTTTGGGTTTACAAATAGATCAGACTGATGATGGCATTTTTATTCATCAGACCAAATACATTCAAGATGTGCTAAAACGGTTTAGCATGCTTGATTGTAAACCCATTTCCACGCCCATTCAGCCCAATCACGGGATTGAGCCTGATCTTAAGGGGGATTTAATTGATGCTACATTATATCGTGGAATGATCGGGAGCTTAATGTATTTGACAGCCTCAAGACCGGATATTGTGTTTGCTACAAGTATTTGTGCTCGCTATCAATCAAAGCCTAAAGTTTCTCATCTGATTGCAGTCAAGAGGATTTTACGTTATCTGAAGGGTACACCAGACACCGGTCTGTGGTATCCTAAGGATGATAACTATTCCTTTCATGCTTATAGTGATTCAGACTATGGAGGATGCAAGACTGATTCCAAATCAACTACTGGAGGTGCACAATTTCTGGGGGAGAGATTAGTCTCATGGCAGTGTAAGAAGCAAACATCTGTTGCTACATCTACATGTGAAGCTGAATATGTAGCTGCTGCCAGTTGTAGTTCCCAAGTCTTGTGGATACAACAACAGATGAGAGACTATGGATTGAACTTTCTATCTACCCCGATTCATGTAGATAATGAGGCTGCCATTGCAATTACTAAGAATCCAGTGTATCATTCACGTTCCAAACACATTGATATTCGATTTCATTTCATACGCGATTGTTATGAAAAGAAATTGATTGATGTGGTGAAGATACACACAAACGAGCAAAGGGCAGACCTTCTCACCAAGGCCTTTGACAAACAACGTTTTGAGTATTTACTCAAATTAAATGGGATCAGGGTCATGGGTGAGGTAATCAAGAATCAATTTCCTTCGTAATCATTTTTTATTGAATGAACATCAGATTTTTTTATTTTTTATTTTGTGTTTTTGTTTTTAGGGGGAGAAAATTTTGAAAAATACAAAAACATTTAAAAAAATCAAAAATACAAAAACATGAAAAAATAAAAAATCTGAGAAATTGATTCGACCTAATGAGAAATGATAGCACATTATTTGCATTTGGAAACATATTTGTATCTTTTATTAAAAATTTAATAAATAATTACAAGTATTAAGTATGATATGGAAGTAGGTTTATAACTTAGTTAGGATAAGTTTAAACAAAGTTTTGATTATACTTTATAAGAAACAGATGCTTAGAATGCAGTACTTAGTTTTGTCCTGAAAGAGTGGTAATTTTTTCTGACAAAATGTTCTTGAACAAAAAGTCAAAGTACTAGTTTGATCATGTGTTTAAATTTTAGAAGAAATTCTGATTTTGTTTTTTCTTTTATTTTAGTTTAAAGCTGAAACATTCTTTGCGTATACTTACGTATCGACCTGATTGTTATAGCTTTAAACAATTCAAATTTGTTTTCTTGGTTCTGATTAAGATTTGGACAATCTCTGCGTATATGAAAATATCGAACTGATTGTTAAAAGCTTAATCTTAAATTATTGTTTCGTTCATTTTCTGGATCATTTGAGCATACGTAAGTATCAACCTTGATTCCAAGATTTTGAACAATTTCAAATTGTTTTTTATTTTGTTATTTTAAAAAAATTATGCTTTATTTTTGCATGATCAGATTAGTTGAAATTGAAATCATAAGTTTTAAGAACATTTTTGTTTGATTAGTTATTCACAAATCGGGGATGTGTTCAAGTAAATGGATAGTGTTCTCATAATCTTGTTTTAAACTGATTTCTTGACTAAGTGATAAATTTAAAAGGATAAGTATACTGACAATCATCTTAGACTTGTAATTTGCAGATAATATTTGAAATAATACAAACAGATGTGTTGAAAATTGTAAAATAATATGACCTCATGTCAGGATCTTTCTCAAACAACAAGATTTTATTTTTTTAGGATAATTCGTTTATTAAATTTGTAGTTTTATTGTTATAAAAATTTTAAAAAAATTACAAAAAGATTTTAATTTTTCATCTGATGTTAAATCAATAATTTTTGATTATTTGTTTGACTTTGGAATAATTAAATATGTTTGTGTTTTGAAATTTAAAGAAAAATTCAAAATTTTTCAAAAGGTTCGTCTGGTTTGAGAAGGTTCGTTAGGTAAGGTTCGCTGGTTAGGTTCGCTAGCTAGGTTCGCTGACTAGGGTCGCTTACTAGGTTCGTCTGAGATGGTTCGGTGAAATGGTTTGTTTGAATGGTTCGCTGCAAAAGGTTCGTAGCAAAGGTTCGTGAAAGGCTCGTCTGAAAAGGTTCGTGACATATATATAGAGGGTTTGCCAGAAGGGTTCGTCATTCTCATCTTTTTCACGATTAGCGAACCTGCAAGAAGAGATTTTTCGATTTCCATTCTAGAGCATCCCAGAACTTTTTATTGATTTCATTAGATTCAGAATCATCTTGTGATCATTTCTAGGTAGAAATTACTGAATTTGACCGATTAATTTGAGAGATCTGAGTGTTTTTTAAGAATTTTAGATCGAACTTGTAAATTGGATTAAAACTGGTTAAAATTTAAAATTTGGACAAACCATCTTCATTAATATTGTTCATCGGCATGTTTCGAACCTGGGTATATGATTTTTATCATCAAATTCAAAGTTTTAAAAATTTGATTTGAAAAGTGGAAAAAGGTTCGCTGTTGAACAGGTTCGTTGAATGAACAGAGGTTCGCCGAACCTTGAGGGTTCGTCTGAATATGATAGGTTTGTGACGAACCTATGGACTTCAAAAGAACCGAACCTTTTGGTAAAGGTTCGTCTGACCAACAAGGTTCGTTCATTTGAAGGTTCGTTCATTCTGAGGTTCGTTCATCAGAAGGTTCGTTCATGATAAGGTTCGTTCATCAAAGGTTCGTTCAAAAGGTTTGTCTGGTTAACAGGTTCATCTGAATTAGGTTCGCCTAGCATTAGGTTCGTCTAAGGGGATAGGTTCGCTGGTCTACTTAGGAATTTTTTTAATTTTTTTTAATTTTGTTTCTAATTGTTTTTATTTCTAATTGTAGAAATGGCGAACTTAACCTTAGGAGACAAGCATAATGTTTGTGCATATCTAGATCCGACAACACGGAACGGTCAAGATTTCCAGCCTATGATAGAGTTTCTCAGGAGATCGAGGATTTATTATGCGATTTCCAACTCAGTCCAGATTTATCGTTCTCATATTCAGAGTTTCTGGGAATCTGCTCGTGTTATTTCAGTTGATGAGGATTATGTCATAGATGCGAATGTGATTGGACAAGCAATTCGTATATCTGAGGCTGATATTAGGAGGGTGTTGCAGTTTGGGGGAGAACCGAATGGTGTGACTCTCATTCCTGAGAGGTGCATCAAAGGTTGTTTTCTACGTATTCGTTACTTTGGAGCTTATAACTCCATATCAGTGAAGAAGGGAAAGCTACCTCTACAATACAAGTTTTTGGCTCATGTTCTACTTCATTGTCTGAGTATGAGGAAGGGAACTTTTGATGAGCTAAGGGATTCCATGAGGTCAGCTATAGTAGCTCTTATATTGAACAAACCGTTCAATTTCTCTGGCATGATCTTCCGTTACATGTGTGACAACATCACGAAGGCTAAGGATAGATTCTACATGTATCCTAGGTTCGTGCAGATGTTGATAGATGAGAGGTTGCCAGAAGGGCAGTTACCCAGGGAAGCTAGAGATCTATTGAAGCTTAAACACATGATTGATTCTAGCTTGGGTCAGGTCAGAGTGTACCAAAGGACTGGGGATGTTGTTCTTGAGAAAGAGTTGATTGGTCATTGTGCCAGGGCAAACTATGTTGCTCCTGATGAGGATGCCTGGAGACATGCTGACTCAGGATCCGACACTGAAGAGTTTTTGCAGATGATGATCAAGCACCACCTCCACCTCCTCCAAGACAACAAGTTAGGAAGACTACTGGACAATCGTCCCGATCTACTCCTATAGCTAAATCTTCTCAAGGGCAGAGCTCACAGGAGCCATTAGAAGTTGATATGTCTGAACAGCAGACAGAGGCTGCTGTTGCTGGAAATGATGAAGAAGAATCTTCTGACTCTGAGTCAGAATATGAAATGGTTCAGGAAGGGAACCAGATGGTTAGAAGACTCAAGAAAAAGTTTGCTCAACAGGATGCAGAAGAAAGGGATGAAAGAGCTGAACCCAGTTTTATTCCTGAAGAGCCAGAGTCTTCTAAACCAAAGAAGCTGAAGAGAATGGCCAGAGGAGGGCCTTATGAGAGGAAGAAGGCCAAAACTACTAAGACCGTTGTATCTTCACCTGTTATGCCTACATCAATTTCTGTTTCTGCTTCACCAGTTGTTACTTCTTCAGTTTCAGTTTCTATTATTCATCCTTCTACTTTACAAACTCCAGAGTTTGTAAATGTAGCATCTTGTGTTCCATCTTTTACTGAGACTACTACTGTCACCACTTCTTTGCCAGAGACTTCTATTCATCATGATGATCTTCCCAGAGATGATTTATTTTCAGGATTAGATGATTTGGGAGACATTAACTTCACTGTTAATTATGATGACTCTGATCTTAAGAGAAGATTATCTTTATTATCAAAAGAGTTTGAAGATTACAAGAAGATCAAAGAAAAAGATTTTGCTGATAAACCTTCTTCTTCCACTACTGAACTAGATGAGTTGAAAGCTCAAATAACATTGATGATCAAGTGGAGAGAGGAAGAACTGATTGAAAAGAAGAATATGAAAGATAAAATTTCTGAGATGGAATTTTTTATTAAACTTCAATCGGAAGACATTGTTGAACTTAAGAATGAAAATACTGACTTAAGGTTCAAGATAAAAGATTTGGAGTCAAAGATTACAAAGTCAGAAGCTTCGAGTTCTATAGTTGATAAGGTGGTGGTGGATGTGGATATTGATGATGAGGAGAAGGTAGAGGAGGAGAAAGTAGAGGAGGAAGAAGAAAAAGAATTAGTTGACTATGGGGATACTGATATTGATGAACATCCTAATGATTTTGATTTTGGTGGTGATGATGGAGCAGGTGGTGGTGCTGGTGGAGTTGCTGGAGGTGATGATGGTTTGAATGCTATGACTGGAGCTATCATTGTTTACACTCCTTCAAAGGTTACTACAGATGCTGTTCCACTTTCTTCTGTATCTTTTGATAGAGCTAGGGATTGTACTTCTGTTGAATTTGAAGATTTGGATGCAATAGAATATCCAGAAAGGATTCTTGATTACTCCTTGCCTACATTTCTTGATTTGTTTAAAATGAATTCTAACATAGACTTGCAGAGAAATATTTTTGAAGTTCAACTTTATCAAGAGATAGAAGAAGGAGAGATTGTGGGTGACTACTCAGTTCAAGATTATCAAGATTTATTTGAAGATGATGATGAATTGATGTTTGATTTTGAAGAAGATGAAGATACTAATTTATCTTATTATGATAAGGATGTCATTGATGAAGAGTTGTTGAATTTAAATATGATGAAGAAAATGTTTGAAGCTAGTAGTATGTCAAGAACAACTTTAGATCCAGTTAAAGCTAAGACAAATTTGGATTATTGGAAAGCATTTCAAGATGAGACAAAGTACATCATTGATCACTTACATTCTTTCAAGATTATGACAGAAGTGTTTGAAGATAAAGATCCAGAAAACCTAACTAAACAATCCAAGAAGTTCAAGATTGGATCTAAATCCAAGATGATCGGAAGGATTATTTGTTATGGTTATTTTCATAACATTTCAGGAAGTTTGATGGATAAGGGATGTTATATGGTGAAAAGAATAGATGGATGCCAATACTTTGGCAAGGCTACTGATCTGATGAGTTTACCAGCATTTGAGTGCAAAGATCTTTCAAGATTAAGGATGATAAAGCCTATTCAGACTCGACACAATGAAATTTTTGAGAATCTGTTGAAGAAAGAAGCTCGAATGGGATGGAGTTTGTTAACACCACAGTTCAGAGAAAGATTTAAAGATTATGTGAAGCCTAAAGTCTTCAAGAGACCAAGACTCAGAAAGATTGAACAAGATTGGAATCCATTCTTCAAATTTTTGTTTTATGATGATAGAACTTCTGAAGGTGTGATTGTATTGAAGCAGGATGATGATTGGAGGGTGATTCGAATGGTTGATCCTATTTGGATATTTAATTGTTCAAAAGATGATATTGATTTACTCAACACTGCTGAGATATATGCTGAAGAAGGATATCATGATGTTGGAGTAAGTTTCAAAGATATGGCAATCCAATTTCAAACCATTGCACGAATGTGGTATACACTGGGTATTCATTCAGGATGCAAGTGGGAAAATGTGAACTATCTTTATACAGAGTTGATGCAAATTCAGAAGGAGAGAGATGAAAGAGATGCAAAGATTGAAGCTGAGAGGTTGGCGAAGATACCACGTTCTGTTGTTATACGAGTGGTGGATAATGTGGTTGTTTAAAAAGTTGGAGAATCTAGTGGAGTGGTTGACAGAGCTGAAGATAAAGGTGAAGAAAAAGACTGAAGACTTTGATAGCAAATATTTAGGGGGAGTTTGTTAGTACATGTTTGTAATTGTTTGCTATTCAAAAGATGTATTTATTTTGAGTTTAGATAAAGGTTCGGCTAAAGATTGTCTAAGGTTCGTTTGGCCCACGAACCTTGGCATGTTGGCGAACCTATTGGGTTGATAGGTTCGGCGAACCTATAACCTTGAGAAGGTTCGGCGAACCTTTTGGTAGGTTTACATGGGTTCGTCTAACGAACCTAAGGGTTCGCCTAGCGAACCTTAGGGTTCGGCTGGCAAACCTTAGGTTCGGCTACCTGTTATAGGTTCGCTGGTTCTGTTTCTATAAATAGAAGGTTTGTTTGTAGAACAGATAGAACTCTTGACAGATTGCTTGAAACCTTCTGTATTTTCTCTGTGTGAGAATTGTATTTCTGATTGAGATCTTGTAATCATTTGTTGATAATACAAGAGTTGATCATTGAATTGCTTGTGTTCTTTGTATTTATACATATTGACTATGGATTCCGCATGTAGTTGATAGTTCGTAGGACTTCGTATTCGATCCTGATCGGTTTCAACCAAACCAACAACAAAATACTGATTTTGTTTTCGATGTGGTGCAGCTTGTGTGACAATTGCAGTTGAGAAATCTCGTCATTAATGACGGGATCACATTTGGTTGTTCTAGAAATCCACGCTGATTTAATGATCGTAATTATTAAAGATTGAAAGTGTGCGAGAAATGATGAACGTGGGCGAAAACCGTGTGCAAAACGGAGTCCTGGATTGCCCGGAATCCAAAAACGAAGAAAAATTTCTAAGTATTGAGCTTCTGGACTCGTCGCGGTACGCTTAAGATGGGTTGAGGGTTCTCGGCGGTACGCGATGGTCGAAAAATATCTTATTTCTCCGGATTTTTTCGTGGTACGCGAAGCCCTTCTTTGACCCTCTTCGCGTTACGCGACGAGTGAGGCGATGCAATGGATCAGATTTCTTCATCAAAATGCATGCAGAAGTTTATTTTTTTACATCTCTCAAACATATACGCACAAAACATACACCAGACGAGTTTTGTATCATCTAAACTCAAATTTGAAGCTGCCAGAGTCCACGGATCGCACCAGGGATTGTGTTTACAAAATCTGATCGTTGTTCTACAGTAAAAACTCCGTCAGATTAGGTAATGATTCGTTTTAACCTTCTAGTTTGATTATGACTGATTAGATCTTGATTTTGAACGTAATGACATAGTTAGGATTGTTGATTATTGCCTAGATGATGGCTAGGATTGATTATAAACAAAGAACACGATGTTTTAATGGTTAAATCCTTGTTTTGATCCATTGTAATGCCTGGTTTGCATGAAATCATACCCATGATCATAATGGTTTAACCCATTTGATTATGACAATGTAGGTGATTAGTTTGATTAATCTTTGAAATGCAAGGTTAAATCCAAGTGTTTCAAACTAATCACATTCATTAACATACTCATTGGAATGATTATCTGATGTTTATGATAACAGTCAGATTAGTATGTTAAACATGGTTACTAAACCTATTCTAATGCTACATTGTGATATTTCATGATATTTGGGTAATCAATAACAAGGATTGATCATTCCTAAGCCATTCATCTGTCTAGAAACTGTTTTAGCATTATAATCAACAACATTAACTATTTGGTTAATCCAAGACTATTCTGATTAATCAAGAGTGTCATCAACCTTGTATTAGGAATCTAATTCGATGTAGGTTCCTACATTATCATACATTGTATGATATAACATCAAAATATCTAATTAAATACTTAATATCGGTTTGATGAATTGCAAAGCAATGTCTTTGACATTGAACGTTCAGAAAGATCTAATCAGTGAGTTAGAACATCAGTAACTCATTTAACATGAACTAATGCAGACTTACACTATTATCACAAGTCTGCGAGTGATCTTATTATCTTGAGAGTTCAGGTGAGCTTCGTACAACCCCTTTTCATTTTAGTGTTTTATAAATTTCGGGGAATTTCTGTAAATCGATTTCTGAACATATGAAATGTATCACTGTTATCTTTGTGATTTCATGTGACTTTTGTGTGATTTCATGGGATTTTGCCGTTAGTATCTCTATCACAGTATCAAAAGCCCTCATTCTTTGAAACTGTATCTAGTGAACCCATGTGGGGCCGAACAGGAAGCATTGATAGTACTATTGGCTGACAACCCATTTGCTGGGAGGATTGCATCTCCTCTGGTGTGAATGTTTGTTACCTGTTTCCGAAACACTTTCTTAATGTTAGTGATAGACAATAAGATAATGAGGCATTAAGATATTTACCGACGGGTAATATCTTCGTAAAACGTAAAACTGTCCGAAAGGAACTAGATACGGGTCCCATGGTTATCTGAACTGTATATCTTGAAATTTTGCATATCATATTGCTTAATTACTAAACTTTACGAACTCACCAACTTTGTGCTGACGTTTTCAAATCAAACATTTTTGCAGGTAGACAGTGATTCCGGTGAGACTGCACTTCACAAACTTGTAACTGAATAAGTTAATGTTGTAATGTAAATTGTAATAACGAACCATGTAATGTAATTATCTTAAGTTAATCTGTGTGCTTGTGATATCGGATCAAGTAAGTCACCCCTCATCTCTGAGACATCACCACTATGCTTCCGCGACCGTTTCAGTGACATCATCAACAGGTGACGAGAGGTGGGGGTGTGATAGGGTGGTATCAGAGCCACAGGTTATAGAGAATTAGGTTGACTTAGAGACCTAGACTATAACCATAGGCTCGTATAGTGACACAGAGAGCACCGAACATCACAAAGGAACAAAACTTGTTTTGAATGAAGCCAGAATAATCAGGTGGTAAGAATTCCAGTTATGAGTGGCCAGCATAACTGAAATTTGCAACACGCATGCGTTCTAGTTTAATTTAATTCAAGCAGAACAATAACAATCTTAAGGATGAGAAGTTGCTTTGAGATAGGAAGAGATATCATATCATGTTTGTGTTGAATATTATTATTCAATATTTATTTCATGATACTGATCTAGAAATTTTGTTTGTACAGCGATGGCGAATCTAGGAGTGCATTATATTTATCAGAGATATCCCTACCTTATTTTGGACGACACTCCTAGAGATAGTTCCGATTCGAGTTCGGATGCCGCGCCATCACAGGCATCATCAGAGGCATCCCAGGCTGGTCCGCAAGTGCCAGCCACACCACCACCACCATCACCATTACCACCACCACCAGCATCCCCCATTGTACCTAGTCCTCCCCACTCACCCTTGGTTGATGCCTCTGCTGAGAGGAGGCAGAACCCCTCTCCACAGAGAGTTCCCGTCTGGGACGGGATGCGACGGATGCGGGGACAAGCCCGTAAGACTACCGGGCTACCCCCACGACACCAGATGGCTCCGCGGGATGAGCCTCAGGTTGTTCATGAGGTGGGAGAATCCTCCCACCAAGCCGAGTTGCGAACCCAGATGCAGCAGGTCTCCCAAGACCTGCAGGGCCTGAGACAGGACCTACACCAGCACCATACTACCCTTGAGGATACTCGCACCACCGTACTGGAGATCCTCACCTCACACCTGACTCTTATGGAGCAGGTGAATGTTATGGATATTGACACCCAGGCCTGGAGGACGACCGTGGAGGAGCGGCTTAGGAGGATTTAGAGGCAGGTGCTAGTTGCTCCATTCTGGCAGCAGGTTGCAGTTTTGAGAGAGATACTGCAGGGATGGATCTGGATGCTTGGTATGATGAGAATCGAGGCTAGTGTTTGGCTATAGTATTAGCAACTATAGCTATTGTGCTAGCCTGCTTACCGTATTTCTTACCGTAAGTCTGATTGTGCATGTTACATTTTTGGGACTTTTCATTGTATTACCGCTGACGAATAGGTTGTTATCAGTATGGGTGTTATTGAAACACTCTTTTGTATCGAAACTTTATGACTGTATAAAACGATGATGTAATAATAGTGACGTGTTTTACTTTTGTGTACTCTGTTGTGTTTTGTATGTGATATCGCATCGTAAAATACCTAGTTAGGTATTCTATCCTCGTGAAATACCTAGTGAGGTATTCTGTCATCGTAAAATACCTAGTGAGGTATTCTGTCATCGTAAAATACCTAGTGAGGTATTCGGTCCTCGTAAAATACCTAGTGAGGTATTCTGTCCTTGTAAAATACCTAGTGAGGTATTCTGTCCTCGTACAATACCTAGTGAGCTATTCTGTCATCGTAAAATACCTAGTGAGGTATTCTGTCATCCTAAAATACCTAGTGAGGTATTCTGTTATCGTAAAATACCTAGTGAGGTATTCTGTCCTTGTGAAATACCTAGTGAGGTATTCTATCATCGTAAAATACCTAGTGAGGTATTCTCTCATCGTAAAATACCTAGTGAGGTATTATGTCATCGTAAAATACCTACTGAGGTATTCTATCCTCGTGGAATACCTAGTGAGGTATTCTGTTATCGTAAAATACCTAGTGAGGTATTCTGTCATCGTAAAATACCTAGTGAGGTATTCTCTCCTCGTGAAATTCCTAGTGAGGTATTCTGTCATCGTAAAATATCTAGTGAGGTATTCTGTCATCGTAAAATACCTAGCGAGGTATTCTGTTATCGTAAAATACCTAGTGAGGTATTCTGTGATCATAAAATACCTAGTGAGGTATTCTGTGATCGTAAAATACCTGGTGAGGTATTCTATCATCGTAAAATAGCTTGTGTGCTATCTCGTAAAATAGCTTGGTGCTATCCCTACGTTATTTTGGACGACACTCCTAGCGATAGTTACGGTTCGAGTTCGGATGCCACGCCATCACAGGCATCATCAGAGGCATCCCAGGCTGGTCCGCAGGTGCCAGCCACACCACCACCACCATCACCATTACCACCACCACCAGCATCCCCCATTGTACCTAGTCCTCCCCACTCACCCTTGGTTGATGCCTCTGCTGAGAAGAGGCATAACCACTCTCCACATATTGTTCCCGTCTAGGACGGGATGCGACGGATGCGGCGACAAGCCCGTAAGACCACTGGGCTACCCCCACGACACCAGATGGCTCCGCGGGATGAGCCTCAGGTTGTTCATGAGGTGGGAGAATCCTCCCACCAAGCCGAGTTGTGAACCCAGATGCAGCAGGTCTCCCAAGACCTGCAGGGCCTGAGACAGGACCTACACCAGCACCATACTACCCTAGAGGATACTCGCACCACCGTACTGGAGATCCTCACCTCACACCTGACTCTTATGGAGCAGTTGAATGTTATGGGTATTGACACCCAGGCCTGGAGGACGACCGTGGAAGAGCGGCTTAGGAGGACTTGGAGGCAGGTGCTAGTTGCTGTATTCTGACAGCAGGTTGCAGTTTCGAGAGAGAGACTGAAGGGATGGGTCTGGATGCTCGGTATGATAAGCATCGAGGCTAGACTTCTGTGTTTAGCTATAGTATTAGCTACTATAGCTATTGTGCTAGCCTGCTTACCGTATTTCTTACGGTAAGTCTGATCGTGCATGTTACATTTTTGGGACTTTTCATTGTATATACCGCTGACGAATAGGTTGTTATCAGTATGGGTGTTATTGAAACACTCTTTTGTATCGAAACTTTATGACTGTATAAAACGATGATGTTATAATAGTGACGTGTTTTACTTTTGTGTACGCTGTTGTGTTTTGTATGTGATATCGCATCGCAAAATACCTAGTGAGGTATTCTATCCTCATGAAATACCTAGTGAGGTATTCTGTCATCGTAAAATACTTAGTGAGGTATTCTGTCATCGTAAAATACCTAGTGACGTATTCTGTCCTCGTAAAATACCTAGTGAGGTATTCCGTCCTCGTAAAATACCTAGTGAGGTATTCTGTCATCGTAAAATACCTAGTGAGGTATTCTGTCCTCGTGAAATACCTAGTGAGATATTCTGTCATCGTAAAATACCTAGTGAGGTATTCTGTCATCGTAAAATACCTAGTGACGTATTCTGTCATCGTAAAATACCTAGTGAGGTATTCTGTCATCGTAAAATACCTAGTGAACTATTGTGTCATCGTAAAATAACTAGTGAGGTATTCTGTCATCGTAAAATACCTTCCTCTTGAAATACCTAGTGAGGTAAGTGAGGTATTCTGTCATCGTAAAATACCTAGTGAGGTATTCTGTCATCGTAAAATACCTAGTGAGGTATTCTGTCATCGTAAAATACCTAGTGAGGTATTCTCTCCTCTTGAAATACCTAGTGAGGTATTCTGTCATCGTCAAATACCTAGTGAGGTATTATGTCATCGTAAAATACCTAGTGATCGTCAAACCGATCAGGATCGAATACGAAGTCCTACGAACTATCAACTACGTGCGGAATCCATAGTCAATATGTATGAATACAAAGAGCACAAGCAATTGAATAAACACCTCTTGTATTATCAACAAATGATTACAAGAACAAAATTCTCACACAGAGAAAATACAGAAAGTTTCACACAGTTTGTTCAAAGTTCTACCAGATCAACAAACAAACCTGCTATTTATTGAAACTGGAACCAGCGAACCTTTACTGCTAGCCGAACCTATGGTTTGCCAGCCGAACCCTAAGGTTCGCTGAGCGAACCCTTAGGTTTGCTAGACGAACCTATGAAAACAATCAAAAGGTTCGCCGAACCTTTGCCAAGCTATAGGTTCGCCAAACCTATCAACCCAATAGGTTCGCCAAAATGCTAAGGTTCGTGGGCCAGACGAACCTTAGGCAAAACCTAGCCGAGCCTTTCTACAAAATCAAAATAAATACAACTTTTGAATAGCAAACAATTACAAACATGTACTAACAAACTCCCCCTAAATGTTTGCTATCAAAATCATCAATCTTTGCCTTCAGCTCTATCTTCAACTTTATCTTCAACTGTTTCTTCAACTCTGTCTGTTACTCCACTTGATTCCCCAACTTCAACAACCACATTATCCACCGCTCGTATAACAACCGAACGTGGTATCTTTGCCAACCTTTCTGCTTCAACTTTAGCATCTCTTTCATCTCTTTCCTTCTGAACTTGCATCAATTCAGTATAAAGATCATTCACATCTTTCCAATTGCAACCAGAATGTATACCCAATGTATAACACATTCGTGCAATGGTATGATATTGAATTGCCATATCTTTGAAGCTCACTCCAAAATCATGATAACCATCTTCAGCATAAATCTCTGCAGTATCCAGAAAAGCAACATCATCCTCTGAACAATTTACAATCCAACTAGGATCCAGCAATCGAATAACCCTCCAAATATCATCTTGCTTCAAAAGAATAACACCTTCAGACGTTCTTTCATCATAGAACCAGAACTTAAAATATGGATTCTAGTTCTGTTCCATCCAAAACGTGCTTCTTTCTTTAACAAGTGCTCAAAAATTTCATTGTGACGAGTCTGAATGGGCTTGATCATCTTTAATCTAGAAAAATCTTTACATTCAAATGCTGGAAGAGTCATCAAATCAGAAGCTTTGCCGAAGTATTGACATCCATCAGTTCGTTTAACTACATAACATCCTTTACCCGTTAAGCTTCCTGAAATGTTATGAAAGTAACCATAACTAATAATCCGTCCAATCATTTTGGATATAGATCCAATCTTGAACTTTGTGAATTGTTTAGTTAGGTTTTCTGGATCTTTGTCTTCTAAAACTTCTCTCATAATTTTGAATACATGCAAATTGTCAATGATGTACTTTTTCTCTTCTTCAATATCTTTCCATAAGTCTTTAAAAGTCTTTTCTTTAACAGGATGCAGAGTTGTTCTTGAAAAACTCCCAGCTTCAAACACTTTCTTCATTTTGTTTAAGTTCAACAACTCTTCATCAATGATATCTTTATCATAATCAGACAAATCTAGATCTTCTTCCTCTTCAAAGTCAAACATTAAGTCATCATCATCCACTAAGAAGCCTTGATAATCTTTAACTGAATAATCACCAATGATCACTCCTTCTTCTACTTCTTGACCCACTTGAATTTCAAAAATATTCCTCTGCAAATCTATATCAGAATTCATTTTAAATAAATCAAAGAAAGTAGGCAGAGAGTAATCAAGAATAGCCATGGGATGTTCTATTTCATCTAAATCTTCAAAATCAACTTTAGTGCAATCCCTAGCCCTATCAGATGACATAGACCTAATCGGAACAGCTTCAGAAGACACCTTTGGAGGAGAATAAATCACAAAAGCACCAGTAACTGAATTCAACTCTCCAGACCCTCCAGTCATACCTCCAGCACCATCACCACCAGTCTCATCATCACCATTATAATCAAAATCATCAGGATGTTCGTCCACATCAGTGTCACCATAGTCCAATTTTTCTTCTTCTTCTTCTTCTTCCACCTTCTCCTCCTCTTTTTCAACATCTACATCAATCACCACCTTTTCAACTCTAGAACTTGAAGCTTCTGGCTTTGCAGTCTTTGACTCCAACTCTTTGATCTTGAACCTTAAGTCTGTATTCTCATTCTTCAAGACAACTAAATCTTCTGATTGTAATTTGATGAAGAAATCCAACTCAGAAATTTTATCTTTCATCTTCTTTTTCTAAATCAAATCCTCTTCTCTCCACTTCATCATCAAGGACATTTGAGCTTTCAGTTCATCCATCTCAGCAACATTTTGCTCTTTCTCTTTCCTATAACTCTCAAACTCCTTGGAAAGAATATATAATCTTCGCTTAAGATCAGTATCATCATAGTTCACAGTAAAATTGATGTCTCCCAAATCATCAAGTCCCGAAAACAAATCATCTCTAGGAATAGAATCCTGAGGAATAGAAGTCTCTGGCAAGGAAGTAGCAACAATAGTAGTATCCACAAAAGAAGGCATAAAAGTAGCTACATTTACAAACTCAGGAGTTTGCAAAGTAGTAGTGTGAATAGTAAAAACTGTAACAGGAGATACAGAGACAGGAACTGAGGTAGGCATAATAGGTGAAGACACAACAGTCTTAGAAGTTTTGGCCTTCTTCCTCTCATACGGTCCTCCCCTGGCCATTCTCTTCATCTTCTTAGGCTTAGAAGACTCAGACTCCTCAGGAATAAAGCTAGGTTCAGCTCTTTCAGCCCTTTCTTCTTTAGCCTTTTCAGCAAATTTCTTCTTTAGCCTCCTCACCATTTGGTTCCCTTCCTAAACCATCTCATACTCTGACTCAGTGTCAGAAGATTCAACATTATCAACATCAGCAATAGTAGCTTCTGTCTGCTGCTCAGACATATCAACCTCTAAATGTTCCTGAGAGCTTTGCTCTTGAGATGATTTAGCTTGAGGAGTGGATCGTGATGATTGACCAGTAGATTTCCTTGTTTGTTGTCTTGGAGGAGGTGGAGGTGGTGCTTGATCTTCATCAACAGCAACTTCTTCATTTTTTGATCCTGAATCAGCATGTCTCCAGGCATCCTCATCAGGTGCAACATAGTTTGCCCTGGCACAATGACCAATCAGGTCTTTCTCCAGAACAGCATCCCCAGTCCTCTGATAAACTCTAACCTGACCCAAGCTGGAATCAGTCATATGTTTGAGTTTCAGAAGATCTCCTGCTTCCCTAGGTAGCAAGCCTTCGGGAAACCTCTCATCTATCAACATCTGTACGAATCTAGGATACATGTAGAACCTATCCTTAGCCTTCGTAATGTTGTCACTCATGTAACGGAAGATCATGCCAGAGAAATTGAACGGTTTGTTCAATATAAGTGCCACCATAGCTGATCTCATAAAATCCCTCAGCTCATCAAACGTGCCTTTCCTCATGCTAATGCAGTGAAGTAGAACATGAGCAAGAAACTTGTACTGTAATGGTAGCTTTCCCTTCTTCACAGAAATGCAGTTATAAGCTCCAAAGTATCGGATGCGTAGAAAACAACCTTTGATGCACCTCTTAGGAATGAGAGTTACACCTTCAGGTTCACCTCCAAATTGCAACACCTTTCTAATGTCAGCCTCTGATATCCGAATTGCTTGTCCAAGCACATTCGCATCAATGACATAATCCTCATCAACTGAAATCACTCTGGCAGATTCCCAGAAGCTCTGTATATGTGATCTATATATCTGGCAGGAGTTAGAAATAGCATGATAAATCCTCGATCTCCTGAGGAACTCTATCATAGGTCTGAAATCTTGACCGTTCCTTGTTGTTGGATCTAGATAAGCACAAACATTGTGCTTGTCTCCGAAAGTTAGATTTGCCATATCTACAATTAGAAATAAAAACAATTAGAAACAAAAATTAATCAAAAATTAACAAAAATTTAAAAATTTAAAAAATTTCTAAGTAGACCAGCGAACCTATCTCCCTTAGACGAACCTAATGCTAGGCGAACCTATTTCAGACGAACCTGTTAACCAGACAAACCTTTTGAACGAACCTATGATAACCTTATCATGAATGAACCTTCTGATGAACGAACCTCAGAATGAACGAACCTTCTAATGAACGAACCTTGTTGGTCAGACGAACCTTTACCAAAAGGTTCGGTTCTTTTGAAATCCATAGGTTCGCCACGAACCTATCAGATTCAGACGAACCCTCAAGGTTCGGCGAACCTTTGTTCATTCAACGAACCTGTTCATCAGCGAACCTATTCCAGATTTCAAATCAAAATTTAAAAACTTTGAATCTGATGATAAAAATCATACACCCAGGTTCGAAACATGCCGATGAACAACTTTAATGAAGATGGTTTGTCCAATTATTTAGATTTAACCAGTTTTAAGTCCAATTACAGATTCAATCTTAAAAATCCTAAAACCTCTCAGATCTCTCAAATTAACCGGTCAAATTCAAAAATTTCTACCTAGAAATGTTCACGAAATGATTCTGAATCTAATGATATCAATGAAAAAGTCTAGGAAGTCCAGAATCGAAAATATAAAAATTCGTCTTGCAGGTTCGCGAATGTGAAAACAATGAGAGTGACGAACCCTTCTGGCGAACCCTCTATATATATATCACGAACCTTATCTAGATGAGCCTTTCACGAACCTTTGCTGCGAACCTTTTGCAGCGAACCTTTCAAGCGAACCATTTCACCGAACCATTTCAAACGATCCTAGTAAGCGAACCTAGTCAGCGAACCTAGCTAGCAAACCTAACCAGCGAACCTAACCAGCAAACCTTACTAACGAACCTTACAAGCGAACCATTACCAACGAACCTTACTCCACGAACCATCTCAGCGAACCTTCTCCAAACCCAGACGAACCTTTTTAAAAATTTGAATTTTTCTTTAAATTTCAAAACAAAATCATGTTCAATCATCCCAAAGTCAAACAAATAATAAAAAATTATTGATTTAACATCAGATGAAAAATTAAAATCTTTTTGGAATTTTTCAAATTTTTAGAACAATTAAACTACAAAATTAACAAAAGAACTACTCTAAAAAAATAAAATCTTTTTGTTTGAGAAAGCTCCTGACATGAGATCATATTATTTTACAATTTTCAACACATCTGTTTGTATTATTCCAAGTATTATCTGCAAATTACAAGTCTAAGATGATTGTCAGTATACTTATCCTTTTAAATTTATCACAAAGTCAAGAAATCAGTTTAAAACAAGATTATGAAAACACTTTATAATAATCCATTTACTTGAACACATCCCCGATTTATGAATAACTAATCAAACATAAATGTTCTCAAACTCATAATTTCAATTTTAACTAATCTGATCATGCAAAAATAGAGCAGAATTTCTTTTTGAAAATAACAAAATAGAAAATAATTTGAAATTGTTCAAGATCTTTGAATCAAGGTTGATACTTATGTATGCTCAAATGATCCAGAAAATGAACGAAACAATAATTTAAGATTAAGCTTTTAACAATCAGTTCGATTTGTGCATATACGCAGAGATTGTCCAAATCTTAATCATAACCAAGAAAAAAAATTTGAATTGTTTAAAGGTATAACAATCAGGTCGATACGTAAGTATACGCAAAGAATGTTCCAGCTTTTAACTTAAAATAAAAGAAAAACAAAATCAGAATTTCTTTTAAAAATAAACACATGATCAAACTAGTACTTTGACTTTTTGTTCAAGAACATTTTGTCAGAAAAATTACCACTCTTTCAGGACAAAACTAAGTACTGTATTCTAAGTATCTGTTTCTTATAAAGTATAATCAAAACTTTGTTTAAACTTATCCTAACTAAGTTATAAACCTACTTCCATATCATACTTAATACTTGTAATTATTTATTAAAATATTTAATAACACATACAGATATGTTTACAAATGCAAATAATGTGCTATCATTTCTCATTAAGTCGAATCAATTTCTCAGATTTTTTATTTTTTCATGTTTTTTTTATTTTTTATGTTTAATGTTTTTGTATTTTTCAAAATTTTCTCCCCCTAAAAACAAAAACACAAAAGAAAAAAAATAAAAATCTGATGTTAATTCAATAAAAAATGATTATGAAGGAAATTGATTCTTGATTACCTCACCCATGACCCTGATCCCATTCAATTTGAGTAAATACTCAAAACGTTGTTTGTCAAAGGCATTGGTTAGAAGATCTGCCCTTTGCTCGTCTGTGTGTATCTTCACAACATCAATCAATTTCTTTTCATAGCAATCGCGTATGAAATGAAACCGAATATCAATATGTTTGGAACGTGAATGATACATTGGATTCTTGGTAATTGCAATGGCAGCCTCATTATCTACATGAATCGGGGTAGATAAAAAATTTAGTCCATAGTCTCTCATTTGTTGTTGTATCCACAAGACTTGGGAACAACAACTGGCAGCAGCTACATATTCAGCTTCACATGTAGATGTAGCAACAGATGTTTGCTTCTTACACTGCCATGAGACTAATCTCTCCCCCAGAAATTGTGCACCTCCAGTAGTTGATTTGGAATCAGTCTTGCATCCTCCATAATCTGAATCACTATAAGCATGGAAGGTGCACCCTTCAGATAACGTAAAATCCTCTTGACTGCAATCAGATGAGAAACTTTAGGCTTTGATTGATAGCGAGCACAAATACTTGTAGCGAATACAATATCTGGTCTTGAGGCTGTCAAATACATCAAGCTCCCAATCATACCACGATATAATGTAGCATCAATTAGCTCCCCCTTAAGATCAGGCTCAATCCTGTGATTAGGCTGAATGGGCGTGGAAATGGGTTTACAATCAATCATGCTAAACCGTTTTAGCACATCTTGAATGTATTTGGTCTGATGAATAAAAATGACATCATAAGTCTGATCGATTTGTAAACCCAAAAAGAACTTGATGTCAGACATAGCACTCATCTCAAACTTCTCAATCATCACCTCTTTAAACTCCAAACACAATTGTTCATCAGTAGATCCGAAGATGATATCATCAACATAGATCTGAACAAGGAGAATGCCCTTGCCCTTTTCCCGATAAAACAATGTTTTGTCTATCTGACCCCTATTGAACCCGTGTTCAATAAGGTGAGTCTTTGAACATCCACATTATACCAGAGTTCCACAACACCAGTGCGTTTGTTAAACACACGTTTGTTGGGAAGGCTATAGCCCAGAAAGAAACCTTCTTCAACCTTAGAGTTGAATTTAGCATCTTTCTTGAGCATGGTACAAGGAGCCCCGAAAGGTTCCAAGTGTTCCAAATTTGATTTTCGATTCTGAAGAAGTTCATAACAAGTCTTGTTATGTCGTTTGACAATCAGCACTCGGTTGAGAGTAAAACAGGCGGTCGCTACAGCTTCACTCCAGAAAGTAATGGGCAGCTTTGAATCAGCAAGCATAGTCCGGGCAGACTCTATCAATGTACGATTCTTCCTTTCAGCTACACCGTTCATTTGTGGTTCATACGGTGCACTAAATTGCTGCTGGATGCCCTTTGAATCACAGAATGCTTCCATGTTCTGATTCTTAAATTCTGTCCCATTGTCTGATCGAACACGCCTAACCCTCAACTTGTACAAAGTCTCCAATCTGTTCACAAGCAACACAAAGTTTTCATAAGTTTCAGATTTAAATTTTAAGAACATAACCCATGAAAATCTAGAAAAATCATCGGTCACTACAAAACAATATGATTCACCCCCAATACTTTTCACATTAATCGGTCCAAACAGATCCATGTGAAGAAGTTCTAGAGGTTTATCAATAGAAAAGACTGTTTTAGACTTATGTGACCTCCTTTTCTGTTTGCCTTTCTTACACGAAACACACACATCAGGTAATTTGAAATGTTTAACCGGTACACCATCAACCAATTGATTGTGTACGAGATGATTCATCTTTCTGATGTGTATGTGACCCATTCTCCTTTGCTAAGACCGAGTATCTTGTTCTGTGGCCTTCGACACCAAACACATCTCAACTTTGTTTACCGTCTCCGCCTTAGCCATGTCTAAAACATACAAATCTTTACACCTGTCTGCAGTCATCAGAATCCAGTCATCAGGAATTTGAATTCCTTGTTTGAGCACATAACATTTCTTCTCATCAAACAAAACCTTGTAACCTTTATCACTTATCTGTGACACACTCAAAAGATTATTAGTTAACTCCTTGCAGTAATTCACATTGTCAAAGGAAACTTTACCATTAGTCAAACTACCACTCCCGGTAATCTGACCACCTTTGTCACCTGCAAAGTTAACATAACATCCGTTCATCTCACGAAAATCTTTCAACAAACTGATCTCCCCCGTCATGTGCCTGGAGCATCCACTATCAACAATCCATCGACTATTGATATGGCCCGTGAATGCCACCTGCACCATAAATTAAAACAAAATATATCACAGTACCAAAAGGGATGAATCTCGCCATTCCGGCGTTGAGTCTCCCTGAACAGCCTCCTGCCGTTCGACCTCGATGAGCTACTTGAAGACCCATCTTCCAAGTATTCATCATTGCTCACACCAAATCTATCACCTGACCTGTGTCTGGATTTCCAAAAAAAATTTGAATTAGCATTTTGTTTTGAAAATCTTTTAGGAGGAAAATTATCATAAAATTCATCATCAGATGATGATGACCTTTTCAAAGCGCTTTTACCTTTTTGTTGATTATCAAAAACTTGTCTTTTATGAAATTTTTCTTCCTTGACCCAGACACACTCAGGATCAAATTTCTTGAGGATTCTCATCTCCTCCTCACTAGGCTTTACCCTCCTAGGATTCCCAATTGAATGGATCATACGAATGTCATTAACAGAAGTCTTCTTCTTGACTTTGTGATTTGGACAATTAATAGAAATATCCCCTTTTCCTCCACAAGTGAAACACTGTCGTGTTTCTCGTGGATTAAAAGTATGAAATCTATTACAATTGTCCATATCACATTCAGCAATGACATGACCCAGTTTCCCACATCTGTAGCATTTCCTTGATGACACCTTCTTTGGCTTTTCATCACACCCCTTAGATGAATCCAAAGATTTAGATGCTACAGATGGAGATACAATCTTTTTCTTCAAACCATTGGCTTTAATTTTGTCATTCTTTTGATAAATCTTTGATTTGCCCTTGTTTCCGGCCCTACTTTGGTTAACCTTATCAACAACTTTGACAAACTTCTTGTCAATCTTTTTAGAAAATTTCTCTTGTTTTTGAAAAACTTTGCTTGACTCTCCTTTTTGTGTAGTTGAAGACTCAACAAACACAATTGGCTTTAGAGTAGAATTAGTCTTGACTTTTAGATTTGGTTTGAAAACAGACTTTTGTTTAGCCACTGTTTTCCCAGCTGATTTTACTTCAGATTTTGGTTTCTGGAAAACTGGACTCATCTTCTCAACATTTTTAGCTTGTTGATGACCAATCATTCTTAGAATATCCTCTGGATATTCTAAATCAGTGATGTCCTCAATGATAGGAGCATCATTATCAACAAATTCACTCTCATGAGATGATGAACTTTCCATATCCTCAGACACTTGATCAGACACACTTTCCTTTAAAGAAACTGGATTAACTTCCAATTCTGGATCAAATTGTGGTCTTGATACATAATTTTGAGGATTTGGCACAGCATGAAAACCAATACCAGAATTATCACGGGAAGATCTTTGCATAGCCGCAAAGTAATCAATGACATATGCTGAATTCTGGTAGTTTTCAAGCTTGGCTTTGTTCAACTCAGCTTCAGATTTTGCAGCTGATAACTCTACTTTCAACTTCTGAACTGAATCCAAATGCACAGAAACAACATGATTATTCTGTAAAACCTTGATTTTCAAATCTTCGTTTTCCTTAGCAAGATCAATTATCTTCTTATCAAAAGATTTTTCTTTTGCAATCAACATTTTGTTAGCTTCTGTGCATATTCTCAGATCAGAAGTTAACTGAGAGTTCATCTATTTGAGTCTATCTCTCATCTCATACAAATCACTTTGTACCTCAGTCATCTCATCAATCTTCTCTTTTCCTTTCCCTGATTCTTCTTCCAAAGAAGCCATGAAAGCACCCATAAGATCATCATACTTAACACCCCAATCATAACCTTCATCAGCTTGACTCACAAGTGCTTTAGAAGATGATTCCTCATACTTCTCTTTCTTTTTCTGATTCTCTTCTCTTGGCTTAAATGGATTCAGATTGCCTTGCTTCTTGGGATTCTTGCACTCTCTTACAAAATGACCATGTTCCCCACAGTTATAACACTGTGTAGATTTTGGATTAAATCCAAACTTTGTGTTCCGGTCAAAAGTAAATTTCTTCCCAGTTTTCTTCTCATATCGGTTAATTCTGCGAATAACACTCGCCAACGCCCACTGCGTATCTATCAACTCCATCTCATCCTCATCAATCTGTGCATAATCTTCAAAAGTTAGATTTGCATTTCCAATTCTACCATCCACCTGTTCATCATAAGCACTCACTACACATGACAAAATAGACATATGATCTTTAATGGCTTCAACTGTCACTTTTCCCAGATTTGTTGTGTTAAGCTGAACTGGAGGTGGTGTAGACTCAGACTTTTTCTCATTGATAGGACAGTGTGAACTAGAACTTGTAGGCACCGAAGAACTCTGAGTAGATTCAGAAGTTCTAGACACGAAAGCAGTCTGTATCTTTGCAGATGCAGTAGGAGGTGTAGCAACTGAACCACCATACAAGGAAGGATCTTGAGTGACAATTACCCGTCTTGCTTTACGTTTGTCCTTCATTTCTTGTTCCTCCAGTTTTTGAATAAACTCTACCAATGTCAATCCAGGTAGGTTTTCTCTCAATATGAGCACCAAGGAGTTCCATTTGTCAGGTAATGCATCAGCCAAACAATCTATCTTCTCATCCTCTGAATACTCAATACAATATTTTCTCACCTCAGTCAACAAGTGTCTGTATCTGGTAATTAAGGAATCCAAAGTTTCATTCCCAATGATGTTGAAATTCTCAAACTCCTTTCTGATGTCAGTAGCCTTCATTTTCTTCAGATTGGTATTGCCTTCAACTCTTGCCTTTAATGCATTCCAAAGACTGTAAGCAGTCTTGTGTTCATCAAACTGATGCAAAATTTGATTAGGAATGGCTTGACTCAATAACCAATAAGCTTTCTTCTCTAAGTCATACTTTTTCCGCTCATCTACATCCAGTCTTTCCAAGAGTTGAAACAAATCAGTACCAACTACCCTTGGTCTCTCATAAGGAGATAAAATTTTTTCCCATAAGTTTGTATCTGTGCCATTGAGATGAGTCTCAAATCGTCCTTTCCAGTTGTCATAATCAGCTAAATCCAATAGCTTTGGCACTTTATTTGTACTGCCCACTTCTGTCTCACTGATTAAGATGCTCTGAAGTTTGGAATTCTGACTAGCCGAACCTCAAACGAACCTCAGCCGAACCTCCAGACAAAATTTTGACTTAGCCGAACCTTCAGACGAACCTCAGCCGAACCTATGGACTATAATTCGTCTTAGCCGAACCTTCAGGCGAACCTCAGCCGAACCTATGGACAAAATTTGTCTTTTGAGCAGCGAACCTTTGAGCAGCGAACCTTGAAACTCACGAACCTTTGCACAGACGAACCAAGAAACTGTCGAACCTTTAGTTCAAGCGAACCCTCAGCCGAACTATGAACAGTAAGCAACGAACCTCTGCCGAACTATCACCCAAACTTGCCGAACCTTGACAAAATCTTTGCCGAACCTTCGCCGAACTATTGCCGAACCTCTGCCGAACCTTCAGCGAACTATCAAACGAACCCTCTGAAAAACCAGAATAACAGCGAACCTTTGTCTTCAGCAAGTCACAGGTTCGTCCCATGAACCTGTAGCGCAGAGTTTGAAATTTTTGAGCGGGAAACCTTCCAAAAATTCAAAAAATCCTTCTAAATCGCTACCAAAACACCTCCAAAACTTCAATTGTTGTAATTCAACAACAATTGATGATGAAAACAGTCTCAAAACACCAGAAAATCAATCAAGAAGAAAGAATTTGATCCATCAAAAGTCATCAAATCTTCAATTGCTTGAATTCTTTGAAATTGTAGTGTAGAACCTCACAAACGCTCTGATACCACTGCTGGTTTGGTGAAGATCGTCAAACCGATCAGGATCGAATACGAAGTCCTACGAACTATCAACTACGTGCAGAATCCATAGTCAATATGTATGAATACAAAGAACACAGGCAATTCAATAAACACCTCTTGTATTATCAACAAATGATTACAAGAACAAAATTCTCACACAGAGAAAATACAGAGAGTTTCACACAGTCTGTTCAAAGTTCTACCAGATCTACAAACAAACCTGCTATTTATAGAAACTGGAACCAGCAAACCTTTACTGCTAGCCGAACCTATGGTTTGCCAGCCGAACCCTAAGGTTTGCTGAGCGAACCCTTAGGTTTGCTAGACGAACCTATGAAAACAATCAAAGGGTTCGCCGAACCTTTGCCAGGCTATAGGTTTGCCAAACCTATCAACCCAATAGGTTCGCCAAAATGCTAAGGTTCGTGGGCCAGACGAACCTTAGGCAAAACCTAGCCGAACCTTTCTACAAAATCAAAATAAATACAACTTTTGAATAGCAAACAATTACAAACATGTACTAACATTGGCGCTATCTCGTAAAATAGGTTATGTGCTATCTCGTAAAATTGATTGGGGTTATCTCGTAAAATAGCTTGGCGCTATCTCGTAAAATAGCTTGTGTGGTATCTCGTAAAATAGCTTGTGTGGTATCTCGTAAAATAGCTTGGCGCTATCTCGTAAAATAGCTTGTGTGCTATCTCGTAAAATAGCTTGGTGCTATCTTGTAAAATAGCTTGGTGTTATCTCGTAAAATAGCTTTGTGTTATCTCGTAAAATAGCTTGTGTGCTATCTCGTAAAATAGCTTGTGTGCTATCTCGTAAAATAACTTGGTGCTATCTCGTAAAATAGCTTGGTGCTATCTCGTAAAATAGCTTGTGTGCTATCTCGTAAAATAGCTTGGTGCTATCTCGTAAATTAGCTTGTGTGCTATCTCGTAAAATAGCTTGGTGCTATCTCGTAAAATAGCTTGTGTGCTATCTCGTAAAATAGCTTCGTGCTATCTCCTAAAATAGCTTGTGTGCTATCTCGTAAAATACCTTGTGTGGTATATCGTAAATACCTTGTGTGGTATATCGTAAATACCTAGTGTGGTAACTTACCTATTGATTGTGTAACACATATCAAAGTCCTGTATAATAATATCTCAAAAACATATGTGATCATGAATCGAAAAACGAAAGATGTGTATTTCCTGTGAATAGTGACATATCTGTATTGGTATCATAATGCCGTGTGCTATGTGATACTATAACACATTTTGAGATAACAGGACTAAGTATGACTACAAATATATGTATGATTATCGTATGTTGAGAACATATCTGAATTATATCAATGTAGTTATACCATTTTCTTAAGAATCACATATTGACATGATTTTTCAGTATGCCTGAAAATAGTTGAATTTTGTGATTGAAAGGGGTTATATCTTTATTATTCTTGAACTGACCTGAGTTTGTCTTCATGTGAGCAGAACGATGACTTCAAAACGAGGTCGACCAGCCAAGAAAGCTGGCAAGAATAATGTTAACCCTGAACCGGAACAAGTTCCGCCTATGGACGTAGAATCGAATCCGGATCCACGTGTTAATCCGGAAGTGAACATGGTTCCACCTAGAAATTTGGAGGCAAACACTGTTCCACCCGTGGTCCCAAACCAAAACGCGGTTCCACCAACCGCTCCCAGTGGATCAGTATTGAACGAAGAAATGATAGCACGAATAGTGAAAGAACAGCTATCTGCCACTGGTATCGTAACGCCACACCAGCAACACAATACTTCGGGTTTTGGTGGGGACCATGTGGAACAAAATGTTACCGGTGGACGCATAGAAACTCATCAGACCACCGCTACAACTACAACTGCTCCTGATCCACCACGACAGGGACGTACTTATAAGTATTTTGCTTCCTGTAACCCTCCCACTTTCACAGGAAAGGAAGGAGCGGCTGGTCTTTTAAGGTGGATTGAGGAGATGGAAACCAAACTTAAAATCAGCCAGTGTTTGGAGGAGCATAAGGTGTCTTATGTTGCCTGTTCTCTGAGAGAATCAGCTTTAACCTGGTGGAATACCCAGGCAAAAACTCTGGGCACAGTTACAGTAGACTCGATGGGCTGGAACGAATTTAAAACTCTGATTATGTCAGATTACTGCCCAATTACTGAAATCCAAAAGCTCCAGGAGGAATTCTGGAATCATTCAATGATCGGTGCTAATTGTCTAGCTTATACCGATGGCTTTCATGAACTCACTTGTTTACTTCCCAATATGTTTCCAACGGAAGCAGCTTTGATTGAGAAGTACATTAAAGGGTTGGTTCCCCAGATTCAGGGAATGGTGAGGGCAGCTGAACCCATAACCCTCAAACGAACAATTCTGTTAACCACTAAGCTTACCGATGAGGCGGTAAGGAGGGGTACGTTGTCAACAAAAACTCAGACGGCCGTGGGCCGTAGTGATGCCGGTACCTCGAATGTTTCTAAAGGTACCAAGCGAAACTGGTTTGGCAAAACCAAGGCGAAAGCTCCGGCTGCGACTAGCCAGAGCAAGCCAACTGTGAAAAACTATGGTGCTGCTATTCCTGAGAGGAAAACTTATACTGGACAGGCGCCCAAATGCAACAAGTGTCCATATCATCATACAGGACCGTGTCCTGTTTGTGCCAACTGTAATAGGGTTGGACACTACACCAGATACTGTAATTTGCCTGCTCGTCAACCAAATCAAGCACCACGACAAACCACTCAAACAAATCGGTCATGCTTCAAGTGTGGAAGTCCTGACCATCTCATGCGAAACTGTCCAAACAATAACACCAATCCGGGAAATGAAGCTAAAGGGAGAGCTTTTCAGATTGGTGCGACCGAGGCGAGACATGATGCGAATATTGTCACTGGTACATGCATCAGTGTTGTTTGATACAATAGCAGATAAGAGTTTTATTTCTCCTGAATTTGCATCATTACTCTTATTTCCTACGGTAGATTTAGAAACTCCTTATGTCATTGAACTTGCCAATGACTAGTTGATCAAAACTAACAGTGTTATTCAAGGATGTTCCTTGAATTTAAATGATCACCTTTTTAATATCAATTTACTTCCTATTGAGCTTGGGAGCTTTGATGTCGTTGTTGGCATGGATTGGCTTTCTGATAACCAAGCGGAAGTTGTCTGTCAAAACAAGATGATCCGTATTCCATTACCTAATGGTAATACACTGGTAGTTCAAGGAGAATGAGCTGGTAGAAAACTTGGTATTATATCTTGTATAAGGAAAGGCTGTTATGCTTTCCTGGCACACGTGACAGAGCACAATTCTCCACCCAAACATATCACAGACATCCCAGTAGTCAAATATTTTCTTGAAGTATTTCCTGAGGACATATCAGGATTACCCCCAATGAGACAGGTTGAATTTCGTATTGACTTGATTCCAGGTGCAGCACCTGTTGCTAAAGCCCCGTATCGGCTTGCGCCATCAGAAATGGAAGAGCTTTCAGGTCAATTGCAATAACTGTTAGACAAAGGTTTTATTAGACCTAGTTTCTCACCCTGTGGAGCACCTATTCTATTTGTGAAAAAGAAGGATGCTTCGTTCAGGATGTGTATTGACTACCGGGAACTCAATAAACTGACAATCAAGAACCGTTATCCACTACCTCGTATCGATGATCTGTTTGATCAATTACAATGTGCTACATATTTCTCAAAAATTGATTTGAGATCCGGATACCATCAGTTGCAAATCCATGACGATGATGTTCCAAAAACTGCTTTCCGAACCCGATAAGGACATTACGAATTTCTAGTAATGCCGTTTGGTTTAACCAATGCACCTGCAGTTTTCATGGATCTAATGAATCGAGTATGTAGACCTTACCTGGATAAGTTCGTAATTGTGATTATTGATGACATTCTTATTTATTCTCGAAATCAGCAAGAACATGCCCAACACTTGAAACTCATCTTAGAACTTCTAGCACGTGAACATCTATATGCCAAATTCTCCAAGTGTGAATTTTGGTTACGAGAAGTTCATATTCTTGGGCATGTTATAAATGATAACGGTATTCAAGTGGATCCCAGTAAGATTCAAGCGTTGAAACAATGAGAGACACCACGAACCCCGACTGAAATACGTCAATTCTTGGGGCTGGCAGGTTATTATCGCCGATTTATCAAGAACTTTTCAAAAATACCCTTGCCATTAACCACATTGACACAGAAAAATCAACTGTTTATATGGGGTTCCCAACAGGAGGAGGCATTCCAACTGTTGAAACACAAACTCTGCAATGCACCCATACTAGCATTACCAGAAGGTACAGATAACTTCACGGTATATTGTGATTCTTCCCGTCAGGGACTTGGGTGTGTTTTAATGCAGAACGACAAGGTAATTGCTTCCGCTTCTCGACAGCTGAAAGTACACGAGAAGAACTATACCACTCATGATCTATAACTGGTGCAATGGTGTTTGCACTCAAGATTTGGAGACACTATCTATACGGAACCAAGTGTATTATATACACTGATCACAAAAGTCTTCAACACATTCTAGATCAGAAAATGTTGAACATGCGACAAAGGCGATGGGTAGAACTTTTGAACGATTATGATTGTGAAATCCGTTATTACCCAGGCAAAGCGAATGTCGTGGCCGATGCCTTGAGTCGCAAGGAACGAGTCAAACCTTTACGTGTGAGAGCGTTAGGTATGACTATCCAAACCAGTCTAATTCCTCAGATTAAAGAAGCTCAGCGACAAGCTTTACAAGCAACGAACTATTCTGTTGAGAAACTAAGAGGCTTAGACAAGAAACTCGATACTAAGACTGATGGAGTTATGTATTTTAAAAGCCGAATTTGGGTTCCTTTATTCGGTAACTCTAGAACAATTATCTTGGATGAGGCGCACAAATCCAGGTATTCTATTCATCCAGGTGCTGATAAAATGTATAAAGATCTTAGAGATTTTTACTGGTGGCCTGGAATGAAGAAACACATAGCTGAATACGTGGATCGATGTTTAACATGTCTTAAATTAAGGCTAACATCAACGACCTTCTGGGTTATTACAACAACTTGAGATTCCCATGTGGAAATGGGATCAGATCTCTATGGATTTTATCACTAAATTACCCAGAACATCACGTAATCATGACTCTATATGGGTTATCGTTGATCGCCTTACTAAATCTGCGCATTTCTTACCCATCAGAGAAGATTACTCTATGGATCGACTCGCTAAACTCTATGTTAATGAGATTGTATCTCGACATGGAGTCCCAATCTCTATCATTTCTGACAGAGATAGTCGATTTATGTCACGATTTTGGCAAACCCTTCAGAATGCTCTGGGCACACAAATCAATATGAGCACAGCTTATCATCCACAAACGGACGGGCAGACTGAACGAACGAATCAAACTCTCGAAGATATGCTTAGAAGCTGTGTGATTGATTTTGGAGGTAATTGGGATATTCATCTTCCACTTGTTGAATTCTCATACAATAACAGCTACCATACCAGTATTCAATGCGCTCCATTCGAAGCACTTTATGGACGCAAATGTAGATCACCTATCTGTTGGTCGGCAGTAGGTGAAAATCAAATCATAGGCCCAGAATTCATTCAAGAGACAACTGATAAGATCGCACTCATTCAGGAACGAATTAAAGCTGCTCGCGATCGTCAAAAGAGTTATGCCGATAATCGTCGTAGACCTCTAGAATTCCAAATAGGTGATCGAGTAATGTTGAAAGTTTCACCTTGGAAGGGCATTTTCAGATTTGGAAAGAGAGGTAAACTTTCACCAAGGTTTGTAGGACCATTTAAAATTCTTGAACGAATTGGATTAGTAGCCTACAGACTTGAATTACCTCCTGAACTCAGTAACATTCACGATGTTTTTCATATATCAAATCTGAAAAGGTGCCAACTGATGAATCATTGATCGTACCTCTAGAAGAGATTCATATTGATGAAAAACTTCAGTTCAGTGAAGAACCAGTAGAGGTAATGGATCGAGAAATGAAAGTGCTGAAACGTAGTCGCATACCAATTGTTAAAGTACGATGGAACTCACAACGTGGACCTGAATATACGTGGGAACGTGAAGATCAGATGAAAGCAAAATACCCACATCTATTCTCATAAAAGATTGTCATTATGTAAGTCTTCACTAAATTTTGGGACGAAATTTCTTTAACAGGAGGAGATTGTGACAATTGCAGTTGAGAAATCACGTCATTAATGACGGGATCACATTTGGTTTGTGACAACCGAAAAATTTTTGTTTCTCAAACACTCTTGCTACTCAAACACTACCAACAACAACCAAATTTCGGGACGAAATTTCTTTCAACAAGTGGATGATGTGACACCCAGCAATTTAAGGTAAATTGCAACTCTTACATTCTTTATATTTCACATTCATACTTGTTGCGTTCCTTTTAAATATGTTTAATTAGATGAGCTAAACACAAACACTAACAAAAAACAATAATTCAGGGAATTATTGAATTGTGCATTACACGTTGATTGGGATTAATCAAGCGTGCAAACACTTCGTAAAACACGAGCACAAACTATCAAAGATAATTCGAGGAATTATCGAAACACACACACAAGTCTCACGAACGTTGGTGATCAATCAAACCTATGTGTTACTATATGATTTTTGTACTAAACATGCATTAGATGTTTAAGATAAACATTAGGAATCAAGTACGAGCGAAATCGAATGATCGGAATCAGAAAACAAGAAAAAGGACCCGTCGCGGTACGCGATAACCCCTGGCGAAAGGCTTCACGATACGCGACGAAAATCGGGAGTCGAGACTCCCGAATCTCATCGCGGTACATGATACGAAATTTTGATCGGCCTTCGCGTTACGTGAAGGACATGCAGATCGAAAATTCTATTTAAACCATCCCCAATTCATTTGTTCGGTTTTCTCTCATCTCCTCCGAACTCTCACTTATCCTCTCGACCAAAAACACTAAAAACCAACCCTCCAAGCTTCTGGAATCAACATTTGGATCATCTTGGAGCATCTTGAAGCCATTGAAGTTCAAAGGGAGTTCTTGGAGGCCATCAACAAGTAAGGGAACCCTCATCAGCCACTTGTAGCCTCAAATCAATTTCAATCTCATCATCAAGGAGCTTCTAAGGTAGTTTTATTTGCTTATTAGTCTTTAGATCGTACATGCAATGGGTAATAACCCACATGCAACTCCATTTAGTTATTGTGCTCAAATTTGTTGGCGATTTGATGAGTATTTGTTGTAGATCTACTGATTTTAGTGTTTAGAAATGTTAGATTTGGGTTTTGGTTAAGTTAGGATTGATTTGGTGATGATTTTGGTACACTTGCCATAAAAGGAAACTTTTATGTTGCAAGTCATAGATTTGTGATGATCTAGACATGTTAGACATGTCTAGATGTTCTCAAATGCATATTGAAGTGTTTAGAAACACATTTGGGTGATTGATTTTGTGAAAAACACGATTTTGTAGAAACTTACTATTTATGGAAACTTTTGTAAATCAAAAGAGGACTTTTGATGTTTTTGAATGTTTTGGTAAACTTTGATTATTGGAACATGTTTAAAAATGGTTTTTAACATGTTTGGAAACCTCGATTTGGAAACCTCGATTGCATCTCCCCTGGTGTGAATGTGTGTTACCTGTTTCCGAAACACTTTCTTAATGTTAGTGATAGACATTAAGATAATGAGGCATTAAGATATTTACCAACGGGTAGTATCTTCGTAAAACGTAAAACTGTCTGAAAGGAACTAGATACGGGTCCCATGGTTATCTGAACTGTATATCTTGAAATTTTGCATATCATATTGCTTAATTACTAAACTTTACGAACTCACCAGCTTTGTGCTGACGTTTTCAAATCAAACATTTTTGCAGGTAGACAGTGATTCCGGTGAGACTGCACTTCACAAACTTGTAACTGAATAATTTAATGTTGTAATGTAAATTGTAATAACGAACCATGTAATGTAATTATCTTAAGTTAATCTGTGTGCTTGTGATATCGGATCAAGTAAGTCACCCCTCATCTCTGAGACATCACCACTATGCTTCCGCGACCGTTTCGGTGACATCATCAACAGGTGACGAGAGGTGGGGGTGTGAGAGCTTGTGGTCTAACCAAATGAGGACAAGATCTAGCAAAATGCCCAAGTGCACAACACTCAATACAAGCTCGTTTATATGTGGAAGAAACCTGTTTGGTTTAGAATAAAACTATTTGTTTTGAAATTTTGAACCATGGTTTTTATGAAAATCATTTGTATTTGTCTTGTCTTGTTTGAAACCCAAACCCTTTGTCCCATTAAAACCAAAATTCTCAGTCTTGATTGACACACTTGCTTCACCCTTTTGTGGATGAAACCTGTTTGGTTTAGAATAAAACTATTTGGAATTGGGTCAATCTTCTTGACACACAATGTCTGATTCTTAACAGTATTACTATGGGATGAAAAATCATCCTCAGAATCAGAGACTCAATCCTCAACCACTCCCTCCACAAATGATTTTCTCGGCCGTTAAAAAATCATCACTTGAAGTAACTCCAATTGGATCAATTACCAATGGAGTTTTAATTTGAAAATCTTTAATATCTTTGTCATTAGGTGAGTTGAGAAAACAATTTAGATTCGGTGGAGGACAATGGTTATACTTTGCTTCCTTACCCTTCCCTTTCACATCAGTCCCATCACTGATCATGTGCTCAATGATATGAAATAAGCTTTCATAGCTCAAGAGCTTGCGACTCAAAGTCTCATAGTCACATTCAACAATAGCTAATTTCTTCTTAATCTCATTGATGATATTGAGATCAGAAGTAACAGCATCTTGCTTATTAAGCACAACGATCTCAGCCTCATGTAATTGTCTGTTTAACAATTATATTTTAGCTTGAAAATGTTTTTCATTTGATTTTAAAACACGATTTGCTTCAATACATTGGTTGAGATCACTGATCAGATCTGCGTTATGCTTCTGATAAGCCAAGACCTTACTTTCAATGTCAACACAATGAAAACATCTAGAGTTTGGTGATGTACATTCATCATATGCCTGACTAGTCTAAGATGAAGCAGAAGTATCCACCATAAGAGCAAATTGTGTAACATGATGTTCTTCTGAATCAGTATCCATCTCTCCCTGAGTTTCTTAATTTGATGTGCTTTCAATATGTAACGACCGGTTTTCAATTATCGATCACGTTTGAAATAATCATTAATAAAATGATTGTGGTTGTTACAAATAGAAAATATGTGAGAAAGGATAAACGTAGGCGAAAACGGTGCGCGAAACGGAGTTACGGATTGTCCGGAATCGCGAAACGAAGATATTATGCTTTGGGACTCTTCGCGGTACGCGAAGGTGGTTCTGAAATTCCTTCGCGGTACGCGATGAACCCAAGATGTCTGAGAATCCCGAATTTCTTCGCGGTACGCGAAGCCTCAATAGGCCCTTCCTTCGCGGTACGCGATGGGTGAGGCGGTTCAGCAGATTCTTGATTTTTATCAGATTTGCATGAAGAAAATTTATTTTCTTCATCTTCGAACCTGTTCACTAGAAACACACACACATACGAAATTTTGACATCCAAAATCAGTTTTCAAGCTATCGGATCATCCAGATCGAATCAGGAATCGTTTCTGCAAGTTCTGATCGTCGTATTTCAACCAGAAATCCGTCGAAAGGGTAACGATTCGTATTATCCTATTTATTTTGATAATATACAGATTAAATTGAGTTGTGAGCATTATATGATGATTTGGGATGATTAGAAATGAAGAACTAGATGTTTTAACGGTGAAATTTTGATTTTGATCCGTTATGATGGCCGGTTGGTGTGAAATTCATATTATTGAATATGATAACCAGTGGGGTGATTAAATCGTGGTTATAATGATTTTAGATCATTCTTTGGAATGATAGATCCAGTTAAGTGTTGATTAAATGTTGAAATTTGAAAGTTAATGATTTTAGCATGATATGCTAATTATAGGTGATAACTTGACTTCTAAATGCCACACACTAATAAATGAGATTCAAATGAGTTTGAATCAGTATGAATGGGTGTGGGGTGTATTAAAACTAGTTGTATACGCGTGAGTTACAACTAGGTGTGGATAAAGGAAGTCAAGCAATGAATTTCAAAATATGAAGTGGTGATAAGCTGAGTATGATCAAGAACATGTGTAGATTAATTTTTACACATAGATTGTTGATAAAAACCTCAACAAGGTTTGATTGAATATGAAAAGTAAAACAGGTCAAATGAATTAGATTATATAAATAAAACAAGTTGTGTGTTCATGTTGTTAAATCCTGTTATATGTGAATATATAATAGGAAGAGGAGGTGAATCTAGTTCTAGAAGGCCTGGGAAAGAATTGGAGATTGTTGATAACTCTCCAAAGCGAGGTAAGTTACCTATTTGATTGAACTTGTAGTTAAAGGACTGGGTGAGTCCATACTATAAGTAGTTATGCATTTAGCATATATATATGAATTGTTGAGTTGATTGGAATGATATAAATGAATGTGGTTATTGTTGTTGCATGATTCACAATGTGTGTGAACATGTGGTGATCTACTAATTTGTAGGTATTAAATTGGAAATGTGCATGCTGATTCACAAGGTGTGTGAACATAAGACATGTAATTCCAATGTAATAGATTCACAAGGTGTGTGAACAAATGGTGGATTGGAAATGTGCATGCTGATTCACAAGGTGTGTGAACATAAGACATGTAATTCCAATGTAATAGATTCACAAGATATGTGAACAAATGGTGGATTGGAAATGTGCATGCTGATTCACAAGGTGTGTGAACATAAGACATGTAATTCCAATGTAATAGATTCACAAGGTGTGTGAACAAATGGTGGATTGGTAATGTGCATGTTTTGATTCACAAGGTGTGTGAACATAAGACTTGCAATTCCAATGTAATTGATTCACAAGGTGTGTGAACAATAGATGACTTATAAGGAGGTAGATATTTGAAATTCAAATGTCAAATTACGAATTGTGATTTTTGTGAAATGTGATGCACAATCGGAGTTTCGTGGGGTTATATATGTGTTATATTAAATTATAATGATTGTGCATGAATGAGAGATATAATGAGGTTTTGGTTGAAAACGAACCGTTAGTAAATCGTTTTGTATGTGGTTGACTGTTGCCGTCAAATTTTATTTGGAACCTCATTAGTGTATCCATATGGTATTATGGAATACACTGGGTGGAATAGTGGGGTAATCTTACTTAGTTCTAACGAACTAATGGTGAATGTAAATGTGGTGTTTACAGGTACTCAGGAGTCGGGTGAGCGGTGATGGTGATCGGGAATCGAACGTGAAGGCTCACATGATGGTTTTTAGTTTTAATAACCAAACAGTTGTGTAATTTTTGTGTATCAAATGTTTTGAGGAGTATGTAAACATATGTAAATCTGTTTTTAACAGGTGTTAGTAAATAGTATGTTTACAGGTGTGTAAAACACAAAAAGTTTTTTTTTACTGGGACCTAAATGTAAATTATTAAATATTGGTGTTAATGTCTGGAGGGGACATGTAAGTGACAGTGGGTGTCACAGGTTGGTATCAGAGCCAACGGTTTGAGCGATTTAAGTGCGTCATGAACACTTGAACTCAAGCCATTGAGCTCTGGGTAGATGGGAAGAGCCGTTCGATTCAAAATCCGATCACAATGCCGAACTCACCAGGTATGATGTATCTGTAAATTGTTGTTTGATGTTATTTGATATGGGAATTGTTGTATTACAAACCAATATTCCTAACTTATGTGAAACAGTGAACGCAAGGACACGGGTATATGGTGCATATCTTGCTATGCCTGGCCAGCTTAGTAACATATACATGATATGAACGTATCCTTAGGAACATTATTTCACACCAGTATATGGAAGTATTGGTAGGGTGTTAAAAGTGAATGTATGTGATCAGTTAGAATCACAATTGTGTCATCATTAGTTGAATAATTGAGTAATTCACAAGAGTGTGAATATTCAATAAAGACACATATACATGTAATGTGTAAGTCCGTTAAGGACGAGTGCGTGGTTTGGAGTATGTGGTTTGCATGTATGTGGAGTATAAATATGTAAACTAATGATATGTTATATTATTTCAGTCATAAAATGGCTGATGAACATAACCCCGAGGGGTTTGGGCATGAGGAAGAACATCTCACCGAACTGCAAGTGATGGTGAGGGAGGAGGTAGCTAAGGCATTTGAAGCTACCTTACCAACTCGTTTAGAAGGATTACAAGCTTCGTTGAAAGATTTTATACATGAAGAGTTTGCAACTCTTAAAGATGAAATGGGTGGTGAAAAACCTTCTAAAAAGGTTACTTATAAAGAATTTGTGGCTTGTAAGCCAACTGAATTCAAAGGTGAGGTGGATCCACTGTTGAGCCAAAGGTGGATAGCTGATATGGAAAGCACGTTTGAAACATGCCATTGTGATCCGTCTGACGAGGTAATGTTTGCTGGAAACCAATTAAAAGAGCGAGCAAAAGATTGGTGGGAACTTCTCCGAAAGGAGAAGGGTCGGGATGGTATAAAGGATTTGACTTGGGGTGCATTTAAGGAGTTGTTCCTTAAACGATTCTGTCCTCAGGTTGCTATTGATAGAATTACTGAGGAATTTTTACATATGAGACACAAAGAGGAGGATATAGACACTATTACTGCAGTGTTCTTTGATAAAGCTAAATTTTGTCCTGATCTTCTTAGGACTGAACGAATGTGGATTAACAGGTACCATAGCATGTTGAATGCTAAGTACCGGGAGTTCCTTATACCCTCAAAGTTTGAAACTTTGTCGGAATTGATTGATTGCGCTCGTGAGCGTGAATTGGAGTTAAAAAGGCAAGAGGATCGTGGAGAAAAACGAAAGGTGGAAAGGGATGTGGGACCCTCTAAAAAGGGGAAATTTGTTAGCCCACTTAAAAAGTTTAGTTCTTTGAGAGAAGCTAAACATTGTTTAAAATGTGGAAAGAAACATCTTGGGGAATGTTATTTTAAATCAGTTGTGTGTTATAAATGTGGCAAGTTGGGGCATCTTGCCTCTCAATGTGCCAGTGCACTTAATTTGTGCTACAACTGTTATAAACCGGGACACCGACGAAGTGAGTGTCCGGAGTTGAGGGGAGTAGGTCAAGGAGGTACTAGTGGTGGGTCTTTTAAGGCCCAAGGTAGTGGTAAGAAGGTTGAAATACCCCCACCAAAGGGTAGAGCCTTCAAAATTACGGCGGAAGAGGCTAAAGTCACTTCAGACGTGGTGACAGGTACTTTTCATATTAATTCCTTGCCTGCTTATATATTGTTTGATTCTGGAGCTAGTCGCTCTTTTATATCTGTGAAATTTGTGAATCATGATTCGTTTGTACTAGCTAAGCTACCTTATCCATTAAAGGTAGAAATAGCTGATTCTAAGAGTTTCTTAGTATATGACATCTATCATAGATGTAAACTCACTATTGATGGTGAGGATTATGAGGTTGATTTGATTCCAATGATCTTGGGAGAATTTGATGTCGTGATTGGGATGGATTGGTTGTCCAAATATGGAGCTAACATTGTATGTAACCGCAAGGTTATTCAATTAATATCTCCGGGTGGTTATGAAATATGTATTCAGGGAGAGAAACGAGGTGGAACCATATTGTGTTCCTTAGCTAAAGCTATGAATTACATGAACCATGGGGGTCAGTCATTCTTAGCTTATGTTCTTGATGTAGAAAAGGAGATAAAGGAACTTAATGATGTTCCAGTAGTCAGGAATTTTCCTGATGTATTTCCGAATGAATTACCGGGAATTCCTTGTGATAGAGATGTTGATTTTAAGATTGATCTTATTCCTGGGGCTAAGCCCATAGCTAAAGCTCCATATCGGTTGGCACCATCTGAAATGAAAGAATTAATGACACAGTTGCAAGATCTTTTAGATAAAGGCTTTATCCGTCCGAGTATCTCCCCGTGGGGTGCACCAATTCTTTTTGTTAAAAAGAAAGACGGAAGCCTTAGAATGTGTATTGATTATAGGGAGTTGAATAAAGTGACTGTGAAAAATCGATATCCTCTACCTCGAATTGATGACCTTTTTGATCAGTTGCAAGGAGCGTCGTGGTTTTCTAAAATCGATCTTCGCTCGGGTTATCATCAACTCAAGGTTAAAGAGGAAGATATTCCCAAGACTGCTTTCCGTACTCGTTACGGACATTATGAATTTCTGGTGATGTCGTTTGGGTTGACGAATGCACCGGCGGCGTTCATGGATTTGATGAACCGGGTGTGTCGCACAATGTTGGATCGATCTGTCATTGTCTTTATCGATGACATTCTTATTTATTCTAAAAATGAGGGTGATCACGCTTGTCATTTGCGTGAAGTCCTTGAAATTTTACGGAAGGAGAAACTATATGCCAAATTTTCTAAATGCGCATTTTGGTTGCGTGAAGTCCAGTTTTTGGGACATGTGGTGGGTGCTGATGGCATACTTGTTGATCCTTCGAAAGTTCAAGCGGTGATGAAATGGAGTCCTCCTAAAACTCCAACTGAAATTAGAAGTTTTCTTGGTCTAGCCGGTTACTATCGACGGTTTATTCAGGATTTTGCAAGAATTGCATCTCCTTTGACTAAACTAACAAGAAAAGATGTGAAATTTGTTTGGGGTGATGATCAAGAAAAAGCTTTTAATGAACTCAAGTTCAAGTTAACTCAGGCACCGGTATTAACTCTACCGGATGGACCTGATGATTTTGTGGTATACTCTGATGCATCTTATCTTGGGCTTGGTTGTGTCCTTATGCAAAGAGGTAAGGTGATTGCCTATGCGTCGAGGCAACTGAAAGTTCATGAAGTAAACTATCCTACTCATGATCTAGAATTGGCAGCGGTAGTGTTTGCTTTAAAAATCTGGAGGCATTATTTGTATGGTGTGAAATGTACAATTTACACTGATCACAAGAGCCTGAAATATTTCTTCACACAGAAGGAATTAAATATGAGGCAAAGACGTTGGATAGAACTACTCAAGGATTATGATTGTGAAATCCTTTATCATCCGGGAAAAGCAAATGTGGTGGCGGATGCCTTGAGTAGGAAAGAAGAACATGAACCCATTCGGGTTACAGCAATGAAGATTGTGATTTCTTCTGATTTGGTGGATCAAATTAAAGAAGCTCAAATTGAAGCTTTAAAAGAAGAAAACTGGAAACGAGACCGAATAAAAGGACAAGCTCATAATCTGGATGAAGATAGTCGTGGGTTAAAGACAAGATGGGGTAGGGTGTGGATACCTCCCACTTGTTCTTTGAAAACTGATCTGATGGAGGAAGCTCATAAATCAAAATACTCAATTCATCCGGGAGCCACTAAAATGTATCGAGACCTTCGGGTAAATTACTGGTGGCCAGGTATGAAACGAGATATTGTTAAATATGTTGAAAAATGTTTAACTTGTTTGCAAGTAAAGGCTGAGCATCAAAAGCCTTATGGCAAATTACAGCCTTTGGAGATTCCTATGTGGAAATGGGAACACATCACAATGGACCTAATTACTAAACTCCCGAAAACCCGAAAGGGATATGATACGATTTGGGTCATTGTGGATCGGTTGACTAAAAGCGCTCATTTTATTCCTATTCGTGAATCGTATTCTTCTGAGAAAATGGCTGAAGTGTATGTGAAAGAAATAGTGTCGCGTCACGGGATACCAGTGACGATTGTGTCCGATCGAGACACACGATTCACTTCTCATTTCTGGAAGAATTTTCAAGAGGAATTGGGTACTAAATTGTTGTTGAGCACGGCGTATCATCCTCAGACTGATGGTCAGAGTGAACGGACCATTCAAACACTAGAGGATATGTTACGAGCGTGTATAATTGATTTCAGAGGTAGTTGGGATGACTATCTACCTCTGGCGGAATTTTCGTATAACAACAGTTATCATTCTGGATTGGGGATGCCTCCATACGAAATGTTATATGGAAGACGATGTCGTACTCCTGTTTGCTGGGGAGAGGTTGGACCGCGTGAGCTTGAAAATAAAGAAATACTGAAAGTTACAAATCAACGAATTGATCAAATTCGAGCTCACCTGAAAGCGGCACAAGACCGTCAAAAGTCGTATGCAGATAAACGAAGACGACCGATTGAATTTCAAGTGGGAGACTTTGTATTGTTAAAGGTTTCCCCTTGGAAGGGTGTAATTCGTTTTCGTAAACGAGGGAAGTTAAGCCCGCGTTTTATTGGGCCATTTAGAATTACAGCTCGGATAGGTAATGTTGCTTATCGTCTTGAGCTACCAGAGGAATTAAGTGGTATACATGATACTTTTCACGTATCATATCTGAGAAAATGTTTAGCGGAAGAATCGGCTTATGTTCCACTTGAAGATTTGGAAATTGATGACAAATTAAATTATATTGAAAAGCCAGTCGCGATTTTAGATCGAAAAGTCAAACAACTCAGAAACAAGTCCTTGAACCAGGTAAAGGTTCAATGGAAAAACAGGAGGGGATCTGACGCAACATGGGAGTCAGAAGACGAGATGAGGAAATTTTATCCTTTTCTTTTTGATGTATAAGCGGTTTCGAGGACGAAACCTTTGTAAGGAGGGGAGATTTGTAACGACCGGTTTTCAATTATCGATCACGTTTGAAATAATCATTAATAAAATGATTGTGGTTGTTACAAATAGAAAATATGTGAGAAAGGATAAACGTAGGCGAAAACGGTGCGCGAAACGGAGTTACGGATTGTCCGGAATCGCGAAACGAAGATATTATGCTTTGGGACTCTTCGCGGTACGCGAAGGTGGTTCTGAAATTCCTTCGCGGTACGCGATGAACCCAAGATGTCTGAGAATCCCGAATTTCTTCGCGGTACGCGAAGCCTCAATAGGCCCTTCCTTCGCGGTACGCGATGGGTGAGGCGGTTCAGCAGATTCTTGATTTTTATCAGATTTGCATGAAGAAAATTTATTTTCTTCATCTTCGAACCTGTTCACTAGAAACACACACACATACGAAATTTTGACATCCAAAATCAGTTTTCAAGCTATCGGATCATCCAGATCGAATCAGGAATCGTTTCTGCAAGTTCTGATCGTCGTATTTCAACCAGAAATCCGTCGAAAGGGTAACGATTCGTATTATCCTATTTATTTTGATAATATACAGATTAAATTGAGTTGTGAGCATTATATGATGATTTGGGATGATTAGAAATGAAGAACTAGATGTTTTAACGGTGAAATTTTGATTTTGATCCGTTATGATGGCCGGTTGGTGTGAAATTCATATTATTGAATATGATAACCAGTGGGGTGATTAAATCGTGGTTATAATGATTTTAGATCATTCTTTGGAATGATAGATCCAGTTAAGTGTTGATTAAATGTTGAAATGTGAAAGTTAATGATTTTAGCATGATATGCTAATTATAGGTGATAACTTGACTTCTAAATGCCACACACTAATAAATGAGATTCAAATGAGTTTGAATCAGTATGAATGGGTGTGGGGTGTATTAAAACTAGTTGTATACGCGTGAGTTACAACTAGGTGTGGATAAAGGAAGTCAAGCAATGAATTTCAAAATATGAAGTGGTGATAAGCTGAATATGATCAAGAACATGTGTAGATTAATTTTTACACATAGATTGTTGATAAAAACCTCAACAAGGTTTGATTGAATATGAAAAGTAAAACAGGTCAAATGAATTAGATTATATAAATAAAACAAGTTGTGTGTTCATGTTGTTAAATCCTGTTATATGTGAATATATAATAGGAAGAGGAGGTGAATCTAGTTCTAGAAGGCCTGGGAAAGAATTGGAGATTGTTGATAACTCTCCAAAGCGAGGTAAGTTACCTATTTGATTGAACTTGTAGTTAAAGGACTGGGTGAGTCCATACTATAAGTAGTTATGCATTTAGCATATATATATGAATTGTTGAGTTGATTGGAATGATATAAATGAATGTGGTTATTGTTGTTGCATGATTCACAATGTGTGTGAACATGTGGTGATCTACTAATTTGTAGGTATTAAATTGGAAATGTGCATGCTGATTCACAAGGTGTGTGAACATAAGACATGTAATTCCAATGTAATAGATTCACAAGGTGTGTGAACAAATGGTGGATTGGAAATGTGCATGCTGATTCACAAGGTGTGTGAACATAAGACATGTAATTCCAATGTAATAGATTCACAAGATATGTGAACAAATGGTGGATTGGAAATGTGCATGCTGATTCACAAGGTGTGTGAACATAAGACATGTAATTCCAATGTAATAGATTCACAAGGTGTGTGAACAAATGGTGGATTGGTAATGTGCATGTTTTGATTCACAAGGTGTGTGAACATAAGACTTGCAATTCCAATGTAATTGATTCACAAGGTGTGTGAACAATAGATGACTTATAAGGAGGTAGATATTTGAAATTCAAATGTCAAATTACGAATTGTGATTTTTGTGAAATGTGATGCACAATCGGAGTTTCGTGGGGTTATATATGTGTTATATTAAATTATAATGATTGTGCATGAATGAGAGATATAATGAGGTTTTGGTTGAAAACGAACCGTTAGTAAATCGTTTTGTATGTGGTTGACTGTTGCCGTCAAATTTTATTTGGAACCTCATTAGTGTATCCATATGGTATTATGGAATACACTGGGTGGAATAGTGGGGTAATCTTACTTAGTTCTAACGAACTAATGGTGAATGTAAATGTGGTGTTTACAGGTACTCAGGAGTCGGGTGAGCGGTGATGGTGATCGGGAATCGAACGTGAAGGCTCACATGATGGTTTTTAGTTTTAATAACCAAACAGTTGTGTAATTTTTGTGTATCAAATGTTTTGAGGAGTATGTAAACATATGTAAATCTGTTTTTAACAGGTGTTAGTAAATAGTATGTTTACAGGTGTGTAAAACACAAAAAGTTTTTTTTTTACTGGGACCTAAATGTAAATTATTAAATATTGGTGTTAATGTCCGGAGGGGACATGTAAGTGACAGTGGGTGTCACACAATATCTGATCCTGATGATTCATCCAGCCTAGTCTTCAATTCTTCTGAATCACCCTCAGCAAAAGATCCAGCGGCTTTCTTTATCTCTACAACACAGGCTTTATCTTCTGATCCCTTGTCCGAATTGAATCTGAAATCCCAATTCTCCCCTTCATCATTCTGAACCATTAGAGCCTTGTTTGCATTTGATGAGTTAGCATGAGAAGGAGTCTCAATTGGTACTAGTCTCCTTTCTGGGTTTGTAGCCACTGATCTTTGATTCTAAAATGGATTCTGGTTACCCATCTTCTTTGGCTTGTTACATTGCCTTGCAACGTGCCCTTTATCACCACAGTTGTAGCAAATAACTGAGGACATGTCAAAGCCAAACTTTGAATCCTTGTTCAGATTTCTATCTTTCCCAGCTCTTCTAACAAACTCTTTTGCCCTTCTGACAGCACTTGCAAGAGCCCACATAATATCAATCCTTTCCATGTCATCTGGATCAATCTATCAGTAATCTTCATTGGTTAAGTGTGGATTTCCAATCTGTCCATCTAATAATCCATCATAAGAGTTCACAAGAGTTGATAAGAGGCCCATATGCTCTTTAGCAACCGTCACTGTTACTCTGTCAAAATTTCCTGTCTTCAAATTAATGACAGAATGATTATTCTCTGGATGAGATGTAGAAGTAGTAGCAGACTGACTAAAGTGAGCCTGATTTGGAGTAGGAGCCTCTTTGGTCTGTGAAACAAAAGCTGTTTTCAGAGGAGCATGTGAAGGAGTTCTTTCTACAGTAGGAGTAAAATAATAGATGGAAGGATCTTGGACTTGTGCCACTCTCTTGGCTTTCCACTTGTTTTCTATCTCCTATTCTTTCAGCTTTTGAATGAAATCATTAATATCCATAGAAGCAAGCATCTCACTCTGCTTCAGAACCATGAGAAATGATTCCCACTTGGGAGGTAACGCGTCATCTAGACATTGAATCTTCTCTTGAGTAGTTGTCTTAATTTGATGGTTGAAAAGCTCACTCAGAAGATGATAGAATCTAGCAATCAGATAATCAAAGGACTCGTTTCCCACATACATAAAACTGTTAAACTCTTTCCTCAAAGCCTTATACTTAATGCTCTTCAGTGCATCAATTCCCTCATATTTTTGTTGTAAAGCATCCCATAGCAATTTTGAGGAAGTAAACTGTCTGAAATGATTAAATATATCAGTAGCAATGGACTGAGACAGAATTTCATAGGCATTCTTCTCAAAATCATACAATTTTCTTTGAGGCTCCGTCATCCGAGTAACAAGCATAGATGATCCATCCTTATTGAGTAGTCTCAAATACCCACCCCCAATCATCATCCATAAGTTGGTATCCACTCCATTAATGTGAATCTCGAATCTATACTTCCAATGTAGATAATCATCCAATGAAAGTAACTTTGGAGCTTTGTTTGAGTTTCCCGTCTGTCTCTGTAAGCAACAAGTTTTGAATTCTGTGGTTCTGATTAGCCATCAATGCAAGTTCCTCCATCTTGTCAAAAATAAACTGATCCAACACTTAAACAAATTTTCAAAACTATGGGCCGAATGAACTTATATCAACCAAATGACGGGGACCAAATGAGGACCGAATTACTGAATTGACCGAATGAGTTTCCTGATGCGAATAAGATGCTAAGCGAATGGCTTAACAGCCGAATGAACCTTAATCGGCCGAATGTGAAGCTATTCAGGTCAACCCTGGATCGAATGAGTGAATTAGAGTCCGAATGATTGATATTCACACGGTGCGAAAGAGAGCTATTCGTCTCATCGAGCCATTCGCATAAACTAGGGTCTTCAGCAACACAAATTCTTATAACTTTGGATTTAGACCGAATTTGGCTACTAAATTTGGTACACACACTCAGGACAATATCTCTAAGCTTTAGGAATGCACTATTTATCAAAACAAGCAGAAAAACCCACTGTTTATCAATGAAACAGCAACTTGGAGACCAAGAAACGCAGGGTTTTCAGGAAATACGAAACAACAATCAGTATTTTGATGATTTGGATCGAAAAACGAGCAGACTCAAGAGCCGAAGCTCTGATACCACTTTGTAGGACCTTGGAAACCACTCAGTTCCATAAGGATTATGCTCGACAGGCCCTCAAATAGTGTGGAATCCTATTCGGGGGTTTTCCAGTCAAAATCAATGAGTCCCGTGGTAATCCGATGATGAGGACTCAACGTTTTGATCGAAATCGAACACTACGAGGATAAGAATGAACTTGGAAGAAGGGTGGCGGCTCTGAAAACCTAGGGATGTGACAGGGAATGTTCAGAGGTCAAAAAAAGTTATGAAACATTCTGTTTGCAGGGGTATTTATAGGTTGTACTCATTCGGCCGAATGAGTTGTGCGAAACACTCATCCGGGCGAATGGTTCAACCGAATGATCTAGACACCCGAATGAGTCATGCAAATGACTCATTCGTTCGTCTCAGTCATTCGCTAGCGTTCATTCGTCCGAATGAACTCACTCGTAGGGGTCATTCGCACGAATGGGTCTGTTTGATAAATAAAGTCAAAGCCAAGCATATTAAACTTGAATAAACACAAACAAACAATACATAATATTCGATTTCATTACTAATATCAACTTTGTACAATCATAATCAAGCATTACATAGAACTAGGGACATATCATGCATCAACAAACCTAATTCTCTATAACCCAGGCTCTAATACCAATCTGTAACACATCGACCGATGGCGGAAACATCGGGGCGGCACGAAGAGTAGATTGTTCATAGCACAAGGCATATAGTTGTAAATAAATCAAACTTCAATTCCTTATTAATTTCAACATTCAATACATTGTTTTGAATTTCAAACCCTAACTATTACATCAATTGAATTCAAACATCAAACATAATCAAATCCAATCCAAGCTCAATAATACAGTTGAATGGCATCCGCACCTGAAACATGTTTAAAATCAAGTGTGAACTATGAATAGTTGGTGAGTTTCATATGATTGAACACACACACAAATAGTTTGATAAAAGATAAGTTGTCGCATTTGATAACAAGACAATATGAACTAAAACATGTAATTAAACCATACGCAGATCAAATAATGTTTACAATTGATGTTTGCCCAAGCTAGCATTCCTAACAATGCTTAAGTAATAAGCAATTCACCGCGAAGGACCGAAGTCAACTCTACCAACAGTTGGATGGTCAGTCCAATAGATCTATCATTGTTATTAAATAGTTAAGTTGTGATCAATGCAAGCTCAAGATAAGTTCACACTATAGTTTAGGTCACAAAGCTAAGTTCAGATGTACATAAGTTAAAGATAAGTTCAAAGTTACATGTTTCACCCCAAAAGTTCAAAACAAGTTAAAAGAGGGTTATGAAGACTCACCTTCTGATGAGTTTGATTTTTCTAGAAATAGATAATCAAATAGTAGATCAAGTTGTTCCAACAAGTTCAATATCAACCTAGGGAGTTCATCATGCATAAGTGTATATTTGTATGAAGCTATGACTTCTATGTAACACCTAAAATCTAGATAGATCATAGAGTTTGATTTTGTTTTGAGACATTATTAAATATTTAGCAATTGCTTTGTTTAAAATAAGTTTGGTTTTATTTTAAAAGTTTGAACGTACATTTAAATAAATTTAACAAAGTTGAAATATTTAAAATGTAATTTATTCAAATGATTTAAAGATTAAAATGGAAAGTTATTAAATAAGTTAGAAACGGTTTTATAATGTATAAATTAAACAACTATTATTCAAAAGATTTATCTTGTATAGTAGTTTTTAAATAAGTTTAATAATATCGTTTTTTTAATAAATAAATAAATGTTTAAATGTTTGTAAGTTATATGAGTTTAAACAAAATGTTTTTATAAAACATTTTCAAATCATTTATTTAAGTTGTTAAAAAATATGTGAATTAGAGTTAAAAACAAAAGTTAGATTTGCTATTGTTTAATCATTTATAAAATTATTAAAAGTTAAAGCATATACAAAGAATCATGTGTAATGTTAGTTAAGTTGTACAAATAAAATTTAATCATATATAATGATTAAAATATTTAGGTATAATTATTTACATAAAAGTGAAGAATATTTACTTCATAAAATATATAAAATTTTGTATAAAGTTATAAAATAAATTTTATGTAAATAATCTACTTAAATATAATTATTTATATGATATATATATTTTTTTTTGTTAAAATGATTTTTATATACTTTTACTAGCTATGATAATATTTTAATAAAGTAATTTTTCTGTGAAAACAGGTTTTAAAAATAAATTTTAAATCAAAAGTTATAACTAAAAATGTGAGAAAAAAAATGAATGGTCCAACCCACCTGAAGCAAGGTTTGAACCTGCGACCAACCCTTTGGAGCCACAAGTGTTTACCATCTGAACCAGGGCTGTAGCCATATAATAAGTTCGTATGAATTAACTTTATCATATCTTAACTGAGGTTCTTATCAGTTCTTAATTTTTTTTCCCGAAAACCCTAATCCAATCTTTATCAAATTCCATGATTCAAGAACCCGATTGACTGAATAATCATATGGTTATTGTTTTTTATGTAAAAACAAACGGATTAATGTAAAGATCACTTACTTTTGTTTGTGATTGACTGGGTTTTGAGTTTGATGAGAGGAAGGAGCGACCTAGGGTGTTTTTGGTCGATTCAACGATGTCCGAGTGGTTACGAGCAGACGTATTTGTCACAGAAAGTTTCGTGTTGATCGAATGAATCAATGTGTGAGGTTAATTGAGTTTTTATACTCATTTTGGTCGTGTTTAAATTCTCATTCGATCTTGATATCTTAGGAATGAATTTTGTGTTTAATGTTGATTATTAGACTTAATTGGTTAATTAGAATGACTCACGCGTGAAGGTACCTGCCAAGAATAGTTTCGATTAGTTGTAAAACTGTGTGAATTGGCTGGAATCGAACGTGGGTCACAAACAGGTCGAATGGGGTTATCCGGGTCGGGCAGAGCTGTTAACCTTGTGGAAGGGAGGAACGCTTTTGGTTATTTGCATCTTCAGTCCCTCATAGTTTCTTTCATTCATTTCAGTTTGATTTTTGTCAAAATTGGTCCCTTAACTTTATAAAACAATGTTTTAAATTGTTATAACATCTTTTATGATTTATTTAAATTCTATAAAAATAATATAACAAATTTAGTTATATTTTTTATGGTGTTTTGTTTTATAGTTAAAACAAAATTATTTATATTTAAACTTTATGATTAAAGTATTTAAAATCTTAAAAAGGTTTTATTTATTTAATAAAATGTTTTGTGATAAAACTTTATCGTAAAAATTTATTTGTTTAAGTTATTATTATTTTTTTTTCAAATAAGTTCTAAACCTTACAAGACTTATTATAAATTGATAAACTTTAAAAATATGTTTCTATTATATGTTTTAACTTGTGTAATTACATATTGTCACACCCCCACCTCTCGTCACCTGAGATGATGTCATTCGTCATTTTGAGAAGGTTGCGGAAGCATAGTGGTGATGTTTCAAAGATGAGGTGTGACTTACATAAACCGGTATCACAACACACAGATTAACTTAAAATAAATACATTACAAGGTTCGTCATTACAACCAACATTACAGTTTACAACAAGTCTATTCCACAACTAACTTATTTAATTACAAGTGATTGAAAGTGCAGCCTCACAGTAGTCACTGTCTTCATGCAAAAACATTTGAGTTTGAAAGATCAGCACATAGTTGGTGAGTACGTAAAGTTCAAGTTCAACAGTATGATATGATATGCAAAGGTTCAAAAGATATACAGTTCAAGACAAACATGGGACCCATATCTCCCTTCGAACAATCTATGATTTTATAAACACACCCGTCGTTAAATATCTTGATGCCTCATTATATTAATGTCTATCACTAACATTAAGAAGATGTTTCGGAAACAGGCAACAAACATTCACACCAGGGGACAAGCAAACCTCCCAGTGAAAAGGTTGTCAGCCGATAGTGCTATCATTGATCCCTGTTCGGCCCCACATGGGTTCACTAGATACAGTTTCGAGGAATGAGGGCTTTTGATATTGTGACAAAGATACTAACGGAAAAATCCCATGAATTCTTATAAGAGTCGCATGAAATCACATAGGTAACAGTGATACACATCATATGTTCAGAAACGGATTGACAGAAATACCTTGATGTTTATAAAACATTATAGATAAAAGGGGTTGTACGAAACTCGCCTGATATCTCACTGGTACTAGAATATCACACAAACTGGTAATAATAGGATGATTATGCATTAGTTTATGTTTAATTAGTTATTTATGTTTAAACTTACTGATTAGATCTTTCTGAACGTCCAATGTCAAAGACATTGCAGTGAAAGTCATCAAACCAATATTAGATGTTCAATTAGTTAATTTAATGTCATATCATACAATTTATGATAATTTAGGAACTTATATTGACTCAGGTTCCTAATACAAGGTTGATGAAACCGTTGATTAATCAGAATAATTTCAGATAAACCAAATAGTTAATGTTGTTGATTATGGTGCTGAAACAGAATCTAGATGGATTTATGGCATAGGAATGATAAATCCTTGTTATTGAGTACCCAAATATCATGAAATATCACAATGTGACATTAGAATATGCTTAATAACCATGTTTAACATGCTAATCTGACTGTTATCATAAACATCAAATAATCATTCCAATGAGTATGTTAATGATTGTGATTAGTTTGAAACACTTGGATTTAACAACATTTCAAAGATTAATCAAACTAATTACCTACATTGTCACAATCAAATGGTTTAAACCATTGTTATAGTTTCATGAAAACCGGGCATTATAACGGATTAAAACAAGACTTTACCCGTTAACACATCGAGTTCTTTGTTTATAATCAATCTTAGCCATCATCTAGGCAATAATCAACAACCCTAACTATACCATCACGTTAAAAAACAAGATCTAATCAACCATTATCAAACTAGAAGGTTAAAACGAATCGTTAGCTAATCAGACGGAGTTTCGACTGCAAAACAACGATCAAAACTTGTAAACACGATCCCTGGTGCGATCCGTGGGTTTAGAAGACCTTAAAATTGAGATTTGAGGCTCCAAATCTCGTCTGGTAATGAGTTTCTAACGCTGGAGTTCGAGAAAAATTGAAATGGGTATGAATTGCATGAATTCTGATGTTTTGATATGATCCACCAAACCAATCCATGCCAGGCGCATCGCCCCAAGTCTTAGATATTTTGAGCTCCAGGCGTACCGCCTAGCGAGAAGGGTTGGGGCTAGGTGTACCGCCTGGATCGTCTGACTTTGACATTTTTGTGATTTTTCTTCATTTTGCGATTCCGGAAAATCCGGAACTTCGTTTCGGGCACGGTTTTCGCCTATGTTCGCCATTTCTCGCGTACTATCAATCTGTGATAATTATAATTGTCAAATCAACCTGGATTTCAAGCATGATTAAATGTGCTCAAGCCATTGATGACTTAATTCTCAATTTCAACTATCACAGTCTCCTCCTGCTAAAGAAATTTCGTACCGAAATTTAGTGAAGACTTGCCTGATGATAATCGTTCATGAGAACAAGTGAGGATACTTTTCTTTCATTCAATCTTCACGTTCCCATGTATACTCAGGTCCACGTTGTGAATTCCATCGAACTTTAACGATTGGTATGCGACTGCGTTTCAGTATTTTAACCTCTCAATCCATCACTTCTACTGGTTCTTCACTGAACTGAAGTTTTTCGTCAATTTGAACTTATTCGAGAGGTACGATCAATGATTCATCAGTTAAGCATTTCTTCAGATTTGATGCATGAAAAACATCATGAATGTTACTAGGTTCAAAAGGTAACTCAAGTTTGTAGGCTACTGATCCAATTCGTTCTAGAATTTTGAATGGTCCTACAAATCTTGGTGAGAGTTTACCTCGCTTCCCAAATCTGAAAATGCCCTTCTAAGGTGATACTTTCAACATTACTCGGTCACCTATTTGGAATTGTAGAGGTCTACGATGATTATCAGCGTTACTCTTTTGACGATCGCAAGCAGCTTTAATTTGTTCTTGAATAAGTGTGATCTTATCGGTTGTTTCTTGAATGAATTCTGGGCCTATGATATGATTTTCACCTACCTCTGACCAACAGATAAGCGATCTACACTTGCGTCCATAAAGTGCTTCAAATGGAGCGCATTGAATACTTATTCGGTTTGCCCATCCGTTTGTGGATGATAAGTTGTGCTCATATTGATTTGTGTGCCCAGAGCATTCTAAAGAGTTTGCCAAAATCGTGACATAAATCGACTATCTCTGTCATAAATGATAGAGATTTATACTCTGTGTCCAGATACAATCTCATTAACATAGAGTTTGGCTAGTCGATCCATAGAGTAATCTTCTCGGATGGGTAAGAAATGCGCAGATTTAGTAAGGCGATCAACTAGGGGTGTTCAGAAAAACCGAAAACCGTTTAAAACCGATAACCGAACCGTATCCGTAAATGAAAAAAATTGAAAATTCCTAAGAACTTGCCATATTCTTCCCCTATTTTTTCTTTCTTCAACCTCCCCGGGTAGGGCAACGGAGATTGGTAAGGTTTGACTAGTACCTTTGGCCGTGTTGTACTTGCTGGGCATAGCCTAGTATTTTGCACCTTGAGCTCCGGCTCAGTTTCTTCTTCTTCATCTACTGGCTTAGACACAACAACTGGTTCGTCCAATTGAGCGGTTTAGCCACTCTTAGTCATGACTACTTTCACATGTTCCTTAGCATTTTTCTCAGTATTCGCAGGAAAAGTACCATGTTGGCGCTCAGATAATGTAGTCGCAATCTATCCTAGGTGTCGCTCAATGTTCTAGAATGGCCGCTTTTTGATTCCTCATCTCTAGCTCATGCTCCTTAAACTTAGTCTGTAGTGGCGTGTGTAAGTAACCGCAAGGTAGCGGGAAAGCATCTTCTCCATGGTCTCCTTCTTCCCTGGTTGAGCACTGCTACTAGTTCCCTCATTCTGAAACAAACTTTGTTGATGTGGTTGGAACTGTCACGACTGATGAAATTCAGGTGGATTAGAAGAATTTGAGTTGTTTTTCCAAATGAAGTTCAGGTGATTCTTCCATCCCTGATTATAAGCGTTGCTAAACGCATTGTTTTGTGGAAGACCCTGGCCGGTAACAACATCCACCTGCTCAAGGGAATCATGATGATCCCTTTGCATACAATCCGTAGTCACATGAGCACCACCACATGTATCACAACACTGTTGTGAACTGTTCACCTACATGCGGTCAATCTCTTTAGTCAATGCCTTAAGTTGGGCAAGGATAACAGTGTTAGAATCAACCTGGTGAACTCTTAACTTTGATTAGTCGGTGGTTTGCTCCTAGAGGATGGATATTGATATGAATTCATTGCTAACTCCTCAAATACATTAGCAACCTCCTAAGGTGTCTTGTTACTAAAGGAACCTCCGGCAGACATATCTACAAGTTGTCTAGTATAGCGGTTCAATCCATTGTAGAACTTCTCCACCTGCTACCAGAGCTCCAATCCATGATGTGGGCACTTCCTCAGCAACTCCTTGAATCTCTCCCACATCTCATAGAATGATTCTCCATCCTCTTGCATATACGCATGAATGTTGTTCCTCATTCGAGCAGTCTAGATGGGGGAAAGTATCTCAACAGAAACTTATCAGTCATATCAGCCCATGTGGTAATGGATCCCATTGGCAGAGAGTCCAACCAACTCATGGCTCGATCACTAAGGGAAAATGGAAAAATTCTAAGCTTAATCGCATCCTCAGAAACTCTATTGATCTTGAACGTGTCACATACATTATGAAAGAGCTTAAGATGATGATTTGGGTCCTCATATGACAACCCATGAAACCGGACCGAATTCTAAATCATAGAAGTGATCTGAGGTGGAATGGTGAAGTTGTTAGCTTCAACTGTAGGCCTAGAAATACTTAATCTAGCACCATCCAGTGATGGTTTCGCGTAGTCCGCGATTGTCCTTCGTGGTGGAATTCCTCCTCCATTGTTAGCCGCCATTTCTTTTCGTGCTCTCAAACGTTGGTGAAATTCTCGTTCAGGTTCAGCAAATGGTTGGTGTAACCAAGTCCTTGGTGGCACTTTTACGCATGCACTAGAAACCTGTAATTAGGAAAAAGATGAAATAAACAAAATAAAAGAAAACAGTGGTTGACCTACCAAATTTGATTATTCTTAGTATCACCGTGTCCTCGGCAACGGCACCAAAAACTTAATGTGTGTAAAGACTGTATGTTTTTAATGGGAAAAAAACTTACACAATTAAGTTAAAAATTGGTTTTTACCAAATGACCAAACTACACACGTTAGGCAAGTGTACCTATAGTTATGTAATATAATATCGACAAGTAACGGATGTCAATATGTGGGACACAGTGAATACCGATAACGAACCGTTTTAAATATCCAACCGATATAAATTAAATCATTATATTAATGATTTAGATTTCGAACAAAATAATAAAGGAAAAGAAGGTAATTCAAGAGAGCAATTATAAGCAAAATTAAACAATACGCGAGAAAACTATTACTTAGGTCTTGAATCCTCCTAAACATTCAAAGACAATTGTAGAACGACTAAAACAATGAAACTATCTCCAAATTAGATAATCTAAACCTAAAGGACTATAGACACATCCAATAGATTATAACAATCAATATGAATGAAATACAAACAGATTTAATTGTGTCAAAAACTATAAAGGTTTAAAATCCTAGTCAAAGGTATTTCAAACCAACATACAATAGAAAAATAAAGATATGGCTAATCTAAACAGCCCTAAAGTTGTTAAGGAATCCCAATTTAATTCTTATTATAATCTAAAAACATCAGATCCACGAATAACCAACCTACACCTTATGTCTGCAAGCATGAAAATTATCCAAACAATGAATAGATTGAGTTTAAGCAAAGATGTTGATTTATCCAAATCTAGCACATATGGATGCACTAATGATCAACCAAGATTACTGTTGGTTTGGTGAATGAAATCTCCAAATGATTAGGATCGAATAAGAAGTTCTACGAACTATTAACGATGTGCGGAATCCATTGTTAATATGTAGAAAACTCAAGATCACAAGCAATTCATCAAACAAATCTTGTATTATCAACAAATGATTACAAGACTCAATCAGAATTACTTACTTCTCACACAGAGAGAATCAGCAGATCTATCCCAAAAGTTCTATCAAAGTTCTAAACACAACTACTATATATACTACAGACCAGCGAACCTTAGGTTCGTCAGCCGAACCTAAGGTTCGCTGAGCAAACCCTTAGGTTCGTTAGCCGAACCATCTCAAGGTTTATAGGTTCGCCGAACCTATCAACACAATAGGTTCGCCGAACCTGCCTAGGTTCGTGGGCCAGACGAACCTTGGCAAACCTTAAACGAACCTTTACAAGAACAAAATAAATACAACTTTTGAATAGCAAACAATTACAAAAATGCACTAACAAACTCCCCCTTAATGTTTGCTATCAAAATCTTTAGTCTTGATCTGCAACTTTGTCTTTGACACCACTTGACTCTCCAATGTCTTCAGTCACAACATTATCCACCGCTCGTATAACAACCGAACGTGGTATCTTTGCCAATCTTTCTGCCATCAATCTATCATCTCGTTCATCTCTTTCCTTTTGCAACTCCATCAATTCAGTATACAAGTAATTCACATCATTCCAATTACAACCAGAATGTATACGCAAAGTAAAACACATTCGTGCAATGGTCTGATATTGAATTGCCATATCTTTGTAGCTCACTCCAACATCATGAAATCCATCTTCAGCATATATCTGAGCTGAATCCAACAAAACAATATCATCTCTTGAGCAATTCACAATCCATATAGGATCAAGCATTCTTATCACCCTCCAATCATCATCTTGCTTCAATACAATCACACCTTCTGAAGTTCTTTCATCATAAAACCAGAATTTGAAATATGGATTCCAATCTTGTTCAACCTTCCTTAATCTTGGCCTCTTGTAAACTGTTGGCTTCACATAATCTTTGAATCTTTCTCTGAACTGAGGAGATAATAAACTCCATCCAAACCTTGCTTCTTTCTTTAACAAGTTCTCAAAAATCTCATTGTGACGAGTCTGTATAGGCTTTATCATTCTTAGTCTTGAAAGATCTTTACACTCAAAAGCTGGTAGACTCATCAAATCAGTAGCCTTGCCAAAGTATTAGCATCCATCAATTCTTTTCACCACATAACAACCCTTATCAGGTAAACTTCCAGGAATGTAATGAAAATAACCATAACTAATAATCCTTCCAATCATCTTGGATTTAGATCCAATCTTGAACTTTGTGGATTGTTTAGTTAGGTTTTCTGAATCTTTATCTTCATACTCTTCTCTCAAAATCTTGAAAGAATGTAGATGATCAATGATGTACTTAGTTTCATCTTGAATCTCATTCCATAAATCCATGTTTGTCTTTACTTTAACTGGATTCAAAGTTGTACTTGACATACTTCTGGCTTCAAACATTTTCTTCATCATGTTTAGATTCAGCAATTCTTCATCAATAACATCTTTATCAAAATCAGACAATTCAGTATCATCATATTCTTCAAAATCAAACATCAAATCATCATCATCATCCTTATTATCATCAAATATAGATTGATAGTCTTGAACTGAATAATCTCTAATAATCTCCCCTTCTTCTATCTCCTGATCCACTTGAACTTCAATAATGTTTCTCTGCAAGTCTATATCAGAATTCATTTTAAATAAATCAAGAAAAGTAGGCAGAGAATAATCAAGAATAGCCATAGGATGTTCTATTGCATCTAAATCCTCAAAAACAACTTCAGTACAATTCCTAGCCCTATCAGAAGATACAGAAGTCAAAGGAACTGCATCAGTAGCAAGTTTGGAAGGAGTATAAACCACAATGGCTCCAGTCACAGAATTCAAACCATCAGAATTTCCAGTAACTCCACCAGCATCACCACCTGTTCCACCAGCACCATCAAAATCAAAATCATCATGATGTTCATCAACATCAGTATCACCATAGTCAACCTCTTCTTCTTCTTCTTCTACCTTCTCCTCCTCATCATCAATATCAACCACCACTTTTTCAACTCTTGAACTAGAAGCTTCAGACTTTGACATCTTTGATTCTAAATCTTTGATCTTGAATCTCAACTCCGTATTCTCATTTTTCAAATCAACAATATCTTCAGATTGTAGCTTGACAAAAAATTCTAACTCAGAAATTTTGTCTTTCAAAACTTTCTTCTCAGCAGCATCTTCTTCTTTCCATTTCATCATCAGGTTCATTTGAGCTTTTAACTCATTAAACTCAGAAATAGAAGAAGATGGTTTCTCAGCAACTTCCTTTTCTTTTTCTTTCTTATACTCTTCAAACTCTTTTGTCAACACAGATAATCTCCGTTTGATCTCAGAATCATCATAATCAGTAAAGTTGATATCTCCTAAATCATCCAGTCCTGTAAATAAATCATCTCTAGGAATAGAATCCTGAGGAATAAAAGTCTCTGGCAATGAGGTAGATACAGTAGTAGTCTCCACAAAAGATGTTGTAAAAGAAGCTACATGTACAAACTCAGGAGTTTGTACAGTAGATGCATGAGTAATAGACACAGGAACTGAAGTAATGACTGGTGAAGCAGAAACAGAAGTAGGAACTGAAGTAGCAATCACAGGTGAAGACACGGTGGTCTTAGTAATCTTAGTCTTTTTCTTCTCATAAGGCCCTCTCTTGGCCATTCTTTTTATCTTCTTTGGCTTAGAAGATTCAGGCTCTTCAGGTATAAAGATAGGATCATCTTTTTCTTCCCTTTCTTCAGCAGCCTTTTCAACAAACTTTCTTTTCATTCTCCTCACCATTTGATTTCCTTCTTGAACCATCTCAAACTCTGACTCAGTGTCAGAAGATTCAGCTTCATCATTACCAGCAACATCAGCCTCTGTCTGATGCTCAGACATATGTCTCTAAAGGTTCTTGAGAGCTTTGTTCTTGAGATGATCTTGCTTGAGGAGTAGATTGTGATGATTGACCAGTAGTCTTCCTTGGTTGTTCCCTTGGTTGTTGCCTTGGTTGTTGCCTTGGTGGAGGTGGAGGTGGTGCTTGAGTATCATCAGCTTCAACATCTTCGTTATCAGATTCTGACTCATCATGCCTCCATGCATCATTCTCAGGTGCAACATAATTTGCCCTGGCACAGTGACATATCAAATCTTTCTCTAACACAGCATCTCCAGTCCTTTGATACATTCTGACCTGACCCAAACTAGAATCAGTCATGTGTTTAAGCTTTAATAAATCTCCAGCTTCCCTGGGTAACTGCCCTTCTGGCAACCTCTCATCTATCAACATCTGTACGAACCTAGGATACATGTAGAATCTATCCTTAGCCTTCGTGATGTTGTCACACATATATCTGAAAATCATCCCGGAAAAATTGAACGGTTTGTTCAATATAAGAGCAACCATAGCAGACCTCATCAAATCCCTAAGCTCGTCAAACGTTCCTTTCCTCATACTTAAGCAATGTAGAAGAACATGTGCTAAGAACTTGTATTGCAGAGGTAGCTTGCCCTTCTTGACTGATATGGAGTTGTAAGCTCCAAAGTAACGAATCCTGAGGAAACAACCTTTGATGCATCTCTCAGGAATAAGAGTTACACCATTAGGTTCTCCTCCCAACTGTAATACCCTCCTAATATCAGCCTCTGATATACGAATTGCTTGACCAAGCACATTCGCATCAATAACATAGTCTTCATCAACAGAAATAACACGACCTGATCCCCAGAAGCTCTGAATATGAGACCTATATATCTGGCATGAATTGGAGATAGCATAATAAATCCTTGATCTTCTCAGAAACTCGACCATCGGTCTGAAATCTTGACCGTTCTTGGTTGTAGGATCCAAGTAAGCACAAACATTATGTTTGTCTCCAAATACTAAGTTTGCCATTTCTACAAATAGAAATAAAAACAATTAGAAACAAAATTAAAAATAACAAAACTTAAAAAATTTAAAAAAAATTTCTAAAGTAGACCAGCGAACCTAATACTTTTAGACGAACCTAATGTTGAACAAACCTAAATCAGACGAACCTAATGTTAAACGAACCTAAACTAGACAAACCTAATCATCAGACAAACCTTTTGAGCGAACCTTCATATGAACGAACCTTATATCACACGAACCTATTGATCAAACGAACCTTAACCAAAAGGTTCGGTTGATTTGAAATTCAGAGGTTCGCCACGAACCTTTTAGATTCAAACAAACCTTTAAGGTTCGGCGAACCTTTGTTCATTCACACGAACCTGTTCAACCAGCGAACCATTTCTATATTTGAAATCAAAATTTCAAAACATCGAATTTGATGATAAAATTTAACATCCAAGTTCGAAACATGCCGATGAACAACTTTAATAAAAATGGTTTGTCCAATTTTTAGATTTTAACCAGTTTTAAGTCAATTTTCAGGTTCGATTATAAAATTTCTAAAAACACTCAGATCTCTCAAATTACTCGGTCAAATTCCAAAATTTCTACCTAGAAATGTTCACGAGATGATTCTGAATCTAATAATAACAATAAAAAGTTCTGGGAGGTCAAAGATCAAAAATCGAAAAAATCTCTCGAGGGTTCGTCGTCTGTGAAAAAGATGAAAGTGACAAACCATTTTCACGAACCCTATATATATACTGTTGGTTTGGTGAAACCGTTCAGGATCGAATAACAAGCTCTACGAACTATTAACCATGTGCGGAATCCATTGTTAACATGTATAAAAGTCAAGATCACAAGCAATTTATCAAACAAATCTTGTATTTATCAACAAATGATTACAAGATTCACTCAACTCTACTGACTTCTCACACAGAGAGAATCAGCAGATCTATCCAAAAGTTCTGTCTAAGTTCTATCTAAGAAACAAATACAGCAACTATATATACTACAGACCAGCGAACCTTAGGTTCGTCAGCCGAACCCTAAGGTTCGCTGAACAAACCTTTAGGTTCGTTAGCCAAACCATCTCAAGGTTTATAGGTTCGCCGAACCTATCAATACAATAGGTTCGCCGAACCTGCCCAGGTTCGTGGGCCAGACGAACCTTGACAAACCTTTAAACGAACCTTTACAAACTCAAAATAAATACAACTTTTGAATAGCAAACAATTACAAATATGCACTAACAAACTCCCCCTAAATGTTTGCTATCAAAATCTTCAGTCTTTGTCTTCAACTGTTTCTTCAACTTTATCTTTAGCTCCACTAGATTCTCCGACTTCACCAACCACATTATCCACAGCTCGAATAACAACCGATCGTGGTATCTTTGCCAACCTTTCTGCTTCAATCTTAGCATCCCTTTCATCTCTCTCCTTCTGAACTTCCATCAATTCAGTATAAAGGTAATTCACATCTTTCCAATTGCAACCAGAATGTATTCCCAATGTATAACACATTCGTGCAATGGTCTGAAATTGAATTGCTATGTCTTTGTAGCTCAATCCAACATCATGATAACCAGCTTCAGCATATATCTCTGAAGTGTTTAGGAAATCAATATCATCTTTAAAACAATTTACAATCCAAATAGGATCAAGCATCCGAATCACTCTCCAATCATTATCTTGCTTTAACACAATTACTCCTTCTGAAGTTCTTTCATCATAAAACCAGAATTTGAAATATGGATTCCAGTCTTGTTCAACCTTCCTTAATCTTGGCCTCTTGTAAACTGTTGGCTTCACATAATCTTTAAATCTTTCTCTGAACTTAGGAGATAACAAACTCCATCCAAACCTTGCTTCTTTCTTTAACAAGTTCTCAAAAATCTCATTGTGACGAGTCTGTATAGGCTTTATCATTCTTAGTCTTGAAAGATCTTTGCACTCAAAAGCTGGTAAACTCATCAAATCAGTAGCCTTGCAAAAATATTGACATCCATCAATTCTTTTCACCACATAACAACCCTTATCAGATAAACTTCCAGGAATGTAATGAAAATAACCATAACTAATAATCCTTCCAATCATTTTGGATTTCGATCCAATCTTGAACTTTGTGGATTGTTTAGTTAGATTTTCTGGATCTTTATCTTCATAGTTTTCTCTCATAATCTTGAAAGAATGTAAATGATCAATGATATACTTAGTCTCATCTTGAATCTCATTCCATAAATCCATGTTTGTCTTTACTTTCACTGGATTTAAAGTTGTACTTGACATACTTCCAGTTTCAAACATTTTCTTCATCATGTTTAAATTCAGCAATTCTTCATCAATAACATCTTTATCAAAATCAGACAAATCAGTATCATCATATTCTTCAAAATCAAACATCAAATCATCATCATCATCTTTATCATCATCAAGTACAGATTGATAATCTTGAACTGAATAATCACAAATAATCTCCCCTTCTTCTATCTCCTGATCCACTTGAATCTCAACAAAATTTCTCTGCAAATCTATATCAGAATTCAGTTTGAATAAATCTAGAAAGGTAGGCAACGAATAATCAACAATCCTTTTAGGATATTCTATTAAATCCAAATCCTCAAATTCAACAGACATACAATCCTTAGCCCTATCTGAAGCTACAGACGAAACTGGAACAGTATCAGTAGAAACCTTTGGAGGAGTATATATCACAATGGCTCCAGTCACAGAATTCAAACTACCAAAACTTCCAACAACTTCACCAGCATCACCACCTGCTCCACCATCACCATCAAAATCAGTATCATTAGGATGTTCATCAACATCAGTATCACCATAGTCAACCTCTTATTCTTCTTCTTCTTCTATCTTCTCCTCCTCATCAATATCCAAATCTACCACCACCTTTTCAACTTTAGAACTTGAAGCTTCTGACTTTGTCATATTTTTCTCCAACTCTCTTATCTTGATCCTTAAATCCATGTTCTCATTCTTCAACTCAACAATATCATCATATTGCATCTTAACAAAAAAATTCTAACTCAGAAATTTTATCTTTCAACACTTTCTTCTCAGCAACCTCTTGTTCTTTCCACTTCATCATCAGATCCATTTGAGCTTTTAACTCATTCAGCCCAGAAGTGGATGAAGATGGTTTTTCAGCAACCTCCTTTTCTTTTCCTTGCTTATATTCTTCAAACTCTTTAGACAAAGCAGATAATCTTCTTTTAATCTCAGAATCATCATAATCCGTGAAATTTATATCTCCCATATCATCAAGTCCTGAAAATAAATCATCTCTAGGAAGTGAATCCTGAGGAATAACAGTCTCTGGTAATGATGTAGAAACAGTAGTAGCCTCCACAAAAGATGGTGTAAAAGAAGCTACCTGTACAAACTCAGGAGTTTGTACAGTAGATGCATGAATAATAGACACAGGAACTGAAGTAATGACCAGTGAAGCAGAAACAGAAACTGATGTAGTAACAATCGGAGAATCAGAAATAGGAACTGAAGTAGCAATCACAGGTGAAGACACAGTGGTCTTATCAGTCTTAGTCTTTTTCTTCTCATAAGCCCCTCTCTTGGCCATTCTCTTTATCTTCTTTGGCTTAGAAGATTCAGGCTCTTCAGGTATAAAGATAGGATCATCTTTTTCTTCCCTTTCTTCAGCAGCCTTCTCAACAAACTTTCTCTTCATTCTCTTTACCATCTGGTTTCCTTCTTGAACCATCTCATACTCTGACTCTGTGTCAGAAGATTCACTTTCATCATCATTAGCAACAACAGTCTCTGTCTGCCTCTCAGACATATCAACTTCTAATGGTTCCTGAGAACTCTGTTCTTGTGATGATTTAGCTTGAGGAGTAGATTGAGAAGATTCACCAGGAGTCTTCCTTGGTTTTTGTCTTGGTGGAGGTGGAGGTGGTGCTTGAGTATCCTCAGCTGCAACATCTTCATTGTCAGATTCTGAATCCTCATGCCTCCATGCATCATTCTCAGGCGCAACATAATTTGCCCTGGCACAGTGACCTATCAAATTTTTCTCCAAAACTGCATCCCCAGTTCTCTGGTAAACTCTGACTTGACCCAAACTGGAATCAGTCATATGCTTAAGTTTCAGAAGATCCCCTGCTTCCCTGGGTAGCATCCCTTCAGGCATCCTCTCATCTATAAGCATCTGTACGAACCTAGGATACATATAAAATCTATCCTTAGCCTTCGTCACATTATCACACATGTATCGGAAGATCATGCCGGAGAAATTGAACGGTTTGTTCAATATAATAGCAACCATAGCAGACCTCATGAAATCTCTCAACTCGTCGAAAGTTCCCTTCCTCATACTCAGGCAATGAAGTAGAACATGAGCTAAGAACTTGTATTGCAGAGGTAGCTTGCCCTTCTTCACCGATATGGAGTTATAAGCTCCAAAGTAACGAATCCTTAGAAAACAACCTTTGATGCAACTTTCAGGAATGAGAGTTACACCATCCGGTTCTCCTCCAAACAGCAATACCCTCCTAATATCAGCTTCAGATATACGAATTGCTTGCCCAAGCACATTCGCATCTATCACATAAACATCATCCACAGAAATAACTCTTGCTGATCCCCAGAAACTCTGAATATGTGATCTGTAAATTTGAACCGAACTGGAAATAGCATGATAAATTCTTGATCTTCTGAGAAACTCGATCATAGGACGAAAATCTTGACCGTTCTTGGTAGTAGGATCCAAGTAAGCACAAACATTATGTTTGTCTCCGAAAACTAGGTTTGCCATTTCTACAAATAAAAATAAAAACAATTAGAAACAAAATTAAAAAATTAAAAAGAATTTCTGAGTAGACCAGCGAACCTATCTTTCTTAAACGAACCTAATGTTGAACGAACCTAAATCAGACGAACCTAATCATCAGACAAACCTTTTAAGCGAACCTTCATGTGAACGAACCTTATATCACACGAACCTGTTGGTCAAACGAACCTTGACCAAAAGGTTCGGTTAAATGGAAATTCAGAGGTTCGCCACGAACCTTTTAGATTCAAACGAACCTTATGGTTCGGCGAACCTTTGTTCATTCCCACGAACCTGTTCAACCAGCGAACCATTTCCAAGTTTGAAATCAAAATTTCAAAACATCGAATTTGATGATAAAATTTGACACCCAGGTTCGAAACATGCCGATGAACAACTTTAATGAAGATGGTTTGTCCAATTTTTAGATTTTAACCAGTTTTAAGTCAAATTACAGATTCGATCTAAAAACTTCTAAAATGACTCAGATCTCTCAAATTACTCGGTCAAATTCCAAAATTTCTACCTAGAAATGTTCACAAGATGATTCTGAATCTAATGATAACAATAAAAAGTTCTGGGAAGTCAAAGATCGAAAATCGAAAAACAGTCTCTCGAGGGTTCGTCGTCTGTGAAAAAGATGAAAGTGACGAACCATTTTCGCGAACCCTATATATATACCTCACGAACCTTTTCAGCGAACCATGGTAACGAACCTTTTTCAACGAACTATTTAGCAACGAACCATTTAGCAACGAACCATTCTCAACGAACCATTGTCACGAACCTTTCTTGCGAACCATTTCAGCGAACCTAACTACACACAGCTAGCGAACCTAAATGGCGAACCTTACCAACGAACCCTTTCTGCGAACCTTCTCAAACCTTCACCAAACGAACCTTTTCAAAACTTGAATTTTCTTTTAATTTCAAAAACTAATTCATATTTAATTGTTCCAAAGTCAAACAAATAATCAAAAATTATTGATTTTAACATCAGATAAAAAAATTAAAATCTTTTTGGAAATTTTCAAATTTTTAAAAAAATTAAACTACAAAATTAACAAAATAACTACACTAAAAATAAAATCTTTTTGTTTGAGAAAGATTCAAACATGAGATCATATTATATTACAATTTTCAACATATCTGTTTATATTATCTCAAATATAATCTGCATATTACAAGTTTTAAGAAGATTGTTAGTATACTTATCCTTTTAAATTTATCACTTAGTCAAGAAATCAGTTTAAAACAAGATTATGAAAACACTTTATAATAATCCATTTACTAGAACACATTCCCGATTTGTGAATAACTAAACCAACATAAATGTTATTAAACTTATAATTTCAATTTTAACTAATCTGATCATGCAAAAATAAAGCAGAATTTCTTTTTGAAAATAACAAATAGAAAACAATTTGAAATTGTTCAAAATCTTGGAATCAAGGTTGATACGTATTCTCAAATGATCCAGAAAATGAACGAAACAATAATTTAAGATTAAGCTTTTAACAATCAGTTCGATATTTTCAAATACACAGAGATTGTCCAAATCTTAATCAGAACCAAGAAAACAAATTTGAATTGTTTAAAGCTATAACAATCAGGTCGATACGTAAGTATACACAAAGACTGTTCCAGCTTTAAACTAAAATAAAAGAAAAACAAAATCAGAATTTCTTTTAAAAATTAAACCCATGATCAAACTAATACTTTGACTTTTTGTTCAAGAACATTTTCTCAGAAAAATTATCACTCTTTCAGGACAAAACTAAGTACTGCATTCTAAGCATCTGTTTCTTATAAAATATAATCAAAACTTTGTTTAAACTTATCTTAACTAAGTTATAAACCTACCAACACATCACTCTTAATACATGTAATTACTTTTAATTTTTAATAACACATACAGATATGTTTCCAAATGCAAATAATGTACTATCATTTCTCATTATGTAGAATCAATTTCTCAGATTTTTAATTTTTTATGTTTTTGTATTTTTGATTTTTTTAATGTTTTTGTATTTTTCAAACTTTTCTCCCCCTAAAAACAAAAACACAAATTAAAAAATATAAAATCTGATGTTAACTCAATAAAAAATGATTATGAAGGAATTTGATTCTTGATTACCTCACCCATGACCCTGATCCCATTTAATTTGAGTAAGTACTCAAAACGTTGTTTATCAAAGGCCTTGGTGAGAAGGTCTGCCCTTTGCTCGTTTGTGTGTATCTTCACTACATCAATCAGTTTCTTTTCATAACAATCTCGTATGAAATGAAACCGAATGTCAATATGCTTTGAACGTGAATGATACACTGGATTTTTGGTAATCGCAATTGCAGCCTCATTGTCTACATGAATCGGGGTAGTTAGAAAAGTAAGTCCATAGTCTCTCATCTGTTGTTGTATCCACAAGACTTGGGAACAACAACTGGCAGCTGCTACATATTCAGCTTCACATGTAGATGTAGCAACAGATGTTTGTTTCTTACACTGCCATGAGACTAACCTCTCCCCCAGAAACTGCGCACCACCAGTAGTTGATTTAGAATCAGTCTTGCATCCTCCATAGTCTGAATCACTATAAGCATGAAAGGTATAGTTATCATCTTTAGGATACCACAAACCGGTGTTTGGTGTACCCTTCAGATAACGTAAAATCCTCTTGACTGCAATCAGATGAGAAACTTTAGGCTTTGATTGATAGCGAGCACAGATACTTGTAGCGAATACAATATCTGGTCTAGAGGCCGTCAAATACATCAAACTCCCAATCATTCCACGATATAATGTAGCATCAATTAGCTCCCCCTTAATATCCGGCTCAATCCCGTGATTGGGCTGAATGGGCGTGGAAATGGGTTTACAGTCAAGCATGCTAAACCGTTTTAGCACATCTTGAATGTATTTGGTCTGATGAATAAAAATACCATCATCAGACTGATCAATTTGTAAGCCCAAAAAGAACTTGATGTCAGACATAGCACTCATCTCAAACTTCTCAATCATAACCTGCTTAAATTCTAAACACATCTGCTCATCGATAGATCCGAAGATGATGTCATCCACATAGATCTGAACAAGGAGAATGCCCTTGCCCTTTTCCCGATAAAACAGAGTTTTGTCTATCTGACCCCTATTGAACCCGTGTTCAATAAGGTGAGTCGAGAGAGTCTCATACCAAGCTCGAGGAGCTTGATGAAGACCATACAGTGCTTTGTCGAGGATATAGACCTGATCCCGATGGATAGGATCCTCAAAGCCCGGTGGCTGACAAACGTACACTGTCTCCTTCAATGAACCATAAAGAAATGCAGACTTAACATCCAGTTGAAAGACTTTAAACTTCCGGTGAGCAGCAAAAGATAAAAATAATCTTATTGCTTCAAGCCGCGCCACTGGTGCAAAAACCTCATCATAATCAATTCCCTCTATCTGTTTGAACCCTTGGACAACCAAACGTGCCTTGTTTCGAACAATCACGCCTCTATCGTCTCGCTTACACTTCAACACCCACCTGGTGCCAATCTTCTTTTCACCTTTTGGCAAATCTACCAAATGCCAAACTCCCAGTTTCTGAAACTGATTAAGTTCCTCTTGCATTGCCTCCACCCAGGCAGGCTCACGCAGAGCTTCAGTTACAGATTTAGGCTCAATCTGAGAAACGAATGCAGAATGCATCCATAACTCTTGAGTCCCATGATTACGCTCCAGCTCGACATACAAACTCTCCTCATTTGTAATATGTCGCCTCGTCTATACTCCAACAGACGGATCTCCAATGATCTGCTTAACAGGATGATTCACATGTACTCTGGACACTGGCACTTGTGGGACTCCAACACCATGATCAAGATTTGTGATATTCTGATCTTCATCTTGATCTTGAGAAACCGCATCTTCAAAAACATCCTGATCATCCTCCGATGACCAATCAACATTAACAGCTTCTGAAGTGCCTTCTCCTGTTGGATGAGTATCTTCAGCTGGATGAGAAATTTCTGTATCTTCACAATTTTGTAAATCGTATAACATCTGCAAAGAAATTTCATCATCAGTTGTTGTAGGAGACAAATTAAAAGACTCGAAAAGTTTATCATAATCAAATAACCAATTTGGACCTTTGCCTTCTGGTATAGATGTATGTCGTTGAACATCCACATTATACCAGAGTTCCACAACACCCGTGCGTTTGTTAAACACACGTTTATTTGGAAGACTATAGCCCAGAAAGAAACCTTCTTCAACCTTAGAGTTGAATTTAGCATCTTTCTTGAGCATGGTACAAGGAGCCCCGAAAGGTTCCAAGTGTTCCAAATTTGGTTTCCGATTCTGAAGAAGTTCATAACAAGTCTTGTTATGTCGTTTGACAATCAGCACTCTGTTGAGAGTAAAACAGGCAGTCGCTACAGCTTCACTCCAGAAAGTAATGGGCAGCTTAGAATCAGCAAGCATCGTCCTAGCAGACTCTATCAATGTACGATTCTTCCTTTCAGCTACACCGTTCATTTGTGGTTCATACGGTGCACTAAATTGCTGCTGGATGCCCTTTGAATCACAGAAAGTTTCCATATTCTGATTCTTAAATTCTGTCCCATTGTCTGATCGAACCCGCCTAACCCTCAACTTGTACAAAGTCTCCAATCTGTTCACAAGCAAAACAAAATTTTCATAAGTTTCAGATTTAAATTTTAAGAACATAATCCATGAAAACCTAGAAAAATCATCGGTCACTACAAAACAATATGATTCACCTCCAATACTTTTCACATTAATCGGACCAAACAGATCCATGTGAAGAAGTTCTAGAGGTTTATCAATAGAAAAAACAGTTTTAGTCTTATGTGACCTCCTTTTCTGTTTGCCTTTCTTACACGAAACACACACATCAGGTAATTTGAAATGTTTAACCGGTACACCATCAACCAAGTGATTGTGTACAAGATGATTCATCTTTCTGATGTGTATGTGACCCATTCTCCTGTGCCATGACCGAGTATCCTGCTCTGTGGCCTTTGACACCAAACAAGTCTCAACTTTGTTAACTGTCTCCGCCTTTGCCATGTCTAAAACATACAGATCTTTACACCTGTCAGCAGTCATTAAAATCCAGTCTTCAGGAATTTGAATTCCTTGCTTGAGCACATAACACTTTTTCTCGTCAAACAAAACCTTGTAACCTTTATCACTTATCTGAGACACACTCAAAAGATTATTAGTTAACTCTTTGCAGTAATTCACATTGTCAAAGGAAACTTTACCATTAGTCAAACTACCACTACCGGTAATCTGACCACCTTTGTCACCTGCAAAATTAACATAACATCCATTCATCTCCCGAAAATCTTTCAACAAACTGATCTCTCCTGTCATGTGCCTGGAGCATCCACTATCAACAATCCAGCGACTGTTGATATGGCCCATGAATGCATCCTGAACCGTAAATTAAAACAAAATTTGATCAGTACCAAAAGGGATGACTCCCTCCTTTTCGGCGTTGAGTCTACCCGAACAGCCTCCTGCCGTTCGATCTTGATGAACTACTTGAAAACCCATCATCCAAGTATTCATCATTTCTCACATCAAATCTATCACCTGACCTGTATCTGGATTTCCAACAAGAATTTGAATTAGAATTTTGTTTTGAAAATTGTTTATGATGAAAATTATCATAAAATTCATCATCAGATGATGCTGACCTGTTCAAAACTTTTTTATCTTTTAGTTGATTATCAAAAACTTTTCTTTTATGAAATTGTTCATCCTTGACCCAGACACACTCAGGATCATATTTCCTGAGAATTTTCATCTCATCCTCACTAGGCTTTACTCTCCTAGGAGTTCTATCAGAATGAAGCACCCGACTGTCATTAGAAGAGGTTTTCTTCTTGACTTTGTGATTTGGACAATTAACCGAAATATGTCCTTTTCCTCCACAAGTGAAACACTGTCGTGTTTCTCGTGGAGTAAAAGTATGAAATCTGTTACAATTGTCCATATCACATTCAGCAATGACGTGTCCTAGTTTCCCACATCTATAGCACTTTCTTGATGACACCTTCTTTGGCTTTTCATCAAACCCCTTAGATGAATCCAAAGATTTGGATGCTACAGACTGAGAAACAATCTTTTTCTTCAAACCAGTGGCTTTAATTTTGTCATTCTTTTGATAATTCTTTGATTTTCCCTTGTTTTCAACCCCATTCTTATTACCCTTGTCAACACTTTTGTCAACCTTCTTATCAATTTTATCAAAAACACCCTTTTGTTTTTGTAAAGAAATACTTGACTCTCCATTCTGTGTAGTCAAAGACTTTACAAACACAATTGGTTTAAGACTAGAAGAAGTTTTGACTTTGAAATCTGGTTTGGAAACAGACTTTTGTTGAAATACAGTTTTCCCAGTTGATTTTACTTCAGATTTTGGTTTCTGAACCACTTGATTCTTTTTCTCTACACTTTTGACTTGACGACCAATCATTTTCAGAATTTCTGCTGGATATTCTGAATCAGTAATGTCCTCAATGATAGGAGCATCATGATCAACAAAATCACTCTCATGAGATGATACACTCTCATCATCCTCAGTTACATGATCAGACAAAATCTCCTTTAATGAAGTTGAATTAACTTCCAAATCAGGTTCGAGTTGTGGTCTTGATATATAACTAGGAGGATGTGGCACAGCATGAAAACCAATACCAGAAGTATCATTTCAAGATCTTTGCATTGCAGCAAAGTAATCAATGACATAAGCAGAATTTTGGTAGTTTTCCAGCTTGCCCTTGTGTAATTCAGCTTCAGCTTTAGCTGCTGATAATTCCACTTTTAACTTCTGAACTGAGTCAAGATGCACAGACACAGCATGATTGTTTTGTAAAACTTTTATCTTCAAATCTTCATTTTCTTTGCTAAGATCAATTATCTTCTTATCAAAAGACTTTTCTTTTGCAATCAATTTCTTGTTTGCTTCTGTGCATACTCGCAGATCAGAAGTTAACTGTGAATTCATCTCTTTGAGTCTATCTATCATCGTATACAAATCAATTTGTACCTCAGTCAACTCATCAATCTTCTCTTTTCCTTTCCCTGATTCTTCTTCCAAAGAAGCCATAAACGCCCCCATAAGATCATCATACTTGACACCCCAATCATATCCTTCATCAGCTTGACTCACAAGAGCTTTAGAAGATGATTCCTCAGACTTCTCTTTCTTCTTCTGATTCTCTTCTCTTGGCTTAAATGGATTCAGATTGCCTTGCTTCTTGGGATTCTTGCACTCTCTTGCAAAATGACCATGTTCCCCACAGTTATAACACTGTGTAGATTTTGGATTAAATCCAAACTTTGTGTTCCGGTCAAAAGTAAATTTCTTCCCAGTTTTCTTCTCATATCGGTTAATTCTACGAATAACACTCGCCAATGCCCACTGTGTATCAATCAACTCCATTTCATCCTCATCAATTTGAGCATAATCTTCGAAAGTCAGATTTGCATTTCCAATTCTCCCCGCCACCTGTTCATCATAAGCACTCACTACACATGACAAAATAGACATATGATCTTTAACAGCTTCAACTGTCACTTTTCCCAAATTTGTTGTGTTAAGCTGAACTGGAGGTGGTGTAGACTCAGACTTTTTCTCATTGACAGGACAATGTGCACTAGAACTTGTAGACATCGAAGAACTCTGAGTAGATTCAGAAGTTCTAGATACAAAAGCAGTCTGTATCTTTGCAGATGCAGCAGGAGGTGTAGTAACTGAACCACCATACAAGGAAGGGTCTTGAGTGACATTTACTCGTCTTGCTTTACGTTTGTCCTTCATTTCTTGTTCCTCCAGTTTCTGAATAAACTCTACCAAAGTCAAACCAGGTAGATTTTCTCTCAATATCAGCACCAAAGAGTTCCACTTATCTGGTAACGCATCAGCCAAACAATCAATCTTCTCATCTTCTGTATACTCAATGCCATATTTTCTAACTTCAGTCAACAGATGTCTATATCTGGTAATCAAGGCATCCAAAGTTTCATTCCCGATGATATTGAAATTTTCAAACTCTTTTCTGATATCGGTAGCTTTCATTTTCTTCAGATTTGTGTTTCCTTCAACTCTTGCCTTCAATGCATTCCACAGACTATAAGCAGTCTTATATTCATCAAACTGATGCAGAATTTGATTTGGAATAGCTTGACTCAATAACCAGTAAGCTTTCTTCTCCGAGTCATACTTTTTCCTCTCATCTACATCTAACCTTTCCAAGAGTTGATACAAATCGGTTCCAACTACCCTTGGTCTCTCATAAGGAGATAAGATCCGTTCCCATAAATTTGTATCTGTGCCATTAAGATGAGTTTCAAATCTTCCTTTCCAATTGTCATAATCAGCTAGATCTAGTAGCTTTGGCACCTAGTTTGTACTTCCCACTTCCGTTTCACTGATTAAGATGCTTTGTAGTTTGGAGTTCTGACTTGCCATAGCCACGTACATGTCAGACATAATTTTTTGGATTTGAAATCAGCGAACCTTTTAAGAATTTGCACTGGCCGAACCTTAAACGAACCTTAGCCGAACCAATAGACAAAAATTTGTCTTAGCCGAACCTTTGAACTTCACGAACCCTTGCACAAACGAACCAAAATTCTGACGAACCCTGAAAATGGCGAACCTTGAACAAACGAACCTTCAGCCAAAGTATATCTCACGAACCCTCCAACAAAGACGAACCTTTGTCAAAACTTGTTCACAAACCTCAGCGAACCTATAACGAACTATCACCAAAATCTTGACGAACTATTTTGGCGAACCTTGCCGAACCTTCAGTGAACTATCAAACGAACTATCAGAAAAATCAGAAACCAGCGAACCTTTATCTTCACAAATCACAGGTTCGTCCCACGAACTGTAGCAAAAAATTTTAAAATTTTGAGCGGGAAATCCCCCAAAACTTCAAAAAATCCTTCCAAATCTCTACCAAAACACCTCCAAAACTTCAATTGTTGTAATTCAACAACAATTAATGAAGAAAAATGTCTTAAACACCAGAAAATCAATCAAGAAGAAAGTAAAAAGTAGCCATTGATGAACTTCATATCTTCAAATCTTCAATTGCTTGAAATCCTTGAATTTGTAGTGTAGAACTTCACCAAACGCTCTGATACCACTATTGGTTTGGTGAAACCGTTCAGGATCGAATAACAAGCTCTACGAACTATTAACCATGTGCGGAATCCATTGTTAACATGTATAAAAGTCAAGATCATAAGCAATTTATCAAACAAATCTTGTATTTATCAACAAATGATTACAAGATTCACTCAACTATACTGACTTCTCACACAGAGAGAATCAGCAGATCTATCCAAAAGTTCTGTGTAAGTTCTATCTATGAAACAAATACAGCAACTATATATACTACAGACCAGCGAACCTTAGGTTCGTCAGCCGAACCCTAAGGTTCGCTGAACAAACCTTTCGGTTCGTTAGCCAAACGATCTCAAGGTTTATAGGTTCGCCGAACCTATCAATACAATAGGTTCGCCGAACCTGCCCAGGTTCGTGGGCCAGACGAACCTTGACAAACCTTTAAACGAACCTTTACAAACTCAAAATAAATACAACTTTTGAATAGCAAACAATTACAAATATGCACTAACATATACCTCACGAACCTTTACAGCGAACCATGGTAACGAACCTTTTTCAACGAACCATTTAGCAACGAACCATTTAGCAACGAACCATTCTCAACGAACCATTGTCACGAACTTTTCTTGCGAACCATTTCAGCGAACCTAGATACACACAGCTAGCGAACCTAAATGGCGAACCTTACCAACGAACCCTTTCTGCAAACCTTCTCAAACCTTCACCAAACGAACCTTTTCCAAAACTTGAATTTTCTTTTAATTTCAAAACTAATTCATATTTAATTGTTCCAAAGTCAAACAAATAATCAAAAATTATTGATTTAACATCAGATGAAAAAATTAAAATCTTTTTGGAATTTTTCAAATTTTTAGAACAATTAAACTACAAAATTAACAAAATAACTACACTAAAAATAAAATCTTTTTGTTTGAGAAAAATCCTGACATGAGATCATATTATTTAACAATTTTCAACACATCTGTTTTCATAATCTTGTTTTAAACTGATTTCTTGACTAAGTGATAGATTTAAAAGGATACGTATACTAACAAACCGCTGTTGATTTGGTGAATGAAATCTCCAAATGATTAGGATCGAATAAGAAGTTCTACGAACTATTAACGATGTGCGGAATCCATTGTTAATATGTATAAAACTCAAGATCACAAGCAATTCATCAAACAAATCTTGTATTATCAACAAATGATTACAAGACTCAATCAGAATTACTGACTTCTCACACAGAGAGAATCAGCAGATCTATCCCAAAAGTTCTATCAAAGTTCTAAACACAACTACTATATATACTACAGACCAGCGAACCTTAGGTTCGTCAGCCGAACCTAAGGTTCGCTGAGCAAACACTTAGGTTCGTTAGCCGAACCATCTCAAGGTTTATAGGTTCGCCGAACCTATCAACACAATAGGTTCGCCGAACCTGCCTAGGTTCGTGGGCCAGACGAACCTTGGCAAACCTTAAACGAACCTTTACAAGAACAAAATAAATACAACTTTTGAATAGCAAACAATTACAAAAATGCACTAACAATTACCATCAATAATTATCATTTACTAGTCCTAGTCTCATGCATTACATTGAAAATCAACAAATAAACAATCCAACAATAAGTATACTAACACATGGGGTAATCCTACATGCCATGATTAATATACCCACATAATCAGATGATAAACTCAACATAAATCAGCAACACATGATCATCATAACCGAATTGAACAAGGATTATTAAAGACAACATAATTTCATTGGAAAAGTCAAACTAAAAAGTTAAACACATCTAGAATTCATCAATACCCAATTAATAAACGAATTAGCCGAACATGGCTGTGAAAAACTAAACAAAAGTCATAAACATAGTCATGGTTCGGAAGAAAAACAAATCTAACGAAGAAAAACTAAACCGGAAGACTAGTCAACCCACTTTAATCCAATCCCGATCAACCGCAGCTCCAAACCCGTAAAGATCTCAACTTTCTGCTTCAAAAACTCCAAAAATGCTCTCTGGAAGTCGATCCCCGGAGACCCTAGCCGTATACGTGCTTAAATATACTAAAATTAGGGTTTTCAGGTTTCATACGGATCATATGAATATCGAGGCCCATATATGCTTTTTCAACGCCTGACAACTCATATGGACATGCATATAGCCCTGATCTTCATACACCCTAGCATACGACCCGTATGGATCTCATAGGGCCCGTATGGCATTCCTGGCAGAATCTTCAATTTTCTTTTTTTCTACCGATTCAACGATCCGACCTACAAATTCAAATATAACCAAATCAATACCTATTATCATGAAAAATCTACCAAAACCAAGTTTAAATGAGGGTTAACGGGTCCCAATAAATGTTTAAATTAAGACACATCATATACTTAGTAAGCTAAATATTCCTAAGTTCAAGTTTTTAGTCCTAGTTTCTATGACATTCTAAGGATTTTTTAAAAACATATGTATAGAGTTGAAATGGTAAATTGGGAGTATTTAATTATTATTTTAAATAATTGTCCATTCATGTTTTGTTAAATAATAATAATAGAATGATGATATTTGAATATTGTATATGTTTAGTTTGATTTATAAATTTATTGTAACAAAACTAAATAATATTATTTGTGTGTAAATAATGGTTAAATTATTTTATTTAACTATTTTTAAATGACATATTGCTTAGAAGTTTATAAATAATCATGTAGATTGTTCTACTATTTATTTATAAAACCTAAGAATGTTTTTATATCAAAATAAATAAATAAATCATTTGTTATTAATTCCTGTTAAACAAAGATCTGTTTTTTCAACATTAATTATTTTAAAAACATTGAAAATAAATTTTATGAATGTCGTTTTTATTTGTTATAGGGATTTAAAAAATTATATTGACGTTACAAAATAATATACCTAATTATATATTACTGAATAAAAATTGATATTTAAAGAATTAGGTATTGTTTTCTATTCATTTATATTTTAGTTTTCTTTTATATATAACTAAATAATTTAAAAAAATATATATCAAATCTTTTTTTCTGAATTTAGTGAAAGTTTAAAAACTTGTAAAAATAATTTTAGGATTTTTAGATAATTTTCTTTAATTTTTATATCAAAGAAAAGCTAAGAAAAAGAGTAAAATGATTAAAAAAAAGTTTTAGAGGCAACGGGCTTGTTTTGAACCCACGCCTCCTACCCAGCATGGTGACTACCTACCGTTTGGCTGGGTGGGAGCTTGCTAATGAGTTTTTGTCTCAATATCTCTTATGCACCGACTCAAATGAGCCCCAACTCCGTAAGAACCCTAAATTCCATTTCAATTCAATTTGATCGAATGTTCGTTCGTGAGCCCCTGTGAACATAGGGCTATTGAATATCACATAAAACCGAACAGAATTGCATGGATAATTACCTGTAAGCCATTTGAATCGACGTAGTTTAATTCCAAGCACAGCTCGACTGTGACCGTGGTTTCTACTTAGAGATTTGTTGGATCGATCGGGAGCTCGGAAACAATCCGAATCCAATGAAAAACTACTCGACAACCTCTGGGATAGTGCGGAATCCTATTCCAGGGTTTTCCAAACGAAACCAACAGAAACCGTGGTGATCCGAGGCTGTAAGAACAACTTGGAAGCAACGATCGAACACCACGGGTTGAGAATCGAACTTGGAAGTACAAGAACCGCTCAAATCTTCAAGGGTTTTGACACTGGAGTGCTAGGGAAGAAGGATGGCTCTGGAAAGTTAGGTTTGAAATGATTTGAACTTCTATTTATAAGCTGTAGTCATTCGGCCGAATGAGTGGCCGAAGCAGCTCATTCGGCGAATGACTAAGCTCGAATGAGCAGTCATTCGAATGAGTCATTCGGCGAATGGCTCATTCTGACCTTAGACATTCGATACAACTCTCATTCGCCGAATGACTTCATTCTAGAGTCATTCGGCCGAATGAGCAGTTTTCATACTTAAACATTTAATAATCAAATCAAACACTTAGATAAACATTAATAATCAATAATCAATAAACATAAACATGATGAATTAGATACAAAGACAATTTCCATTAATACTTTGAATGATTACATGATAGCCATTTACATAACCGAACTAGGGACAAAACATGTATCTACATACTCCCCCTTGGACCTAGTTCAACTCTTTGGAATGTCTTTCTTTGCAATCTTGTCTGAGATAGCTTTCCAATCAGCACCAGCATGAATCTTTAAGCAGATACAGAGATGAATAACTCTCATATACTGAAGAGCCTGCTCCATATCCTGTACGTCGAAGAAAATCTGATGTCGATAGAAAGCTTTAACATCATTCAATTAAAGATTGATCAGCCACATGGGATCAAAAACTCTGACAGTTTCCCATTTCTTGTCTTTGCACAGCACGATCACAGCCTCACCGGTTCTCCCATCATAGTACCACCATCGGAAGCCCTCCATAAAGTCTTGACGCATCTTCCGTAAAGGAATCTTCTTCATGACTTTAGGGGGAAGCCACTTCAGGATTACTTTATGCTTCCGGGTATCTCCGTCAATCTCTGGTAGATAGTACCTCTCTGGCTGCTGCGGCTGAAAATTCACCCATCTCTTCCGGTATTCATACTTGATTTGTCGAGAGAACTAAGCAGACATCCCGGAGTCTTCACAATATAGCATGTTCAGACGTGCTAGTTGATTGACCTCGAATCCAGGCAGCGTCTTGAAATCATGCGGGTGTTTGAAGTAATCTATACCCTTTTCCCTCTTTACTGCGTAGCACCCAAGATCATGGAAGTATGCCCAGCTGAGTATCTGACCTCCAGCCTTATATCCTTTGGTCCTGTAGACTTTCTTGTGCGTTGCTGGCATCTTCTCAGTGCTTTGTTTCTTTAGAACCTCCCAGTACGCAGCCCATTCTTCCTTTCTTTTCTTTAAGTCATCAGCTTCAGCCTTGCTAGCCTCTACTTGCTCTTCAAGATATCTGACCAAGAGATCCTCCGTTTCCTGATCAAATGGTTCAGTGAATGTAGGCAACTCAGCTTCAGCCGATGTATACTTCGGGTATTCTTCATCAGTGATGTCTTCCAGAATGACATCATCTACATCATCAAAGAATTCTGGTTCGGGCTCTTCAGTACTAGGTACAGAGGTGTCATCAGTGACCACCTCGTCAGGATTCAACCTGAACAGCTCGGCTATCTGCTCCTTAGATAAACAGTGTATGATCTCACCCTCCTCCTTGTCGTAGCTGACCGAGTGCTGTATAATGCCCTGAGCGTCCAAGATCATAGTCAACGTCTTATCTAGCTGACGTCTCAACGGCACAGCTTCTACTTCCTCGGCTGCTTTGGGTTCATCTGTCTGTGCAGGAGGAGGTGGAGCAGAGGCTTTCTTCTTATCATTGGCCTTCTTGGATCGAATCTCTGATGAGGGAGGGGCCTGATCATCATCGTCATCATCATCAGTACTCGATGAACCAGAAGACCCATTCCCAGATCCGTCCTTGGCCTCATCATCATGATCATCATCATCATCAGACTCATCGTCTTTGTCTGAGTCTTCGTAATCCACCTGTTCCTCATCAGACTCTTCTTCATCTTCTTCTTTGTCTGAATCATCGGAACGATCCTCAGCTCCTTCCAGTCTGGGAGTACTCTCCTTCGAACCCTCGACAAGTCCAGCTAGACGAGCATTCTCAGACTCTAGCTGCAGGATCCGATCACTGAAACCAGAGGCTGTCAAAGCCAACTGGTTGTGCTCATCAATGTATTTCAGGAGCTGCTCCTCCTGTTGTGCAGACCTGGCCCTCAAATCGGCCCTCTGGTCTGCAGCTTGAAGCAGCAGAGTATCCTGCTCTTCAATCCTCTGCGTGAGCTGAGCAATAACCAACTCCTGCTCTTTATTCTTCTTCTCTTGCTCCATGCTCCTCTCCATCAGTCTCAAGACCATACTGTTCAGTGTACTAAGCTGATCTACAACTGAAACAGCAGGTATGTGAACATCAGCACGAACTGTGGAGGGGCCAGAGGAAGCAGCAACATAAACAGGCTCTCGAATGAAAGGAGTGGACAGAGGGGCAGTAATGGCCTGAGTGTGAATGGCCCTTGTCCTCGTCAGTGAAGAAACTGACACAGCTGCTACTGATGTGACAGTAGTTGCAGCAGCTGTAGTCAGTTCTGACCTCCTTTGGAAAGAGAATCGGGTTCTCTTTCCCCTTCCAGCTCTGGATGAGGTGGAAGCACCAGCAGAAGATATCGTAGCTGTGGAAGTAGGAGCAGATGACCTTGGAGTGGGAGAAATGTCAAACTCTGGAGTAAATATCGTATCAGTAATATCCTCCAAATCATCATTTGTCCTCCTTCTCTTCCTCATCACCACTCTTCCACCCTCATCCACCTTCTCAAACTCATCATCATGAGTCTTCTCAGAATCAGAACTATCTTCATCACCTTCACCTGCTACACCTTCTTCCTCACTCGAGTCCTCTGACTCACCATCACCACCTGAGGAATGTGGAATAGAGACATCGAGAGGAGCAGTCACTGATGAAGTAGTAGTAGACAAGAAATCCAAGTCCATCAGTGACTCGATATCCACATCCTCCTCTTGAGCTGTAGACACAGCAACATCAGCTCCAACACCAGAAGCAGTAACATCAACCATGCTCACTGAAGCAGCAGTGGTTATGTGTACTGATGACATCTCACCCGCACCTGTGCTCTCAACAGCAACAGTGCTCACCTCCACACCAGCACCACTCGGGCCTGCACCACCATCTCCCTCATCACCATCACTATCATCACCACCAACTGGGACCACAATGTCCTCCACATCAGAATCGGAGTCATCGTGTCTCCATCTCCTTCCAGCTGGAGCTCTGTAGTCAGGTCGAGAGAGGTGACCAAACAATGATCGTGTAGTAGGCTTCCTCTCTTTCCCTCTGTATGACAAAACTCTGTTGAGAGTTATGTCATTCATGTGCTCCAATCTGATAATGTCAGCATTCAGCTTTGGGAGATCAGGAATCTGTGCATCAATGATCTGCTGAATGAATCGAGGGTACATCAAAAACTTCTTGTCACCCTTCAGCCCCACGTTCTCCTTCATATGCAGAAAAACCATCTCGGAGAAGTTGAATGGCTTGTTGAGCACTAGAGCAGCAAATGCGCACTGTATCGTTTCGCGCATATCATCGAAGCCTCCTCTCCTGGAGCCAAGGCAGTGTACAAGTACATGTGCCAAGTACTTGAACTGCGGGGACATGAACGCTTTGTTCAAAATCCCGGCTCCAATGTCTCCCTCGTACTTGCATCTGAGGAAGCATCCACGAACAAGAAATCTGTCAAGTAGAACTGGATGATCCGGAGAGTCCTGAAAGCCACACACCCTCCGTATGTGCTCAGCCGATACTACAATGTCATGACCTCTGACCTTGCCCCTGATGACTGTAGGCTCGGCCTCACAATCAATATCCGCTGAGGTCCAGAATTCCTGCTGATGTGATAAATAGGGCACATGAATGGTCGAAATGGCAGTGAAAATCCTGGAACGCCTCAGGAAAGTAATGATATCAGCATAATGCTTCGCGTTCGGAGTCGTCAGATCAAGATGGGCACAGATGTTATGCTTCGGTACTGATTTGTATCCTGCCATGCTGCACAATACAAGAAATACACATATCAGTACAAGATGATCAATTAAACAATGAGATTTAAAAAAAATCAGATTAACTTTCTTCTGATATGCCGAATGAGTCCATTCGCCGAATGAGGATTCGTCGAATGACTCTCATTCGTCGAATGATGAGTATGACTTGTCATTCGCCGAATGATCCATTCGTCGAATGAGGCTCATTCGCCGAATGAGTCATTCGTCGAATGAGGCTTGAGTATGACTTGTCATTCGCCGAATGATCCATTCGTCGAATGAGGCTCATTCGCCGAATGAGTCATTCGCCGAATGACGACATTCGGCAATATGACAGTTCAAAATTCCTTTTTGTCCAAAGTCTTAAATCAAGCCCAAAAACTTGTTATACTGCACTCAGAAACGACCGATTAGCATATTTAATACATGACATTTCGAGTTTTAGGTCCATCTTAACAGATTATTCGTTGGGCGAAATCAAAAACCCTAAAACCCTAAATTTGAATCTGTTAGAGATGATTTCATGGATGGAATCGGCTGAAATTTGATCTCCATATACCTGAGAATGAGAACAATAAGATTATCAGTGGCAAGAACTGTCTCAGTCACAAGAAATCGAAGAGGATGAATAAGTGTGTGTTTCGCCGAATGGGTATTCTCTGATATCGCGAAAGAGCAAAAGGTCGAATGACCCTCATTCGGCCGAACCACAGTTATATACTGTGCTCTCATTCGCCGAATGAGCTAAGCGAAAGGTCACAAAGATTCTTTTCCATTCGCCGAATGAATACGGCGAAAGAGTCAATCGATGATCTTCATTCGCCGAATGAGACATTCGAATGAGACATTCGACATTCTTCATTCGTCGAATGAGGTTCATTCTGAGATGCTTATTCGGTCGAATGACTCATTCTCATTCGGCCGAATGAGTTCATTCTGCCTCTCATTCGTACGAATGAGACATTGACATCTCCAAAACTCAAACTTTCAAAGATTTAACATTTTGTGCATCAAACTTTTAACCAATTATGAAGATATGTCTAGTTGGTTCAGGATTCAGAGATGACAGGCATCCGAATCTACAAATGATCATCTAAAACAAAATTGAAAATAGAAAATCTTTTTGTATTTTTCTGAAACAACTAAACAACTGTACAAACGCAATTTAAAAGCAAATAAACACAAGAAAACACATATTTTTGTGAAAAGCCCATTAATAATATAACACAAATCTCTGATCACATCATATAACCTTCAATGAATGCTTTACTTCAATCACAATTTCATTTTGACACGATTACTGATATATTTGTCCATATTTAAACTGAACAATACTCAACTCTTAAACAAACTACATGATCCCTCATATTTTCTGATTGAGTTCCCCGATTCATTTCATCAATTAAGATCAAAATTAGCTCAAAATTCATTTCAGCATATCTTAATACCAGTCATCATGAATTCAATAAGATTCAATCATTCATTATCTTTTTGTGTTTTTCTTGTTCTATCCACATGGATGGCTTCAGCTAGGTCCGTCCCAGCAATATGGCACATGTATGGAATCGAACTTTATTTTTATTTGTTTAAGTTTTTCTCAAGCTTAATACCAGCTTGCGTTAGGTCTTCTTCAAGCTTAATACCAGCTTGTTTTTACTTTTTCTTTATCAAGCTTAATACCAGCTTGTTTTTGATTTTTCTTCAAGCTTAATACCAGCTTGCCTTTATTTTTCTTTGAATGAAAACTCATTTGATTCCATGATGACAGGTGTATGCTTGATTTGAATCAAAAACCATTTCTCACTCAAAAGCCTTAATAAATTGGATCCCACAAATCAGACTTTCTAAGTTCTCATATATTGTTTATTTATTTTGTATAGTCAGCCTATCAGTACATCCCATCATTATTTCCTTGTGATTTTAGATCATGCATTCATTTCTGTTTTTATGACATAATGAAATCAATGTGTTATGTCATTAATCAGGACTATTTCATTTTTCATTTTTCTATTGTTTTTGGATTTTTCAAATTTTCTATTGTTTTTGGTTTTTCAAACTTCTATATCTCCCCCTAAAAACCTAAAAATAGAAAATCTTTTTGTGTTTTTGTTAATAAAAGACAACTATACTAGAGAAAATGAAAATACTAAAAATAAATAAAATAATCTAATTTAAAGTGATGATCATTTGTTAGATTCAGATGAGGATTGAACTTCATCCTTGTGAAAAACACCATTAGCCGATAACAGATATAAAAATCTTGGTTTATCAAAAGCTTTTGTAAACAGATCGGCTTTCTGGTGATCGGTGTGAATTTTAACAACATCGATTAATTTCTTCTCAAAACAATCACGTATGAAGTGATATTTTATGTCGATGTGTTTGGTTTTGGAGTGCTGAACTGGATTTTTAGTGACAGCTATGGCGGCAGTGTTATCAACATAGATAGGAGTGTTAGAAAAATGTAACCCATAGTCCCTGAGTTGCTGTTGAATCCAGATGATTTGAGAACAGCAACTAGCAGCAGCAATATATTCAGCTTCACAGGTTGAAGTAGACACCGACGTCTGCTTCTTGCACTGCCAGGTGACTAAGCGGTTTCCAAAGAACTGACATCCCGCAGATGTTGACTTGAAGTCTCTTTTGCATCCGCCATAATCTGAATCACTGTATGCAGTAAGTTCAAATTTATCATCATTAGGGTACCATAAGCCAAGTTCCGGTGTACCCTTCAGATAACGCATAATCCTTTTGACAGCAATCAAGTGAGATACTCTTGGTTTGGATTGGTAACGTGCACACAAGCAAGTGGCGAACATGATGTCTGGCCGAGAAGCAGTGAGATACATGAGAGATCCAATCATTCCCCGGTACAGAGTGGCATCAATTAACTCCCCCTTTTCGTCTGGAGTAATCCCGTGATTAATCGCCAGTGGGGTACCAGCAGGCTTCGCATCAGACATACTGAACCGGCTCAGAATATCACCAACGTATTTGGTTTGATGAATAAAAATCCCTGCCTCAGACTGATCCACCTGTAAACCCAAGAAGAACTTCATTTCTCCCATCGAACTCATTTCAAATTTTTCTTTCATCACAGTCTCAAATTCCTTGCACAGATTCTCATTTGTGGATCCAAAGATAATATCATCCACATATACTTGTACCAAGAGTAAATCACTGTCCTTCTCACGGATGAATAAAGTGCAGTCAATGACACCTCTTCTGAACCCGTGGTTCAGAAGGTGAGTGGAAAGTGTCTCGTACCACGCTCTCGGGGCTTGATGTAATCCATACAAAGCTTTGTCTAGTTTGTAGACTTTATCACGATGCAGTGGATCTTCAAATCCGGGAGGTTGATTGACATACACCGTTTCACTGATAACTCCATGAAGGAACGCGCTCTTTACATCCATCTGATAAACTTTGAACTTTTTGAAGGATGCATAAGCCAGAAAAATACGAATGGCTTCCAAGCGAGCGACCGGAGCAAACACCTCATTATAGTCCAATCCCTCTATCTGTCTGAATCCTTGAACCACCAGACGAGCCTTGTTTCTCACGATGATCCCGTGATCATCCTTTTTGCAACGCAAAACCCATCTAGTGCCAATGACCTTTGCACCTTTGGGTTTATCAACGAGTTGCCACACCCCTAACTTCTTAAACTGCAAAAGCTCCTCTTGCATGGCGTCTACCCATGATTCTTCTTTAAGAGCTTCAGTGACAGTACGCGGTTCCACTTGAGATATAAAGCAGGAATGAGCACAAAAGCTTACATCTGCAAAATCAAGGATATCTGCAAGACCACCAGAAGAAATCTGACTTCTAGTCTTCACTCCATCTAAAGGACTCCCGATAATGTTATCTTGAGGATGAATGCGATTGATTCTTCCAACAGGATGAGCAGGAACCTCAACCTCAGGATCTAAATTATTCAAGTTCAAATCCTCAAGACCAGGTACAAGATTATCAACAGCCGGTTCAGGAGCAGTCGGAGGATTGTCATCTGTGTCTGAGCTGTCATCATTTATCTGTGTCGAGGGACCGGATGCAGATGTAGGTTGAAAAGTAGCCTCAGGGGCATTCTGTACATCATACAGCATCTGAACAGCTACATCTTCATCTGAGTACATGGGGGGCATATTGAATGAGTCAAACAGACTGGAATAGTCAAACATCCAATCTGGCCCTTTTCCAGGTGGGGGCATTGAATATTTTTGAACATCCACATGGTACCACTCCTCCACATTATGAGTTGTAGTGTTGTAAACTCGCTTATTTGGAGTGCTGTACCCAAGAAAGTAGCCCTCTTCCACCTTTTCATTGAACTTGCCCTGCTCATGTTTCTTAAGCATGGTGCAAGGAGCACCAAATGGTTCTAGATACTTAAGATTTGGCTTTCGATTATGGAGCAGTTCAAAGCAAGTTTTCCCATGTCTCTTCACAATAAGGACCCGGTTCAAAGTGTAACATGCATTGGCAACAGCTTCATTCCAAAATTGAACTGGTAGTGAGGAATCAGCAAGCATAGTCCTAGCAGCCTCAATCAATGTCCTATTCTTTCTTTCAGCAACGCCATTCATTTGTGGAACGTATGGAGCACTAAATTGATGGACAATGCCTTTAGCATTACAGAAATTCTCCATATTATGATTTTTGAACTCCGTTCCATTATCAGTTCTAAATTGACGAATCTTGAGCTTATAAAGGGATTCAAGTTTGGTAACCAGAACTTGAATGCAATCAAAAGTTTCTGATTTTTCTTTCAAAAAGAAGACCCAAGAGTATCTGGAGTACTCATCAGTAATAACCAGGCAGTATTGATCTCCAGCTATACTCTTCCGATTCACTGGACCAAACAAGTCCATGTGAAGAAGCTCAAGAGGAACATTGATTGAGTGATATTTTTTCAGCTTATGAGACTGCTTTGACTGCTTTCCTTTCTTGCATGACACACAGATATCAGACAGCTTAAAATTCTTCAGACTAACTCCCTCAACCAAACTGTTGTGGACAAGATGATTCATCTTGCGTAAACTCAAATGGCCCATCCTCTTATGCCAAAGGATTGAATCTTTCTCAGTTGCCTTTGTCATAAAACATGAAGCTGTGGAGGATGTAGTTGAAGCTGTGGCCATGTTGAGAACATACAAGTCTTGTTTTCTTGGAGCAGACATCAAAATCCAATCTTCAGGTATCTGCACACCTTGCTTGAGAATATAACATTTTGAATCATCAAACAGAACCTTGTACTCTTTGTCACCGATCTGAGAGACTGACAAGAGGTTGTTTTCCAATTGCTTGACATATCTGACATTGTCGAACGAAACTTGTCCATTTGTCAAGATTCCCTCTCCTGTAATAAAACCACCCTTGTCTCCAGCAAAGGCTACATATCCACCTCGAACTGCGTTCACATTGGTGAGCAGCGAAATATCACCAGTCATGTGTCTGGAAGCCCCACTATCAACGATCCAATTGCTGTTCACTCCAGCTTTTGGGGCAACCTGCACAATAAAGAGACTATCAGTTTACATTGGGAACCCAAGCCTTTACGGTCTTGGGTTGACCCATTGAGTCTCGGATCCAAACATCGATCCATTTTCCCTGAGAAATAGGTTTATCTGAAATTTTGGAACAGACACCTCTGATGACTTAACTTTCCAAATTGACTTTTTGTCAAAAGAGGTTTTCAGATAAATGGATGATTGTTTTGATTGATTAACCTTAATCTCATTTGGAACAACCAATGTTTCCAACTTTCCCTTCCCCTTATCTGAACCCTTAGTTTGAGTGTGAGGTGAAGATTTTGGCTGAAACGATTTTGGCACAGATTTTACTGGTTTTGGTAAAGCAGACCTTAAGGTTTTGAAAGGGACAACCTTAGGTCTGATCAATTTAGGACAAAACCTCACAATATGCCCTGCCTCACCACACTCAAAACAGACTTTCTCACCTTTTTTGTGAAAATGTTTTAAATCAGAAAAAGATTTTTTAGTTGATTTAAAAACATTTGATTTATGACAATCTTGCTCAAAACCCAAACCCTTCCTTCCATTGTTACCAAACTGAGCTGATTTGGTAGTACAATCAGCTTCAGACTCCTGAGAAGCTTTAACAAAGCAGAGTTCCTTGTAAATCTTTGATTTGGAGATTGGGTCACCTTTCATTACACTTGTAGTTTGATTCCGAGGAGTACTCTGCTTTGATGAATACTCTGATTCATCCTCGGAATCAGAAACCCAATCTTCCACAATTCCATCCACCCTTGAATCCTTAGTCTGATATGAACTTTGTTTTTCACTCAGACTAAGTGGATCAACTACTAACGTAGTAGTAACTTGAAAATCCTTTACATCTTTGTCATTTGGAGTGTTGACAAAGGAATTTAGGATTGGTGGAGGACATTTTTGATAGTTAACCCTTTCCTTCCCCTGATCAGTACCCCTACTGATCATATGCTCAATGATATACGAAGAGCTCTCATAGCTCTTTAGTTTCTGTCCCAAAGTCTCATAATCGCACTCAACTAATGCTAACTTCTTCTTGATCTCATTTATGGTATTGAGATAAGAAGTTATAGCATCTTGCTTGTTCAGAACAGCGATCTCGGCCTCATGCAGTTGTCTATTCAAAAGATCAATTTTATTTTGAAAATCCTTTTCATTAGATTTTAAAACTTTGTTTGCTTCAATGCACAGGTCGAGATCGGTCATAAGATCACTATTGTGCTTCTGGTAAGCAAGGACCTTGCTTCTAAGATCAACACAATTGAAACAATCAGATTTAGAAGATGAACAATCAGTGTATACCTGCGCAGAAGAATCAGTAGAAGCAGAAGAGTTTGCCATCAAAGCAAATTGAGTTAAAGAGTCATCAGCTTCTCCATCAGCTTCTTGAGTGTCAGAATCTGTCAGACTTTCTGAGTCTGAACTTGATGCTTTGTCATCAGTCACCAACACATCTCCCTGACAGCTTTCTTCAATAATGTCATCAGAAATCTGAATCTCTGCCACACATGCTTTTTCTTGATCATCCTTGTCAGCATTGAATCTGAAGTCCCAATTTACCCCTTCATCTTGTTGAACCATCAAGGCTTTACTACCAGAAGATGAAGATCCAGCTGTTGTAGGAGAATCAATAGGAACTAATCGCCTTTCAGAATTAGCAGGAGCAGACTTCTGATGCTGAAATGGGTTCTTGTTTCCAGCTTTCTTTGGCTGTTTGCATTGTCTAGCAAAGTGTCCTTTCTCACCACAGTTGTAGCATGTAACAGAAGCCATATCAAATCCAAACTTGGACTCCTTGTTTAGATTGATGTCTTTTCCTGTCCTCTTCACAAACTCCTTAGCTCTTCTGACTGCACTAGCCAATGCCCACATGATGTCAATTCTTTCCATATCATCAGGATCAATTTGAGAGTAGTCATCATTGGTCAGATATGGATTGCCGATCTGACCAGCAACCAATCCATCATATGAACTAACCAATGTTGACAGAAGACCCATGTGCTCTTTAGCAATCTCAACTGTGACTTTATCAAAGTTCTCTGTCTTCAAACTTGCAGTAGGCTGATGATGCTCTTGTTGTGAGCTCGATGAAGAAGATGGGCTAAAGTGCATCTGAGCTACAGATGGGGCTTCAGAAGCTTTAGACACAAAGGCAGTTTTCAGAGGAGCATGAGTTGTAGACTTATCAACTGTTGGAGTGGAGTAGTATAGAGAAGGATCTTGAACTTGTGCAACCCTCTTGGCCTTCCATTTGTTCTCTATCTCCTGCTCTTTTAGCTTCTGAATGAAATCATTGATGTCCATATGAGCCATCATCTGATTTTGCTTGAGTACCATCAAGAAGGACTCCCATTTTGGAGGTAGTGCATCTGCCAAACATTGAATCTTCTCTTGAGTTGTGGTTTTGACCTCGTGGTTGAACAGCTCACTCAACAGATGATAAAACCTTGCAATCAACTCATCAAGGGACTCATTTCCCACATACATAAAGCTGTTGAATTCTTTTTTCAAGGCTTTAGACTTAATGCTCTTCAAAGCATCATTACCCTCATATCTTTGCTGCAATGCATCCCACAGAAGCTTAGCCGAAGGAAACTGTCTAAACTGATGGAAGATATCAGTAGCAATGGACTGTGACAAAATAGCATAGGCTTTCTTCTCATAGTCATATAGTTTCCTTTGAGGCTCTGTCATCCGTGTGACCAGCATAGGAGTTCCATCCTCATTTAAAGGCCTCAAGTATCCTCCTTCAATCATCATCCACAGATTTGTATCCACTCCATTGATGTGAATCTCAAATCTATACTTCCAATGAGGATAATCATCCAAAGTCAAAAGCTTAGGAGCTTTGTTTGAGTTTCCAGTTTCATTCTCTGTCAGTAAAAGAGTCTGAATACGATGATTTTGATTAGCCATGAGTGCTAAATCTTCCATTATATCAGAAGGAATGAAATTCAACACTTAGAAAATTTTTCAGAATCAACAGCCGAATGAGTCACAAACTGGCGAATGTCGAGGGCCGAATGAGGTGAAACTGACGAATGAGAGACTGAGTATGAGAACTGGCGAATGGGTGTGTCGAATGACCTATTCGGCGAATGGCAAGTCGAATAGAGTCTTTCGCCGAATGAGAGTTCAGAATGAGGCTGATTCGGCGAATGAAGGTAGCGAAGGAGCTATTCGCCGAATGAGAGCTATTCGGCGAATGGGAGGCTATTCGGCTGAACTTATTCGGCCGCCAGAGTCATTCGGCGATCTGGGGTTTTTGACAACAAAAATCGCGATATCTTTCGATTTTGACCAGATCTAACCACCAAATTTTGCACAGAACTTCAAGACATGATTAATAACCAATTGGGAAGGAACTAGATCAAATGAACCACAAAAACACCTATTATTTCAATGGAATAGTGACTTGGTGAGCAAGAAAAATAGGGTTTCTGCAAGTTACGAAAATCAGGGTTTTGAGGGACTCAAATCTGATGATTTTGGATGGAAAACGAGTAGAATCAAGAGCCAAAGCTCTGATACCACTTTGTTGGATCGATCGGGAGCTCGGAAACAATCCGAATCCAATGAAAAACTACTCGACAACCTCTGGGATAGTGCGGAATCCTATTCCAGGGTTTTCCAAACGAAACCAACAGAAACCGTGGTGATCCGAGGCTGTAAGAACAACTTGGAAGCAACGATCGAACACCACGGGTTGAGAATCGAACTTGGAAGTACAAGAACCGCTCAAATCTTCAAGGGTTTTGACACTGGAGTGTTAGGGAAGAAGGATGGCTCTGGAAAGTTAGGTTTGAAATGATTTGAACTTCTATTTATAAGCTGTAGTCATTCGGCCGAATGAGTGGCCGAAGCAGCTCATTCGGCGAATGACTAAGCTCGAATGAGCAGTCATTCGAATGAGTCATTCGGCGAATGGCTCATTCTGACCTTAGACATTCGATACAACTCTCATTCGCCGAATGACTTCATTCTAGAGTCATTCGGCCGAATGAGCAGTTTTCATACTTAAACATTTAATAATCAAATCAAACACTTAGATAAACATTAATAATCAATAATCAATAAACATAAACATGATGAATTAGATACAAAGACAATTTCCATTAATACTTTGAATGATTACATGATAGCCATTTACATAACCGAACTAGGGACAAAACATGTATCTACAAGATTCAAAGTGATAAGTATAGGGCTTTTGTGTTTTTGAGAATCAGAGGCATGTCATGAATGTTGATGGTTGATAAATTTGAAATTTAATTTATGTTTTGATTAGTTTTAAGTTTGTTTTCATCATATGGTTTCTAGTTGTGATAATACGCGCAAAGAATATGTTATTTTAGGAATTGGTTACTAGATTAGAATCGTGATTGATTGAATAATGTGTTTGTGATTGAAGCTTCCAATTTTAAAACATGTTTGAGCGATTTTTGGCTGGAAGCCGGCTACTACGGGCCTCAAACATGTGATCAGCAAAATAGAATGAAGCAAATATGATATTTACTATTTTAGTCCTTCTAATTACTAGGCTTTCACATTTCTGTTTTAAAATTATTCCATATTAAAACCTTTTTTCAAGATTTTACAACTATGACATAGAAGTTTAATGTTTTATTTCCTTTATAAAAGTTTAATAAATTTTGCATTAAATATTTGTAACTTAGTATTTTATGCAACTTTAATACAAGTTTTAAAACGTTTATTAATTATAGAGTTTTATAAGTTTTAAAATCTTTATTCAAAATAAATCTTACAATGTATTATTATAAATATTATTATTACTATTATTATACATGTACAAAAACTTTATACCATAATCTATAGAGTTTGTACATCAAAGTATGTGCCACATGTAAAGTAACCGGGTCGGAGAATACTTGTTCACAAGTGTTTAGAAGAGCCGGTTCTCTATCATTTACTATGGCACTTGGCTCCATGCACTGCTGTGTTGGGAATTGTAGTAACCTTTTTAAAATTTTTAATTAATCATATTAATTATAAAATCAGATTTTACGATAGCGGAAGCGATTAGGTTACACATTTTGTTTCATAAACAAAATTCCCAAAACCAGGAATCCAGTTACATACGAATAAACAAAAACAACCATAGGGTGTTTAGAATTGACCTCAATGAAGAACCTCCAAAAACACACCTTGGATTCGATAGTAGTCTCGCTAGATGACTTGAATCACGAACCACAATCTCTATCGTGTATCACCGCAACAACCGCGTACTTCAAAACCACCCTCGGTGGCTCGACTATGGTGTGGTGGTGCTTGGTGGTGTGTGGCCGGAACCAAGAGGAGAGGGGAGGAGGGGGTTCGGCCGAAAACAAGAGAGGAGAGGGAGAGTGGGTAATGTGAAAAATGTGGTAAATGATCTTGGAGGTTGGATCTAGTTTTAATAGTCAAAACTAGATCCACCTTTTTAGGATCTTGATTTTACTAATTCAAAAATCAATTTCCCACCTTTTATTTTCACATATAATTTAAATTAAACTCTTTTAATTTAATTAGAAATATTTTAGTAATTAAACCATTTAATTACTACTCTCCATATTAGTAAACTAACAACTAGTTAGTAACATTTAATTAAATGTCTAAAGTTTAACTAATTAAACTTTATCAATTTAATTATAATTAATTATCACAATAATTAATTCCTCCAATATTATTATTATTTCACAAATAATAATAACACGCCACTTTATATAATTCGTGAAATTGAATATGTCTAAAACAAATTTTAGACACAATCACATTACTATCTTCTAAAGTGTAACTCTTTGGATCGTACCCCGATAGCAACGTTGATATTATCGATGATCGGACATCACATATCCAACAGACTCCCACTTGGACGATTCATCGCATAATTCCTTCAACGTAGACAGTGTTGGACACCTAGCTGGATCGCGCTGCCCCTAGCAGGGTATGACTTCTAAAGTCAACTAAACTTTTAGTTCAAGTAACCCTTTACTTAACTAAAATTATAGCCATGGTAACCTTTATCTATTTATCCTTTCTAATTGATATTCTTTGAACATGAGACATGGATCACATTTCATTCTCATATGTTGTTCAAACATTCTGATTCTCGTTCTCCAATTTAAAATGGTCTAACAAACTACTCTTAGTTTGAGCACGGCCATGCATTTATACCCGTTTAAATTAACGAGGGCGCCAAAATATCATCTCTTAATCATATAAGAGTATAGAATCCCTTCGACAGCATAAAACTCCCACTTAGTTTCAGAACCATTCCCAATCAAATATCTTTATTACTGCCCATTCTCATAACAGCGTTAAGATAAGATCAAAGAATGACCTTAGACTAATGTCAGTTCTAATATGCTCCTTAGGTCTAAGGATATGTATAGATCATACCATATTCAAAACTTCTTATGACAATGATCCATGAAGAACGTTTTGAAACGAGTTATGTCCGACATCATTCTCTAATGTATGTCTATGAATCTTGGTCCTCAACACTTTGAGCTTCTATCTTATAAACTAACCAAGCATTCAAGTAGTCTTAATTCAGATTGATTCCCATGAATCTGATCGACTACGGACATTTAGAATACCATATTCAAGGATACTAAAACGTACAAAATATCGAATAAAGAAACAATATTTATTATGCATTTAACCATTAAATCAAAATAAATAACCAATGTAACTTTTATTCGAAAGCACCCAAATACTAAATACAGATCAAATCCAATCACTAGCAAACCTAAGACCTATCTTCGTGTTTAGACAGAGGCATAGGCTTAGTAAAGGGATCCGCTAGATTTTGATCTGTGTGAATTTTGTCTATCTTGATGTCTCCTCTTTCCACTACTTCCCTAATGTAGTGAAACTGTCTGAGTATGTGCTTTTCCCTATGATGTGACCTTGGTTCCTTTGCCTGAGCAATGGCACCAATGTTGTCACATAATATCTCTATTGGTTTCCTAATACTAGGAAGCACACCGAGATCAGTCATGAATTTCTTCATCCATGCAGCTTCCGAAGCAGTAATCCGATTGTGATCGAGAATCATCTCGATCTGTTTGGAAGCTAGCGTCTGTGTAACACCTTACAGTCAGCTCTTCTTCCATTCCTCCATAGATCAAGAACATATCTTTAGTTCTTCGTAAGTACTTTACTATGTTCTTTACAGCAGCCAATGACTTTCACCAGGATTTTGCTGGTATCTACTTGTTATGCTCAAAGCAAATGATACATCGGGTCTAGTACATAACATGGCATACATAATTGAACCAATTGCAGAAGCATACGAAACTCTTTCCATTTTCTTCTTCTCCTCATTAGTTTTAGGAGATTGGCTACTACTAAGTATTGTACCATGTGCCATGGGTAAGGTTCCTCTCTTGGAATCTTGCATTGAAAAACGTTTAAGAACTTTATCAATGTATGTACTTTGACTTAACCCAATGAGTCGTCTAGATCTATCTCTATAGATCTTTATTCCCAGAATATAAGCGGCATCACCAAGATCTTTCATTGCGAAACATTTACTTAATCAAGATTTAACATCTTTTAGCATAGGTATATTGTTTCCAATGATCAGTATGTCATCCACATACAAGATCAGAAAAGTAATATAGCTCCCACTAGCCTTCTTGTAAACACAAGGTTCGTCTTTGTTCTTGATAAAACCAAACTCTTTGATTTTCTGATCAAAACGAATATTCCAACTCCGAGATGCTTGTTTTAGTCCATAAATGGACTTATTCAACTTACAAACCTTATTAGAATTCTTTGGATCTACAAAACCTTCAGGTTGCACCATATAGACATCTTCAGTAAGATGTCCATTTAGAAATGCGGTTTTGACATCCATTTGCCATATTTCATAGTCATAATATACAGCTATGGCTAATAAGATTCTAATTGATTTAAGCATGGCTACTGGTGAAAATGTTTCTTCAAAATCAACACCTTGAGTTTGTGTGAAGCCTTTTTCTACCAGCCTAGCTTTGTAGGTTTGTACATTTCCATCCATGTCGGTCTTCCTTTTGAAGATCCATTTACATCCTACAGTCCGACACTCGAGAGGAAGTTCAACCAAGTCCCATACATGGTTTTCATACATGGATTGCATCTCTGCATTCATAGCATCCTGCCATTTTGTGGATTCCGAATCCATAATGGCATCTTTGTAAGAAGTAGGTTCAGCTTGATCAACAATCAAGCTGTCGACATTTTCATGAAGTCCAATATATCTATTAGGTTCATGTCGATCCCTAGTACTTCTACGGATGCTTGGAGTTATATCCATCTCTTGAGTCCTTTCAGATTCAAGTTCAACATCATTATGTTGTCTGGATGTACTAGCTAGTGTATCGGTTATTTGAGATTCACGGATTTCATCTAAATCCACATTATCTTCTCCAATCCCTCTAGCTAATAGTTCCTTTTCCAAAAAGGTAGCTCTCCTCTTAATGAAAACACGATATTCATTGGGATTGTAGAAATAATAACCGATTGTCTTAGGGTATCCGACGAAAACAACTTTATCGCCTCGGGGATCTAGTTTGTCTTGAGACTCTCGTGTAACATACGTGTTACATCCCCATACCTTAAGATAAAACACATTGGGTTTATTCCCATGCCATATCTCATATAGTGTCTTTTCAAATTTCTTTGTTGGAGCTAAGTTAACAATTCGTGCGGCAGTTTCAAGAGCAAAACTCTAAAAGGAGTGAGGTAAGTTTGTACGACACATCATTGATCGAACCATATCTAATAGAGTTCGATTCCTCCTTTCAGACACACTGTTTAACTGTGGTGTTCCAAGGGGAGTAAGTTGTGAAACAATTCCACAATTTGTCAAATGTTCATCAAATTCTTGACTAAGATATTCACCTCCTCGATCCGATCGAAGTATCTTAATCGTTCTACCTAACTGATTTTGTACTTCGTTTTGGTATCGCTTGAACATTTCAAACGTTTCATGTTTATGCTTTATAAGATAAACATACCCATATCTACTGAAATCATCAGTAAATGTAACAAAGTATCTCTCTCCATTTCTGGCAGTGGTTCTGAATGGACCACATACATCTGAATGTATTCTTTCAAGTAGATCTTTGGCTTTTTGACTATTCCCTTTAAAGGGTTGTTTAGTCAACTTTTCACTTAAACATGATTCGCATTCATCAAAAGATTCCGAACCAGTTGAATCTAATATTCCTGAGGTTTGGAGTTTCTTCATGCGATTCTTGTTAATATGTCCAAGCCTACAATGCCATAAGTACGTATCATTGAAATCCAATTTCATACGTTTATTGGAGATATTGTATATTTCGTTATTAGCATGGACATCTATCTCATAGATTCCATTATGAGGCTTTGCATCAAAATAAAACACACCATTCAAATATGCAGAAAAATAACCATTGTCATTAAAAGCATACTTAAAGCCATGTTCACACAAAGCTGAAACTGAAACAATATTCCTAGTCAAACTAGGAATAAAACAAACATTGTTCAAAACAAGTTCTAAACCATTAGGTAGTAAAAGAACATATTCTCCTACTGCCTTAACTGCAACATTTTGTCCATTTCCCACATGGAGTTCCAGGTCGCCTATTTTCAGCTTCCTAACCTTCCTTAGTCCCTGCAAATCATTGCATATGTGAGAACCACATCTGGTGTCAAACACCCAAGATTTTCTAGAAAAAGAGAAGATTTCCATAATGAAAATACCTGAGGTGCTTGCAGTAGAACCATTCTTCTGCTTTGTCTTAGTTAGGTATTTTGGGCAGTTTCTCCTCCAATGCCCAGTTTCATCACAATGAAAGCATTTTGGCATCCTTTAGAGGTTTGGTCTTGGCAACAACCTTGCCTTTGCCCTTGCCCTTACCTTTCATGCTCTTCTTGCCCTTACCTTTGGATTTCTCAACTCGACCCCTTTGATCATCAGCACTGAACCAGCTTTGTTAGAGCCTGGTATATTCATCTCAGCAGTTTTAAGCATCATATGCAACTCTGGGATAGACTTGTTCCAAGCATTCATATTATAGTTCAAAGTGAACTGGTCATATGACTTTGGCAATGAATTGAGGATTATATCCCCAGCTAATTCATTTGTCAGTGGACACTCAAGACGTGCTAGATGATCAATGAACCCTTCATCTTTAGTACACGAGTACTAACCGAAGAACCTTCTTGCATGTGACAACCTAAGAGTGATCTTATCACTTCAAAGCGTTCATGTCGACTGTGTTGCTGAAACATTTCCAACATATGCTGAATCATTTCATATGCCTTCATGTGTTCCAGACTCTTTTGGAGTTCTGGAATCATGGAAGCATCAAGCAAGAAACCTTGACAGAATCATCTACATGTTTGTCATAGGCTTTACGGGCTGCACCCGTAGCATTCACAGGTTCTTCTGGGATTGGTGTCTCAAGGACATACAACTTGTTGTCCGCCCTGAGAACAATTCCCAGGTTACGATACCAATCCATGAAGTTGGAGTTGTTGAGCTTATCCTTCTCAAGGATAGACTTAAGAGTAAACGAGGAATTAGTGGAGTTTGCGTCAGCAGACATCTACAAATTTCAACATTATCGAATTTAGTGTTTTCATGCTTGTCCTAATTATATTATGACCCATACATAAATATTTTATTAGGAATGAGATCCTGCTTCGTTATAATCAATGAATGGCTTTAGCACTCTCCATTGTTATGACTAGACATGTAGGTAACGATTACCAATTGTGTCTCCACACAACTCTCGGTTTTGGGGCTGGTTGACGGGTATAGTCGACCATTTGTACGTTTAAACCCAACTACACCTACTTAACTCTTTAAGTGATATTCCTCCTTAATTTGTAACTGAAAACTGGCCTAAGTAACTTAGGAATCGCGATTTTTCCTTTTACCAAAACCGTAGGCCTGGATGCAGGGTAAATCTCTAACACCGAGGGTTCGGATAAATTGGTTCAAGTGTTACTCATTAAGGATGGTGCAGAATATCCATTTTTAATAATTGGGATTTCTTTTATGTTTATTTACCATTCGGGTCAAAAACATATTGGACGACTTGTAGCATGAAACAAGTCGTGCAATTTCTTTTAGTAAAATCCAATTTTACATGTGGTTTGTGTTTGCTTGAAACTCCTTTCAAACACTCGACTCGATTAATTTTATATACCCTATTTTAATCTAAGTCGGTAGTTTACGCGAACCGATTTTGAACTAACAAGTTTAAAATATTATTATAAAATAAACACTTTTACTTTATAATATGTTTTATCGTTTAAATAAAACAAAATTTATTTAATTGCCTTTATAGTAATTATAAAACTCCTTTTATATTTACTATTGTTTTTAAAATTGTGACAAATATTTTGTTTTTTTTAGTTTCATATTTCCTAAATATTCACAACCACAAACAACAAAATATATAACTATGATTTGAGCCATAATCTAATTTATTCGGTTTCGTTCGAGCCATTAAACGTAAACCGAATTAGGTCTAGGGTTTACAAATCAACGCCTTGATTGTAATCTCCCACTTGATCCAAGATCTCTATCTTCATGCTCCTTGAATGTCTTCATTTTGGTCTTCAAATCCATTTGATCGGTTACATAAATAAATTCTATCTATTTACAAAAAAAATAGAAATCTAATCTATTACATCGGGTCCAAATACCCGTAAAAAATACATCCAATCAAAAATGAAAAACCAAAACATTACAACCATTCAAATGGGTCAAACCTAGGGCTCAAATCATCATAGTCACAATCAAACAATCATATTTTACGATAGCGAAAGCGATTAGGTTACACATTTTGTTTCATAAACAAAATTCCCAAAACCAGGAATCCAGTTACATACGAATAAACAAAACAACCATAGGGTGTTTAGAATTGACCTCAATGAAGAACCTCCAAAAACACACCTTGGATTTGATAGTAGTCTCGCTAGATGACTTGAATCACGAACCACGATCTCTATCGTGTATCACCGCAACAACCGCGTACTTCAAAACCACCCTTGGTGGCTCGACTATGGTGTGGTGGTGCTTGGTGGTGTGTGGCCGAAACCAAGAGGAGAGGGGAGGAGGGGGTTCGGCCGAAAACAAGAGAGGAGAGAGAGTGTGGGTAATGTGAAAAATGTGGTAAATGATCATGGAGGTTGGATCTAGTTTTAATAGTCAAAACTAGATCCACCTTTTTAGGATCTTGATTTTACTAATTCAAAAATCAATTTCCCACCTTTTATTTTCACATATAATTTAAATTAAACTCTTTTAATTTAATTAGATATATTTTAGTAATTAAACCATTTAATTACTACTTTCCATATTACTAACTAACAAGTAGTTAGTAACATTTAATTAAATGTCTAAAGTTTAACTAATTAAACTTTATCAATTTAATTATAATTAATGTCACACCCCGGGCCGGCGGGAACGGATCGTGTTTTCCTGTCGGGCGGAAGGTTCCCGGGGCGCGAAATCTTTGAGAGATAATCAAATGATCAGATTGTTTACATAGCACATGTTAAATAAATGAGAAATTTCTAACACATCCATGATATAGAATTACAAGATTAAATTACACAGTATCGTTCATAATTTAATCAAGTAAATCTACCAAAAAGAATCAATGTAACTATAACTTGTATATGTACAAGATATACAAAAGATGATTCATGTTCTTGTTCCCAAAAGCATGCAACACAAAATAAAGCTAGGTCTTCTAAAAGTCCACTAGCTAAATCCTTGCATGAAAGTATCTACACCTGTTCATCACCTGAGAAAATGTATTTAAACAAAGTCAACACTAGGTTGGTGAGTTCATAATTAAGTTAATGTAAAACCTTGATTCATTCACATGCACATTCACAATGATAATATGTTACTTGTATGATTGTCTGATTCACTTGTTCATCCAATGGCTCCTCAATAGTTATAGTCACAAGTACTATATCATCCTAGTAGTGTTGCTTATATATAGGGCATATGTAAGGGAACTAAGCCCTAGCCAACATCCCACCACAACACCACTAGAACTCCACACTACTTGCAATACAACTATTGATTTCCACTCTCAATTCACATGTTTATCTCTTCTTTGATCACCTGTGTTCTCATGTATAGAATAATAATATGATAACGTTGTAATTATCAAACCGAAGTATTGATAACCAATATATGTGTTAAGGATATTAGATTTATTCAATCCATTCCTTGAATTATTCTATAGTTGTGGGGTTAACTGTTGTTTCACTTTTATATATTAAAAGTGTTAGTTAACTATTTGTAATGTAATCTCAATGCAACGTATAGAGCCCGAATGAAATCCATTGTAATCTTCACGTAATCAGATTACAATGCATTCCATTCACCTCTATTCCGCCGTGTGATCCCAAAGTCTCCATGTGGGATTGTCCTCATGTGATTAACAAAGTTGAATAAGCACTTGTCTTATTACATCATGTTAATTATGTGTAAATGATAAGAATCCCATGAAGTTACATTATCATGATCATCATTTACTGAAATCCATGTGATCCCAAAGCCTCAATGTGGGATTGTTCTCGTGTGATTAACAAAGTCGAATAAGAACTTGTCTTATTACATCATGTTAATTATGTGTAAATGATAAGAATCCCATGAAGTTACGTTATCATGATCATCATTTACTGAAATCCATGTGATCCCAAAGCCTCAATGTGGGATTGTTCTCGTGTGATTAACAAAGTCGAATAAGAACTTGTCTTATTACATCATGTTAATTATGTGTGAATGATAAGAATCCTCATGAAGTTACGTTATCATGATCATCATTCACTTGAAATCCATATGTTCACCATGTAATCCTTAAGCCGTAGTAAGAACATGTCTTAGTACCCTTAAGTGACGCAGGTGGTGGATACTCAAATGCGATCATACTATCACATAGTATGTTTTTAAGGTGTAGATTAAGTGTTATAAGTGATTTACTTATCACACTTTATCAATTATAATGTGAAATGATATTAAGAATATCTTCTAATCATTTATGTGTTGTGAAGTGTCATCATGTTCCACTGTAATAGTTCTCATTGTTTGTTTGTATATGAATTGTCTCACTGTTTACTCATGTAGAATAACTAAGTATTATAAGATATAATCTTACAACTATGTTATTCAAATGTATTATTGATTATGAAATTACTTTATCATAATCATCAGAGTTTCCCTGTTATCTCATGATCGTACAAGCATGCATACAATGATAATCGATAATAACAGTTTAATATTATCTATATCAAAGTATAAATAACATGTTAAGCAAAACTTTTAAATAAATAAAAGTAAACATGTTTCTCAGCCCCGAAACTTAAAATCATGAAAGATTAAAGTAAAAGGGGCATATGAACTCATCTTGTTGTTGTAAGGTTGACTTAGCTTAAAAATGAAGACACGCGCTCTTGATTACACTTGAGTTGGTTTCACGATCCTGTATTGAATTCATGTTGTTTGTACTCATAAGTATGAATTGTAAGATTTTGTGGGCGTGCATTTGTTAGCCCTTCAGTCGGCTAACAATCGTGAGTTGCGATCATCATTCGGCCCCGTGTATTTGCAAGTGACTTTAGAAGTGCTCATATTAATTATGTTAATCATTAAAACTCACTTATTAGTTTTTAAGTTCACTTGATCTATTGTCATGCTACGAGAGTCCCTAAGTTTCAACTTAGGTTTTAGGTTTAAACATAATAACCCTTTTAGAATGACATGATTAATCTTTTGGATTTTCACTATAACCATAATTTGTCACCCTTGTCATGAAATTAAAGTGAATAAATGGTAAGGTATAAATTACTCCTTAACCTTATGTGTTTCTGGATTAATTTTCAAGTCTCATGTTTTCTCAATTATCACTTGGACCCGAATGATGTTAACATGGGCCTTAAGAGTTGTACGTGGGCCTTATGCGATATGTTGGGCTAGTGTGTTGGACCGATTATGACCTTGGGCCGAAATAAAGTCTTATGGGCCAATCAAATTGGTTATTGGGCCTTGATGACAATATTGAGCCTAGTGTATAAGGGTTGATTCATTACGAATGGGTGTGGGCCAAAAGCATGTAATTGAGCCAAGGCAATTGGGTTGAATGGAGGATATTGGGCCGTTTAATTCTTTTGCTACAAATTGGATTGTGGGTCGATTAGGAGAATTGTTGGGCCTAAAGGATTTAAGGATGTGCTGCTTATGTTCTGTTGGGCCTGAATTGTGTCAAGGGCCCGATATGTTGTTGAATAGAAATTCAGGGTGGCCAACGAAGCAGCTGGGCCAGGCTACGTGTGGGCCTGACTAAAATGAACTGGGCCTTGACATTGGGCTGTTGTTCAGCCTGAATGCCTGTTCAACAGGTCGAAGCAATTATCATCCAGGCAGCGAACCTTGGTGTTTATTCAGCCGTAGGTTCGTCTAGCCACTGGTTCGGCTGCATGGTCACCGGACGGTTCGTCACCAAGGTCAAAGGCTCGCCGGAGTTAGTTCGCTGCTCACGAAGGTTCGGCCCTATGATGACCATGCTGGTTCGGTAGTAGGTTGGCCAAATAGGTTCGTTTCCTTGGCAGTGATAATGACCGGCGAACCATCATGTTTGTGAAGGGTTTGTGATCACAGTGTTGTAGTAGGGTTCGGTGAAGGTGTCTGACTACAGGTTCGCCATGGCTCGTGGCTCCAAAGGTCCGTTCATGCCACTGCAAGGTTCGGGACAGAAGCATCAGGAAGGTTCGTTGAGAGTTCGTGGAGTCGAAGGTTCGACTGAAGCCTCAACAGACCCGTACAGGTTCGTCTAGCCTCCCTTGCGAACCCACGACCTGTCCCCATCAACCACTGGTCTGTGGCTTGTCCCCAGGGCTCCCCCGACCTTCCCTTAGCTGCTCCGAACCTTTGTAGTGTGAGATGAAGGCTCAGAGTCGTGTAGTATCTAGATCTAAGCGAGTTGGTGGCTGGGTCGACATATTGCCTTGAAAACCCTAAATCCCGTGACCTTTGAAGCATCATACCTCGATTTCTAGTGCCTAACGGTTCCGATCTGTTGTACTTTCATATAGAGGACGTCGAGGGCTACGCGTGGGTTCGAGAATCACTCGAATTGGTTGAGTATTGACCAAGATATGGTTGATTGAAGGTGGGTTGATGGTGGTTCTTGGTGTAGCTGGAAAAAGGGAAGAGAGAGAGGGTGTTTGAATGAAAAATGAAATAAACTCTTCCATTTAGGGTTTTTATACCCTAAGTGGTGTTCGGGTTCGTTTCGGTTGCTCGGTTCGCGTTTTCGTCGCGTAACCGGAAAATTACGTGTAAATTAATAATAAATAAATAAAATGTTATTTTAATTAATTTGATGAGTTTCAAAATTGTAAAAATGTTAATTATTTTATTTAATTAAATTTAAATTCGTTTCGCATCGTATTTCGTTTTCGTTTCGTCGAATCGCGTCACCATCGCGCGTATTCGTTCGAATCGTCATTCGAACGAACACGACGATGGTTTTGCTTTCCGACTTTGGTTTTCTACTTTCCAGTCATCATTTCAGAACGTTAAACTCACAGATATGTTTGTGTGAATCGTCACCCACGCAAACACACTGTCAGTTCGTTATTCTGAAACGACACTGTAGTTTATGTTTTAATTATGTTTCCTCGCTGTCGGACTCAACTAAACATCCTGTTTTCACCTTGTTTTCACATTGAATTGTCATCTGATTCCTGTCATCTATGGACATCAGATCGCAACCGATTTGTTTCGAATACGTTGTTTCTCATGATTTGTTGTGTTAACTGTCACTAAGTTTTCACTTAAACAACTAATGTTTCAAATGTACGTTGTACTTAATGTATTTAAGTTTACACGAAAATACGTACAACGATTTCTTGTATTTAGACTTCTGATAATACAAACACTGTTTACACACATGTACGTACCCATAGGTACTGTAGAAAAGTACACGCACTGTACGGACTTTCCGGCCGGTCAGGTACTAGTTGTCACAATTAATTATCACAATAATTAAATCCTCCAATATTATTATTATTTCACAAATAATAACACACCACTTTATATAATTCGTGAAATTGAATATGTCTAAAACAAATTTTAGACACAATCACATTACTATCTTCCAAAGTGTAACTATTTGGATCGTACCCCGATAGCAACATTGATATTATCGATGATCGGACATCACATATCCAACATGCTGTAGTGTATCTTTTAATTTATTTCACTTAAGTGAAGTTCATCTCTCGTTCATTACTTATAAACGCATGTGTAACGACCCGTTTATGGTAAAATAGATAAAAACCGATTATTAAGGTATAACCAAGTGAAAGTTTAAATAAAGGTGTTGAATTTAAACTAATATTAATAAAAATAATCGGTTTAGCTAAAAAAATAATAATAAACAAAACCGAGTCATAAGGTTAACTAGTAGTATCTAACAGGGTTAAGTTAGTAATTAAAACTAGTTAAAAGGGGTTTAAAAGGTTAAAGGGTAGAAATTGTCAATAGCTAGAACTTGCAAATAAGTGTTTAAAATAGAAAATAGACATTCTCTTCTCCTAGAACATCAGTAGCGACGCAGACCATGAAGAACAAGGAGAAGAGTTTGGTTCTTGGCAAGTTCTAGCAAATTGAAGACCAATTCGTGTTAGAAATCATCATCCAAGGCATAATTAAGCATCTAGATAGCAAAAGAATCACTTGGTAAGGGTTTCTTTGAGTTTGACTTTCCTAGATGTAGGTTGCATGATGATGGTGATGTTATGTGATTTAATCAAAACTGAAATTGATGATTGATTTCTTGTTTACTACTTGATTCTATATGAAATCCATTACCAAACCAGCAAATTAATGATTATGTGATGAATTCATGGTAGAAAGTAAGTGGTTTTTAGCTAACTTGATGAATTTTTGTTAATAGTTATGTTTGATAGTGTTAGAAAGTGAAATGGGTTCATAAATTCATGTGTAGAATGATCTTGTGCAGAAAATTGGGTGGTGATTGAATAAATGATGAATCTTTATGAATTGAACATAAAAGGGATGATTTTAAATGACTAAACGGTGCTGAGATTATAGTGGTAAAATGATGCATACAAGGTGTTTGTAGAAATGCTTGAATTACAAGAAGATTAAGTGTTTAAAGAACAAGAACAATGTTGTTGTCCTGTTCTTGTAAATTTCATATAAAATCGTAGAAAAATAGTTAGAAAACAAACCTCATATTTCTGGAAAGGTATTTGAGACTATTACATTTTGTCTTTAAACATTATAATCTGATTCGGATGGTAAGTAGGACAAAATGGTCGATCTCTATTGCAATACAGAAATCTCAGCATGCTGAGTTAACATAATTTTTGTTGTTGTGCTGATTTTTGAAAAATCATATAAAATCAACCGATACTCGGATTGAGACGTATAATATATCGTTAGAAATCTATTGAATATATTTTCTATAGAGTTTAAAAACGAGAAAATATATGGACAACAATTATACGAAAACTGCAGTTGAAAACAACTTATCAGATTTTTGTAAAAAGCTGAATTTTTGGGTAAATGGTGAATCTGTCCTGTTCTTTGAAAAATCACATAAAATTGTATAAGAATCAGTAGAAAAGGTATCTTATATGGTTTGAAAGCTCTTTGAGTCTACTAAAATCCATATTTGAACACAAAAGCCTGAATAAGATTATACGTTGGTCAAAATTTGGCATTTACAACAGCAACTCAGAAAGTTGCTGCACTAAATTGTGACTTTTCAAAATGTGATTTAAATGTGAAAATGACTAGATACACTTTGCAACAATAATGTATGGTACTAGTAGATTATATACAAATACTTGGGTGTGTTACAAGCATCTAAGATACTTGAAAAATGGATAGGATCCATATTTACACTAATGAGTCAAAAATAAGAATTTGGTACAAACAAGTAGAAAAGAGGAACCTTGTTTTATTAAGTGGTATGATTGAAATTAGAAATGCTAAATGCATGTGTGTGTCATGTTATTTGTATAGGAAATGAAATTGAAATTGAAATCCATAGACTCGAGAAGGAGTTACGAGGTTTCGCATTCCTACGGGCCAAGGTGAGTTACCTACTCATTAATATGCAACCATAAGACATATTAGTGCTTATGTGTTATGTGATTATGTTTGTTGAAAATACTTGTAATTGACTTGTAGTAATTGTGACAAATTGAATGGTAAGTTGACCATATAAGTCTTCAAATGTTAAATGTCACACCCTCAAGTTACCACCTGCGGGTTTGTACCAAAAGGGCGCGACATGACCAGGATCTGAGTCTCTAGTTACATTGCGAGACCTCTATATGTCTTTCAAAATACGTAATTTCATTTCATTCAAACAAACGTTTATAAATCAGAGTTTCCAACAATTAAATTTAACCAAAGTAAATAGCGGAAGCTTATTGTAAACATTGACGAAAAATCCATAAGTCAAAACCGAATAATTATTAAACTAATGTTTGAAAATAAACTTATGCATGCGACTCCCTTATAGCATCCTATCCAACCTCGTACCTTAGCAGAGAAAACATACTAGCATCGTCAACACAATGGTTGGTGAATTCACAGGTTTGTAAGTAAACAATTTAAAATTTATTGAGTGAGGATTACATATACAATGAATATATAATTGATAGCTAGTCAATAACATTTAAGCAAAAGTGTTTCGACACCGAAGCTGACTATGTGTGTTTAGTTGCCTTTCCACCATGTCTATCATGAAACAATGGTAAGTGTGTATGGTAATTTTACACCCGTTCCGACCTCCAATCAGAGTTAGCGCGACTAACGCGGGCGGGGTTTGTCAAAACCAATAGATCTATTTAGAAATACCACGCCATGCCTACAACAATGATTTAACGGTCCGAATTGTAAGGTCTTTGTATGATATGTGTGTCACTTATGCATAAACAATATAAACATGTACTTATGTAACCAAATAAAAGAAAAATGAGTTTTGTATGCTTTCTCCCCCAAGGGACGAAAATGAGTGGGGCCGTGAACTCACCTGATATAGAACTTTGAACAATTCTCAATAGCGAGTGCGTTAGTGAAAATCCTACTCGAAGCCTGTAAGTTAATGAGTTCAACATATGTGATTAGATGTGTTTTGTTGAGTTTTTAATTCGACATTTTTTTTTGTTTTTACTGTTCATTTGTTTATGACATTTTTGACTGGTTAATATTCCCAAGTTTGGACATTACACAATGCTAAATATTTCGTTGATGTTATATATATGTGTGTGTGTGTGTGTGTTCCCACAATAATATGTTATGTGCATTATATATATATATATATATGGATATATATATATATATATATATATATATATATATATATATATATATATCCATATGTATGTAATGTGTATGTGGTTATCCTTACATACATATGCTTCTGTTTAGAAACATTCAACTATGTGATTTTACCTTCCAACTTCATCGTATTATATATATATATATATATATATATATATAAAATTTGTTGTTTGTATATTATTTACTACCCAAGCCAAGCATTAATCACGAAGTGCCCACTATTCTATATTCCCAATTTTCCAATGACTACCACCTTATATTGTTACCCAGTTTGCACCAAATCATACACCGCGTGGTGTTAACTGGTTAGCAATACTCGATCGCATTAACCCATTGATATTAGCGAAACCTTAATTAAATCATTTAAGATCCAGAAACGGTACCGTCTCGATCTAACCCGTAACCATCTCGTATCCACCCGTACTCCATCGCGGATCACAACATCATTTTTAGCAACCGTTTCAAACTTATAACCAAAACTGAACCATACCGACTCGTTGACAAGTTTTAAGATCTTAATTTATGTTTTATCTCGTTATTTGTTGCGTTTAACAAACGATTTTTGAGAAAACAACTGATGAAACTAGAGATAAACAATCGGTACCTTTAGCTCGTTCGGTTTCTCCATGTTAGTTGTCAACCCGTTCACGATGTCGGCGTCACTAAATTGTAGTCGCCTGGTACAGCAATGGCTGATTTTTCCACGGCTGCTCTTGGGTAGAGAAAGGATTGTGAGAGCGTATGTTCTGGTTAGCGATGTTTATATAAACCGTGGTTTAATACCCAGATCATGATTGCCGTAAAACTTGCAATCCTCTTTATTTTGATTGCACCATATTTGGAATAGATTAGCATGTGCGTATATAGTATAATTTGGTGATGCAGATCCTCACATGCCATCCATATTGAGTTTTTGAATTTAGTTTTTGTCTTGTTTAGTTTTTATTTTTTTATTTATTATATATATACATACATATATATATATATATTTATGTTTGTTATTTATTGTTATTATTAATATTATTATTATTATTATACTTGAGCTTGTTGAATATTTGGGGTAATTAGTTAATCCTACTCAAGCGTAATGTATAACTGACGAATCATGTTCAAGAAGCTCAACACGGCCGCGTCTAATCCTTATGGCCAATCTTACACGGCCGTTTTAAGGTTATGGTAAAAAAATTTACTTTTTCTCAAACCTTAAACTTTCATGTTTCATAACTCCTATAATGCTCTCTAATGTTTATTGTGATCGTTAAACTAGAAGCACAACCCGTTAGTGCTACACCATAGACTAGTTAAATGTTTATTAAAGTGTGAATGGAATGTGTAGATTTATGAGTCGTTCAAGCTCGAGCAAATTAGACTCGAGGAATGTGAGAGTTGGGCGTAACCCGAATTTGTCGGGTGTCACATCATCCCCTTGTTAACAGAAATTTCGTCCCGAAATTTGAATTATGTTGTTGATGTTTAGGAGTTAATCCTACTAATGTATATTGCATAACTAACGAGTTGTGTAAAAAAAATTTAATGAGAATAAAATGTGAGAGTTGGTTGTAACCTGAATTTGCCGGGTGTCACATCATCCCCCTGTTAACAGAAATTTCGTCTCACTTGAGTTTTCCTCGTTTACCGAAACGAATAACTCCTTTCCAAGGTGAGACTTTCAAAAGATCTTTATCTCCCACTTGAAATTCCAGAGGTTTGCGACGCTGATCAGCATAGCTCTTTTGTCGATCACGAGCTGCTGCCATGCGGTTTCGAATTTGTACAATCTTCTCGGTGGTTTCATGAACAATTTATGGTCCAGTAAGTTGACTGTCACCTACTTCAGCCCAACAGATAGGAGATCTACACTTCCTTCCATAAAGGGCCTCAAAAGGCGCTGATTTGATACTCGTATGGTAGCTATTATTGTAAGAGAATTCTACTAACGGCAAATGAGTTTCCCAGTTGTTACCAAAATCGACTACGCACGCTCGTAACATATCCTCAAGAGTTTGAATGGTGCGTTCACTCTGACCATCCGTCTGTGGATGATAAGCAGTACTCATATTCAACTGCGTACCTAGTGACCTTTGCAAGGATTTCCAAAAATTTGAGGTAAATCGGGCATCTCGATCGGAGATGATGGATATCGGCACACCATGCCGTGAGACTACCTCTTTGATATAGATGCGAGCTAGTTTTTCCATCTTGTCATTTTCCTTGATTGGGATAAAATGTGCAGATTTGGTTGAACGGTCTACAATAACCCAAATGGTGTCACATCCGCTAGGAGTTCGGGGTAATTTGGTGATGAAATCCATCGTGATCTGCTCCCATTTCCACATCAGAATCTCTGGTTGTTGCAGAAGACCAGATGGTTTTTGGTATTCAATTTTCACTTTGGCGCAAGTCAAACATTTCCTTACATAAGTAGCAATATCAGCTTTCATATTTGGCCACCAGTAGAGTACTTTCAAATCATGATACATCTTGTCGGAACCAGGATGTATGGAGTATCGTGACTTGTGAGACTCGTCCATTACTAGCTCTTTTAGATTCCCATAAAATGGAACCCATATTCGTTCACCAAAATAATGGATGTTGTCAAATTTCAGTTCAAGTTGTTGGTCCATGCCCCGCAAGGACTCGGATTTCAGGTTTTCCTCCTTGAGAGCTTCAAGTTGAGCATTACGGATTTGGTCAGGCAATCCTGTGTGAATCGTAAGTTGTAACGCTCTAACTCGTTTGGGTTTGGATGTGTCCTTCCGGCTTAAGGCATCTGCCACTACGTTGGCTTTACCTGGATGGTATTTGATGGCACATTCGTAGTCGTTCAAAAGTTTGACCCATCGACGTTGTCTCATGTTCAACTCTTTCTGATCAAAAATATGTTGAAGACTCTTATGATCGGTGTAGATAGTACACTTGGTTCCATATAAATAATGTCTCCAGATTTTTAGCGCAAACATTATGGCTCCCAATTCCAAGTCATGGGTTGTGTAATTCTTTTCGTGGATTTTCAACTGTCGAGATGCATATGCAATCACCTTCTGTCTTTGCATCAATACACAACCGAGACCTTGAATAGAGGCATCACAGTATTCCACGAAGTCATCCGTTCCTTCTGGAAGACACAAAATTGGTGCGCTGCAGATTTTCTGCTTTAGAAATTGAAATGCATGTTCTTCTTTAGCACCCCAGTCATATTTCCTGCCTTTGTGTGTCAATGCAGTGAGTGGTTGAGCAATTTTTGAGAATCCCTCTATAAACCGGCGATAATAACCAGACAGACCTAAGAACTGTCGCACCTCAGTTGGAGTCTTTGGTGCTTCCCAGTTCTTAATGGCTTGAATCTTTGCTGGATCGACATGTATTCCTTGCTTGTTAACTACATGTCCTAAGAACTGCACTTCACGTATCCAAAAGTCACACTTGGAGAACTTAGCATACAATTGCTCTTCTTTTAATAGTTGCAGAATCTGCCTCAAATGTTCTTTATGTTCCTCGTGGCTTTTAGAGTAGATAAGAATGTCATCAATGAAAACAATGACAAACTTATCTAAGTATGGTTTACACACCCTATTCATGAGATCCATGAATACGGCCGGTGCAATGGTCAAACCGAATGGCATGACCAAAAACTCATAGTGACCATACCGAGTACGAAAAGCTGTTTTGGGAATATCTTCATCTTGAATCCTTAGTTGATGATATCCGGACCTAAGATCTATCTTTGAATAATAGCTTGATCCTTGCAACTGATCAAACAAATCATCAATACGTGGTAGTGGATATCGATTCTTGTTCGTGACTTTGTTCAACTCCCTATAGTCGATACACATGCGAAATGTTCCATCTTTCTTCTTGACAAAAAGGACCGGAGCTCCCCATGGTGAAAAGCTAGGTCTAATAAAACCCTTATCCAACAACTCTTGCAATTGATTGGATAATTCTTGCATTTCAGTGGGCGCAAGTCGGTAGGGTGCTCTAGCTATAGGTGTTGCTCCAGGTGTTAGATCTATGCGGAATTCAACTTGTCGTGGGGGTGGGAGTCTTGGTAAGTCCTTCGGGAATACTTCCGGAAATTCACAAATGATCGGAATATCCTCAAGTTTCTTTTCTTCGGTCGATCTCTCTGTGATAAGCGCCAGAATTGCAGTGTGTCCTTTTCGTAAACATTTGTGAGCTTTCATGCAGGATATGATGTTTAGAGGTGCACCACTCTTCTCGCCTTGCACGGTAATGACTTCACCACTAGAAAGAGGAATGCGAACAATCTTATCTTGACACACAATTTCCGCTTGGTTTTTAGACAACTAATCCATGCCAACCACTACATCAAAACTTCCTAAGGTAACTGGCATGAGATCAATTTCAAGCTTGTGACCAATTAGCTCTAGAGTACATCCCTTAATAATGTGTTTTGCTTCGATTAACTTTCCATCAGCTAATTCAATTGTATACTTAGCTTCTAGTGCACTAGGGGTGGTGTCAAGCAGTTTACAGAAGTCACTAGATATGAAGCTCTTTTCAGCTCCCGTGTCAAACAATACGGAGGCGTAACAATTGTTTAAAAGAAACGTACCAGTGAAAATGTTAGGATCTTGTCTTGCCTCCCCTGATCCAATCACAAAATCCTTGGCCTTGCCACCATTGTTGTTATTGTGATTGTTGTTGTTAGCATGATTGTTGTTGTTATTCCCACCATTGCGCCTGAGCTGCGGGCAATCCTTCTTGAAATGCCCTGGTTTCCCACATTCATAACAACCTTTAAGAGATTCTGACTATTGTTGTGGTTTCTTTTGTAGCTCGCCCCTACAATCCTCTGCAGCATGACCCCCTTTGCCACATCGTTCGCAACGGAATCGATCACATTTCCCGTAATGATGAAAACCACATTTGTTACATTTTGGGCTTTTGCCAGCATAGTTTCCCTGCCCTTGATTGTTCTGGTTGAAAGGGGTAGGGGTTTTGGTAGGGTCGAATTTGCGTTGTTGCTGTTGTTGCTGATTTGAAGTGGCGGATTTTCCTAGATTGTTCTCCCACTTGCGCTTGTTATCAGTAGTTTTTGTCACTGAACCCCTTTCAGGTAATAAACCTTGAGTTATCGCTTGATCTGTTAATTTGTGAGCTAATCAAACCGCTTGTTAAACAGTTAACGGATCAGCTGACAGTACCATTCCCTGAATCTGAGGTGCCAACCCAGCTATATATTTTTCAATGTGCTTGTATGCAGGTGTCACCATATGAGGACACAAGTTAGCCAACTCATAAGATCATGCGGTATATGCTTCTATCTCAGATCCCACCATCTTATGATTCCAGAACTCTTCTTCCAATTTTTGAATTTCATTCCTAGGACAATATTCTTCCGTCAACTTATCTTTAAAGGAACTCCATTCAAGAGCATTTGCAGCGTCAAGCCCCATTGTTTGCACATTCGCATTCCACCAAGTGAGAGCTTGACCTTCGAGTGTTCTAGATGCATACTTAACACGGTCCTCGGCACGACAGTTGCACATGGCAAACACGGATTCGGCTTTTTCAATCCATCGGAATAGCCCAACGGCTCCTTCAGTACCATTAAATGGGTGTGGTTTGCAATCCAAAAAGGCTTTAAATGTGCACACCTTTTGATTGTTTGGAGCTCCTGGCAAAATATTTCAAATGTTGAGGTGTTTAGGACTTGACCAAAGGAATTGACAGAGGTTTTGGTACTACAAACTCTCTTAACTAAGAATTTACCTCCTTGACCCAAAGGGCCTTGGTTCCTCGTTGCTTCGTGGGCAGCAATTGCCTCAGCAACCCGATCATTAATCATAGCATTAAGTTATGCGGTTGTCAGGTTGATGTTACCGCGTCTGCCAACATTCCTTCTTCCTCTCCGTCCAGACATATTTCTTCACGTTCAATAATAACAGCATGAGAATAATATCCAACATACACTTATCAAACAAATAGTAAAGTAAATGATCATTTATATTAGCAACTCAACATTCAATTAATAGAAAATAATCCTTGATCAAATAAATTGTACTCGTTACAAAGTATTTAAACCAAACATCAAATCTCAAAATTTTCAGTTGGATGGACACAACCCGTCCATCTAAGTTTATATTGCTAAAATAAAAAGAAATCACTACTGCTAGTTCTCTGATGCGATGGTGGATGCTGAGTCTTCGTCTTCAACTGGTTCCTCCTCCTCGTCTTCAGCCTCCTCCTCGTCTTCAGCTAGCTCCTGAGCCTCTGCGACCTGTGCAGCGACTTCCTCGGCCCTGGCCTCAGCTGCTGCTGCCCGGGCCTCTGCCGCGTCCACGCGGGTAGTGAGCTCACGCACTTGAGTGCGTAACTCGAGGACAACATCCACTAGGTTATTATGGCATTCTTCATTTTCAGTCAAATCCTCAGTAAATGCCTCCATCTTTGCCTTGGTGTGGTGTTCTCCCTCAAGTAGACCAGTGATGGCCCCAGTCGCATCACGCATATGGCGTAACTCACGATCCATGGTCGCCACAAATGCAGCAAACACATGCTCAATCGGGACTCCTAGTGCCGGTAGGGTAAGTGTGCTAGAGCTAGCGCCTGTTGTAGGTGGTGGAGGGACCTGCTCTCCACGTATCCAACGCATGATCATCCCTGGGTACCAGTCCCAGTGTAGGTTGTTGCTCCTCGAACGTACATGCATGATCTCGTTGTAGACTTGTGAGTTTGCAACCGGTTCTATCTTACGCCTTTTCTCCTCTGGTTCCTCCGATGGGGTTACCGCTGGTCGCTTGCGTGGGCTTTCGTGATCGAAATTTGACATGCCTGTTAAACCAATTTTACACTATCATAAGATAATGAAAAATGTAAAACAATGTGTAGAGACTATGACTATAGTCTAAGCTTACTAAATGCAAACCTAGTTCGCTATAACCAAGTCTGTGATACCAATCTGTCACACCCTCAAGTTACCACCTGCGGGTTTGTACCAAAAGGGCGTGACATGACCAGGATCTGAGTCTCTAATTACATTGCGAGACCTCTATATGTCTTTCAAAATACGTAATTTCATTTCATTCAAACAAACGTTTATAAATCAGAGTTTGCAACAATTAAATTTAACCAAAGTAAAGTAGCGGAAGCTTATTGTAAACATTGACGAAAAATCCATAAGTCAAAACCGAATAATTATTAAACTAATGTTTGAAAATAAACTGATGCATGCGACTCCCTTATAGCATCCTATCCAACCTCGTACCTTAGCGACATGAGAAAACATACTAGCATCGTCAACACAATGGTTGGTGAATTCACAGGTTTGTAAGTAAACAATTTAAAATTTATTGAGTGAGGATTACATATACAATGAATATATAATTGATAGCTAGTCAATAACATTTAAGCAAAAGTGTTTCGACACCGAAGCTGACTATGTGTGTTTAGTTGCCTTTCCACCATGTCTATCATGAAACAATGGTAAGTGTGTATGGTAATTTTACACCCGTTCCGACCTCCAATCAGAGTTAGCGCGACTAACGCGGGCGGGGTTTGTCAAACCCAATAGATCTATTTAGAAATACCACGTCATGCCTACACCAATGATTTAACGGTCCGAATTGTAAGGTCTTTGTATGATATGTGTGTCACTTATGCATAAACAATATAAACATGTACTTATGTAACCAAATAAAAGAAAAATGAGTTTTGTATGCTTTCTCCCCCAAGGGACGAAAATGAGTGGGGCCGTGAACTCACCTGATATAGAACTTTGAACAATTCTCAATAGCGAGTGCGGTAGTGAAAATCCTACTCGAAGCCTGTAAGTTAATGAGTTCAACATATGTGATTAGATGTGTTTTGTTGAGTTTTTAATTCGACATTTTTTTTTGTTTTTATTGTTCATTTGTTTATGACATTTTTGACTGGTTAATATTCCCAAGTTTGGACATTACACAGTGCTAAATATTTCGTTGATGTTATATATATGTGTGTGTGTGTGTGTTCCCACAATAATATGTTATGTGCATTTTATATATATATATATATATATATATATATATCCATATGTATGTAATGTGTATGTGGTTATCCTCACATACATATGCTTCTGTTTAGAAACATTCAACTATGTGATTTTACCTTCCAACTTCATCGTATTATATATATATATATATATATATAAAATTTGTTGTTTGTATATTATTTACTACCCAAGCCATGCATAAATCACGAAGTTCCCACTATTCTATATTCCCAATTTTCCAATGACTACCACCTTATATTGTTACCAAGTTTGCACCAAATCATACACCGCGTGGTGTTAACTGGTTAGCAATACTCGATCGCATTAACCCATTGATATTAGCGAAACCTTGATTAAATCATTTAAGATCCAGAAACGGTATCGTCTCGATCTAACCCGTAACCATCTCGTATCCACCCGTACTCCATCGCAGATCACAACATCATTTTTAGCAACCGTTTCAAACTTATAACCAAAACTGAACCATACCGACTCGTTGACAAGTTTTAAGATCTTAATTTATGTTTTGTCTCGTTATTTGTTGCGTTTAACAAACGATTTTTGAGAAAACAACTGATGAAACTAGAGATAAACAATCGGTACCTTGAGCTCGTTCGGTTTCTCGATGTTAGTTGTCAACCCGTTCACGATGTCGGCGTCACTAAATTGTAGTCGCCTGGTATATCAATGGCTGATTTTTCCACGGCTGCTCTTGGGTAGAGAAAGGATTGTGAGAGCGTATGTTCTGGTTAGGGATGTTTATATAAACCGTGGTTTAATACCCAGATCATGTTTTCCGTAAAACTTGCAATCCTCTTTATTTTGATTGCACCATATTTGGAATAGATTAGCATGTGCGTATATATGTATAATTTGGTGATGCAGATCCTCACATGCCATCCATATTGAGTTTTTGAATTTAGTTTTTGTCTTGTCTTGTTTTTATTTTTTTTATTTATTATATATATACATATATATATATATATGTATATTTATGTTTGTTATTTATTGTTATTATTAATATTATTATTATTATTATTATACTTGAGCTTGTTGAATATTTGGGGTAATTAGTTAATCCTACTCAAGCATAATGTATAACTGACGAATCATGTTCAAGAAGCTCAACACGGCCGCGTCTAATCCTTATGGCCAATCTAACACGACCGTTTTAAGGTTATGGTAAAAAAATTTACTTTTTCTCAAACCTTAAACTTTCATGTTTCATGACTCCTATAATGCTCTCTAATGTTTATTGTGATCGTTAAACTAGAAGCACAACCCGTTAGTGCTACACCATAGACTAGTTAAATGTTTATTAAAGTGTGAATGGAATGTGTAGATTTATGAGTCGTTCAAGCTCGAGCAAATCAGACTCGAGGAATGTGAGAGTTGGGTGTAACCCGAATTTGTCGGGTGTCACATTAAAAATACGAATATGAAACCACATGGGGTGGTATTTAACTATTTGATAGATGTCTTGTAGTATTGGATGAATATTGTGTGCTAAATGCATAAGTTGAAAGGTGTTACTACATGTTAATTGATAGTTGACATATAAAATGATGACAATTCACATTGTGTGGAAGTATATGAATATGAAACCACATGGGGTGGCATTTGGATTGTTGAATCAAATATTGGATGTGAGAATTTGAGTTTTGTTGAAATTGGTTAATGTTATGATATAATTGTATAACTAATAAAAGTGTCATTATATGTTTAGAATAAGTGACACATATAATTGGAGATGATTCACATTCGTGTGAAACTAATGTAAGACCATGATATATGGCATTTGGTGATAAGCCACATTCGTGTGGAGGAACATGTAAATCCATAATGATATGGCGTTGGTGTTTGTCATGTAAGTCCATAATAAAATGGTGTTGGAATTATCATGTAAGACCACTGGTGCGTGACATTGGGTTTGTTATGTAAGTCCATAATGATATGGCGTTGGTGTTTGTCATGTAAGTCCATAATGAAATGGCATTGGAATTATCATGTAAGACCACTGGTGTGTGGCATTGGGTTTGTCATGTAAGTCCACATTGTTGTGGCGTTGGGGGTAATCCACGTACGGGTGGGTTTAAATGATAAGTTAATTAAAATGAGTTTTTACCTATTAGTGAAAAATTAACTTGAAAGTATGATTATACAATTGTTGATATGAATATTGGATAAACAAATTGTTGCAAGTATTCATATGAATGATAAGTTGCAATAGAGTTGAATTGATGAATTGAGGTTTGAGTGAGATAACCCAAAGCCTAATGTTTGTTTAAAATTTGATAACCAATTGTTTGATAATGCAATTTGGTTGATAAAAGGATGATAAGTCACCATGAATAGTTTGCGACTTAGTTAGCTTCCATGTAGCGTCATGGAGTGGAAATTGAACGGTTAAAATGGTTGACTTAATTAAATGGGTAATGTTGACCCGTTAACAATATTTGGTGAATTAAATTGAGATTTATGGATTTTTGAAATAATGATACTAAGATCATTAGACATGTTTAATAATGTGATATATTGATTTTTAAATGTATTTTAAAACCCCGGAATGTTTAAAAATGGTTTTGGGCGTTTAAAACGAGAAAAATGGAGAAATTGTGCAGGTCTGGGAGTACCGTATGCTGTAGAGGGCGTACTGTACGCTGAACATAGTATGGTACGCCGGGAGGCTTCTGTCATACGCTGGGGGTTTGGAGTATGGTACGCCGGGGCTGGAGTCCATACGCCGGGCTGTGTAAAATTTCCGGATTTCGATTTTCGTGATGGATTTGAATCCGGGGGTTAATGGGGTACACTCACTTAGTTCTTATGAACTAACACTTGATTAATTGTGGTGTTTGCAGGTCATAAATAGGGACGGTTCGGAAATCATGATCGGGCAGGAGTTTTGAAGAATCAAACGTTAAGCATGTCGAAAGTTTGTGGTCACATACAAACTAGGTATTTATGATTTTGTGAAATGACTAGTAAGAAAACAAGCATGTTTAACATATGTAATTAGTTTTCACGCTTCCGAATGAAATGTTTTGTAAAATTTAAGATGAAATTTTTTGAGACCGTATTTTGAACACGTGTAATCACGTAGAGTTTTTGGGTGTCACAGCATGAGCAATACCGAACGTCTTATGAGTTGAAGTCACGCTAACAATTTGAACAAAGGTTAGGTTGTACTTGTTTGTGTTTACATATCATGCTTATTAACAAGACATGCGAAAATACATGCCATTTGGTACACAACATCAATGAATGCATCTTCTTTGAGTATTAAATAAAATTATTTAATTGAAGTGTGTGAAAAAAATATGCATTGAATTCTCTCATACTGTGTTATAAAGATGTGGCTTTCGGCATGTGTTGTATACAAATCTTAGGGTGGACACATTTTTCATTTCAACATTACTAGTATATCACATGGTCTGCATGTTTTGATTTCTTAACTGCTCCACCAGATGAATATAGAGCTTGTAAGTCCTATTGCTAATGAATGGCCATATTGATGTTTTGTACCTGGGTAGCTATGTTCATCGTTTATCACACATAACTTCCTGCATGCCACTACATGCTCTTTTGCATTTCCCAATCAACTCGAACTTACAAACCGTATTTTTGCCAAAACGTCTAAATTTGGTCTCTTTGTATATATGTCATCATGATCACATGTAAGCCATATCTTTATAACCAATACGATTGTGTTTGTTTTACTTAATCATTTGACTAACACGTAACTATTTTCTTTTCCATCGGTAAGAGTCGTATCCACCAATTTAACACACACAAGAACACCTGAAAAATAGTATGGTTAGACATTTATAAAACTAATAACAAACAAAATACATGATCGGTTTCATACAGACCATCTTGTTAAGAGATTCATCACCAACTGAAGCATAGTTGCTTTATATCAACATTTTTAAAGTTTTTATTAAAAGATATAAAACATGAAGGCTTGAAGAAAATTAAGAGAAATTAAATAAAGAAAATGAATAAAATATGCCATGAAGGAATATAATAGCGTTCAAATAATTTGCGCAAATATCAAGAAATCTTACATTGTTTTAATATAATTCATACACAAATCAAATAATATTGCATCATTTCATCGTAAGCCACAAACATACCAAGAAATCTTATGTAAAATAAACAATTAAAATAAAAAAATAAAGTTTATTAATGGTATAAGACACATCGTATTATAATTGCATATGAAACGATTGATTTGTCTCGTTGGTAGTCAACACCAAAATTAAGAAAACATTTAACAACTCCAAGTTAAGAAAACGTTTAACGAGTAGCATGACATCTTCTTGTCCTTTCACTCCATACCCACCCCCACCAACAGTCAGCTCTAAATAAAGACTAATTAGGCATCGAAGATTCTTTTAAATGAAATGTCTTGGGTTCAAACGCTCTCGAGCGAAAAAGGGGTCTCAGGTGGTTTTTTCAGTAGGGTTTTCAACTGGAGGTGGTTGTGATGGCTTATGAGATATGGTCCGAAAACAGTGGGTTTACACGATTGAAACCTTCGCCGTTAAAAAAAAAAAAAAAAAAGCTCTAAATAAAGAGAGAGAAATGAAATCCTGTCGTGGCGATCCTACGGTCACGATAATTAAGTGAAGTGGGTTGATCATCCACCACTTGTCGACGCCTCATTTGACTTCCCTATCTCACCCTCCCCCGTTTTAATATACACCCATTCGCCAATCCCAGTTTCAGTACCAGATACATTCATTCATCAATCAAACATCCATCATCATCATCTTCATCTTCATCAATGGCGGAAAAGTCTTTTAAGTACGTCATCATCGGCGGTGGAGTCTCAGCCGTGAGTTTCTTTCGATCGCTCAGCCCTTATTCATGTTTTCTTTATCCTTCTTTCTCCTCAATTCCATCATTCTACTGATCTGTTTTCGATCAGTGATCTAGAGTTAGTTAGCTGACAACGGGTTATGATTTGATGGATAGGTTGCCTTTGATCATCTTCTTATATAGAGATCTGAAAATTGTTTGTGTGTTTGTGTTTAATCATTTTGTATGCGAGTCATAATGATGTATAGTTGTATACATGTTGATTAAATTTACATTTTTTTAATACAGTTGTAAATGGAGTATGTTCATCAGGAATAGACTTTTTTCAATTTGTGATTCTGTATTTGAGCAGTAAGCTGGAGAAAGAAAATGCATACCATGAAGGGGAAAATTTTCAGATTGGTTATAGTTTTTATGTTAGGGTATCAAACTTATTGAAATTCAGGGTCTTATACAAACTTTTGAGAAGACTGGAGGCTGCTGCCCCTACCTCCTTTAGTGAAAACAACAAGGATACTGTCACACACACACATATATTGTGTGTGTGTATCCTATTTGTGTACTTATTCAACTCCTCATGGAATGAGACCTACTAATGATTATGTTCATATTCCTTGTTGTAATCAAGGTAGTCGACAGTTTTTTCCTGAAATTGCAATTTGAAAAGTAACTTATATGGCATCCAGTGTAGTTCTTCTGTAAGAATGATGGGTCTTTGAATTACATCCTTAATTTTACAAGTAAATGATTCTGTATTGTAAGTTTGTAACTGAGGACACACACACATTCGTAAAGTAGTTGGTATGGAGAGAAGTAAACTGAAAATTGGCAATTGCATTCCTTTATAGGGAAAATGGTGGCTTTGATTAAGCTTTTAGTATTGGAATTTCAGCTTGAAATTTAACTATGATGGATAATCATTTTCTGATTTTTTTCCAGCTTTATGTTGTAAGCACAGTTGGTTCTTATGGAAAATCATTCTAAATTTTCTATTGTATTTGCAGGGTTATGCTGCCAGGGAGTTTGCAAAGCAAGGAGTCCAACCAGGCGAGCTAGCAATCATTTCTAAGGAGGCGGTACCGTCATCAGTCTTCGTGTCTCTTTGATATAGTTTCATACAACTGCTGTTTTATCATTTAAAAAAAAACAAGAATACTTTGTCTTTGATATGTGTGCAGTGTGCTAAATTGCTTAATATTGAATGTATTAGATGCATTCATGCTTGAAAATATTGTTGACGGGACTACTATTTTGGATGATTTAAATGAAGGGGTAAAAGAAAAAATAAGTGTTCCTTTGCCATAATTGAATCGCTTAAAGTGTTTGCCAGCTTTACCAGAATTAGCAGAAGTACTCATTGCTAATTTTGACAAGTATTCAAAATTATGGTAAAGGAGTCCGTGAGTTCTTTGTTTAATAGCCAAATGGTTGCGATTAAGGGTAAAGGTAGATTGATAATTACTACACTCAAGTAATTGTTGTGCTACAGTGTCTGTTCATCTGGTGCTTGTTTTGAAGCCAATGTCTCTCTGAAAGCTACCTCTCTTTCTTTAGGGATAGAATAGTGCCTCTCTGATAGCAACCTCTCTTTCTCTAGCTATAGAGTTAAGGTTTCCCTACATTCCATCCTCTCTAGACCCTACCTACAATTTTGCTATGATTCGCATTTACTGGGTATGGTAGTTGTTGTTGGATAGCTTTTCTATACATGGTTCAACAATTCCTCATAATCATGGGCGTTTCTACAGCTTTTTAATATGATTGGTGAGTTCTGTTGAAATTCAAAGATGAAGTCAAATAAAATTTTTAAGTATGATAGTCACTTTATCCAAATGAAATAGCACACCTTCTTCTTTATAAAGATGTCCAAATTAATAGATTAATTAAAGTAGCACATTTTTGCTTCTAGCAGGATTCCATACTATGGCTCTCATTTAGTATCAGTCATCTTTATTCAAATTAGAAGATTCATCTGTTCTATTGTTGTTTACTATTCAAAGTCTTAATTCGTTATGCAATACTGTTTGTATGACTTTGCTAAGCTTAGTCTCATTAAATCTTTTAGGTGGCTCCATATGAACGCCCTGCACTAAGCAAGGCTTATTTGTTTCCTGAAGGTAAGTCATGTTTTGTTGTATGTATTCAAATTTTCTTTTAGAACACACACATTTTCAGTATTAGTTAATACTTTAGACACTTGTTAAAGCTTCACCTTAAGAAACTTGTAACTATTGCTTTTTTTCATCTATTATTATTCCTCAGGAGCTGCCAGACTTCCAGGTTTTCATGTCTGTGTTGGAAGTGGAGGGGAGAAACTATTACCAGAGTGGTACACTGAGAAAGGTGCGCATGTTGTTTTCATGTGACTGCATATGCAAAAAAAAAATATAAAAATGACATATTTTATTTTTATTTATCTAAAACCATGCAATGTTTTTACAACAGGAATAGAGCTGATCCTTAACACGGAGATAGTGAAGGCAGATCTTGCTTCAAAATCTCTTACTAGTGCAGCTGGTGACACCTTCAAATATAAAATTCTAATCATTGCCACTGGATCCACAGTAAGCTCTTGAACAGTGCCATCTCTTCTTTACATATATAACTCTCAATCTATTTTCAGGTTCTTAAACTGACAGACTTCAAAGTGGAAGGGGCTGACGCCAAAAACATTCTTTACTTGAGAGAGATTGATGATGCTGATAAGCTTGTAGAAGCTATCAAAGCAAAGAAAAATGGGAAGGCTGTTGTTGTTGGAGGAGGATACATTGGTCTTGAGCTTAGTGCTGTTCTAAGGATTAACAACTTTGATGTTAAAATGGTTTACCCAGAACCATGGTGCAGTAAGTCCACACAGCTCTTTGTTACTTTCATCTTATTTAGCAATATTAGCATGTCAAAACAGATTAGGTATACTGCATACATTCTGTTTTCCTTTTGGTTTTTTATTTTTAATCTTTGTAAATGCTTAGCTCATTAACGATGGATACCAAAACTCTTGTTACTACAGTAATCATTTTTTTTTTAATAGAGGAGTTTAGGAGGATGCATGTGTACATTATCTTTTTGTAGCAATTTAAATGAACCCCTTTATAATATAGGAGTTGAAACTAACTTAACAATTCTTTTTGCTGATTTGTGTCATGTTTACAACAGTGCCTCGTCTATTCACTGCTGATATTGCTGCTTTCTATGAGGGCTATTATGAGAAAAAGGGAGTAAATATTATTAAGGGTACAGTCGCTTCTGGTTTTACCAAGAATGATAACGGAGAGGTTTGTACAAATTTAACTGAAATCGCTTTGGATTCTCACTTTATTAGCTTTCTGTAATACTAGCAGTTGGAACATTTCAGGTTAAAGAAGTGCAACTTAAGGATGGAAGGGTGTTAGAAGCAGATATTGTGGTAGTTGGTGTTGGTGCCAGGCCTCTTACAAATCTGTTTAAAGGGCAGGTTGAAGAAGACAAAGGTGGAATTAAGGTTTGTGTTTCATCTTTTAAACAATTCATCCCCCTCTTCTCTGTTTATTTTATCCTATTGTGTTTTAGCTTAGGTTCTTGTGTGGTAGGATGGATCATGAGTGGTAAAGGAATTTAACAAACAGGATATACAAGTATTACTCATTGTGAATAACTAGAATTGACGATTTAGACATATCTAGAATGGGTCGATCCATGATTTGCTTATTTTTGATTGGTCAAACTGGTAAAATGAATAAAGAATTTGATTAAAAGGAAACACATGGAAAGTCCATGCAGTATATTCTTTCACTAGGATAAAACCCGTGTGATACACGGTTGGAGTCATTAGAAAACACTCATCTTAAAATATCAAACAAAACATATTATTTGAAAGATTGTTGTATATCATATGAAATAAATATTTCATATGTTAGAATTATGATTACTTGCAAATGTTTAAATAAATTAAAAATATTAAAATATATGAGGCTTATTATAAAGTTAGTTTAGTTAACATGAATCTTTTGGTACTAACATTTAATAATATTATCAAAAAATGAGTAATTATTAAATTTGAATAGCATATTATTTACTGCTTATAATTATGTAAATAACACAAATAAAATTAGAACTATAGTTGTAAATGTTAAAGTTATAATTAAAAAACGAACTATATAATTAAATGTTGTAAGTAGTTGTGATATTAAAATGACATAATTATATAATTTAAAGAATAATTAAATGTGATGTTCTACATCAATAATTGTGTTTCCAAATTAAATAATGAAGTAATTAATTTGAGAGGGAAAAATAGTCAAAACCTTCTTCTATGATTGACATGCGGCAAAACTAAACCTTGATTTATTATAATGTATAGATATAGATTTTATTGAAGAAAAGAGGATTATTATTTTAATGAGTTTTTTTTGTGCCAACAAATTTATATAATGTAATTTATATTCTTTTATATATGATAAGCAAACTATGTATTGTTTTCTGTTATTTTTTGTAGAAAATTAATGAAAAATGAATTTGATTATTTGGTTCAACTTAATATGAACCTGACACAAGTACCCCCTGTGAATACTCCGCCAGTATGAAAAGTTCTTAATGTTAATTGAGTGCCCGGTTAGAAAATCTCGAATCAAACCATTTGTCTTGGTCCCAATTCAACACTAAACAAGTCCGAACTAATTGAATACTTGTGTCCCAAATTTCAAGAATTGGGTCGTAATAAAGGATATAATTGACAACTCGAAGTTGTAGATTATCACTTTCCTGCAAGAGATCCGCCGGGAAAAGTCTTCCTAAATTTATACCATCCGAGATAAAGAAATAGATTGAAGCGAGCACTTGCGCCCTTATCTTACATCTTACAAGGAAAGGGAAAAATGACATTATATATATATAACATATTTAACATAGTTAAAGATAATTATAAACAAACCAAATCCTATTTATTTATTCTAATTAGAGATCCGGCTGAAATAGGATTTTAGGGATAAGAAATAAACTAACCAAACCATGGATAAATCCAAGCGAACTTTTCTTAAATCCAAGCGATCTTTTCGTAAGCGTTTGCCCCCGATCCAATCGGGGGATCGAATTGATTATAAAAACATGAGTTTAATTAGTCGATTTATTAGTGAACAGGGAAAAATATTATCTAGACGAGTAAATAGATTGACCTTGAAACAACAACGATTAATTACTATTGCTATAAAACAAGCTCGTATTTTATCTTTGTTACCTTTTCTTAATAATGAGAAACAATTTGAAAGAACCGAGTCGACCACTAGAACTCCTAGTCTTAGAGCCAGAAAAAGATAGGTTTACTCTTTATTCACTTGAATTCAAATCCCCACCGAACTCAAACACGGATTGAGATTTTGTTGGAAAAATCCAAGAATCCGGATTGAATTCTCGTGTCGTAAGAAAAAAAAGAATAATCTGGGAAGAATAAATTTTTTTATTGAACGTGTTGATTCATATTTATTTTGACTACTTTATTTTGACTACTTTCTCATATTTTATCATATTCTATTCATTTTTATTCGACCTTCCCGGAGTTCATTCTCCGGGCAACTCCGTTTAACCGGTGGATTCCTTCCAACTTACTTCTTTTATGATCTCATTGGAAATCATATAAAGACAATTCCTATTTGATATAGCTATTTGTGCAAGTATTTTACGATTAAGACGCAACTGGCTCTTGTACAGATCATTTATTAATCTACTATAACTATAGATTATGGAAACACTTACTCGAAATCTCACTTATCAGATTCCATTGTGGAAGACAGAAGTTGATCGTTAAAATGATAATTGATACAACAGAAGTACAAGCTATCAATTCTTTTTCTAGATTGGAATCCTTAAAAGAGGTCTATGGGATCATATGGGTGCTTATCCCTATTTTTACTCCTATATTAGGAATTACAATAGGTGTACTAGTAATTGTTTGGTTAGAAAGAGATAATAGGAAAATCAAAATATAGCAAGGATCAAAATTTAGGCTAAAAAGAGTACTTTATCTATAATCTTCTAAACTTTACTAATAAATTCATTGCGGGTTGGTTATTCGTCAGCACTGGTTTAGCTTACGATGTGTTTGGAAGCCCTCGTTTGAGCTGACGACAGCCATGCACCACCTGTGTCCGCGTTCCCGAAGGCACCCCTCTCTTTCAAGAGGATTCGCGGCATGTCAAGCCCTGGTAAGGTTCTTCGCTTTGCATCGAATTAAACCACATGCTCCACCGCTTGTGCGGGCCCCCGTCAATTCCTTTGAGTTTCATTCTTGCGAACGTACTCCTCTTTCTAGGTTGAGGAGATTGCTTGGACTTTCTTGTTAACCCTACCCGAAAGAGAGTGAGTGGTGGATTCAGAGAAAAGCTATTCTTCTTAGCAGTTTCACAAGTGAATGGAAGGATTCTTCCCCTGAGGGTGACTTCACTACCTGGATCCTCATCTCTTGAACTTATTCTTGAACCCCTTTCACGCTCATGTCACGTCGAGGTACTGCAGAAGAAAAAACTGCAAAATCCGATCCAATTTATCGTAATCGATTAGTTAACATGTTGGTTAACCGTATTCTGAAACACGGAAAAAAATCATTGGCTTATCAAGTTATCTATCGAGCCGTGAAAAAGATTCAACAAAAGACAGAAACAAATCCACTATCTGTTTTACGTCATGCAATACATGGAGTAACTCCGGGTATAGCAGTAAAAGCAAGACGTGTAGGTGGATCGACTCATCAAGTTCCCATTGAAATAGGATCCACACAAGGAAAAGCACTTGCCATTCGTTGGTTATTAGCGGCATCCCGAAAAAATGCACCAAAACCAAAGCAAGCCACACCTGCAAGAAATAAATGTATTCCAAAGATCTTGGGCAAATCCAAAGAGGGTTTTCCAAAAAAAGCAACGGGATCAAGTATGAGTTGTCGATCAGAACATATATGGATAGAACCTATAAAGGGGGCTCGAAAAACAAGTAATTTCTGCTGGGCTATTATCCTTTTTTTAGGTTCATTAGGATTCTTGAATGAATCAGGAAAAACCTATGACTGTACCATCTACAAGAAAAGACCTCATGATAGTCAATATGGGCCCTCACCACCCATCAATGCATACCAAGAGATTACTACCTATTTTGTTACTTGTACAAGTAATCCGTTGCAAAGAACTAGGAACATTTGCTGGTTTCTGGATTGATAACCATCATATGTTAAAATTGCTTGTTTATTTGGTTTAGATACTAGCCAGTGCATAATCAAGTTTTACAGCCTAAGATTTTATGTTGTTAATTATAGACCGATGCATGTTTTAAAACAAGCGTTCCGGATGTATATGCTGTTGGCGATGTTGCTACTTTCCCAATGAAAATGTATGGTGATATCAGAAGAGTTGAGCATGTTGACCATTCCCGAAAATCTGCAGAACAAGCTGTGAAGGTAATTAAATCATATTGAACTGGAGTAATTAATTGCGTATACAACTTTTAAAACTTCCATATTATGATTAATATCATATTTAATCAATCAAAAAAATTAATGTCCAGTTTCACTAAATACAGCTTATGATTATGACCATTATACTCTTCTCTTCTCCTTAAGCTTCAAAAACTGGGTATCCCAGTTCATGTTTTAAAGGAAGAGTACAAAATGGCATAAAGTCAAACTGGTATATTTGATGTTATGATTTTTTTTTGTTGGGTATTGAATTTTTTATTTTGTTTTTTGCATATGAATTTAATGGAAGAAATTAACTAGTTAACGTTTATGTATTCTGCAGGCCATTTTTGCTAGCGAGAAAGGAGAGGACATTGAAGCTTATGATTACCTTCCATTCTTCTATTCACGTTCATTTGATCTATCATGGCAGTTTTATGGAGACAATGTTGGTGATGCGGTTATCTTTGGTGACCATGATCCAGCATCACCAAAAGCCAAGTTTGGGTCATACTGGATCAAGGATGGCAAGGTTGTGGGTGCGTTTCTGGAAGGTGGTGCACCCGATGAGAACCAAGCCATAGCCAAAGTCGCCAAAGCCCAACCTGCTGCTTCCAGCTTGGAGATACTTGCCAAGGAGGGTCTTGAATTTGCCAGTAAGATCTAAGAGCTTGGTTTCCATTTATTAGACTGAACATGGATAACAATGTTTTGCATTTATGATTGGTTTGGTGTGTCTTTTTCATGTTGCATTTGCATGTTTATTTGGTTGTAGTAATCTTTGCCCATAAAAACATTAAAAAAAGTTGTTTACTCATATCATGTATCCTCATTATAGTACCTTTTGAAAGGGTTTTATTGATGTACACATAGCTAGACATAAGTCAGGTTAAAACAAGATCAAATATGTGAAAGGTTTAAACAGATCATACAAAAATAATAATAGTAATAGTAATAATAATAATAAAATAAAATAAAATAAAAAATCGGTGTTTCACAAACAAAATAGGTGCACACTACATGGATTGGTGTTAATGTGTTGGAATGATGTTTCTTCTAACTGGATAAGGGTCCAAAGCTTGTTGTAGACGTAGATTTAACAACATCTGGTACACTATAAGTTCGAGACCTTATGTGCTAGAATTTCAACGGTTTCAATTGTTTAATGCTTTAGGCCAGACTTAAACCGGATATCATCTATGCCTTGTTTTGACAGTGATTCAAACTCAAGATGTATCAAATAAAAAGTAAAGTGGATCAAAGTTTGCCATGGCTATTGGCTAACAGTATATGACTGTAAGCTAAAAATTATTGCTATTTGCTAATGTAGTCTGTATATACTTTGTATGGTCTCACTCTAACTCAATAAATAAGTATCAGACTATGTGTATTGTTCACATAATTTTTTTCTAGTCGCCTCAAGGACGTATCATCAATCTTTCAATTTTGTTTTCTACCTATGTAATAGTCGTCATTCACTCTCTCTAACTTTATTTTTGTTATTTAATTTTAAAATATAAATAAAACTTAAACATAACATTAATTAATAATAACAAATGACATAAATTAAAAAAAATTAAATAATAATAGTAAAAATTTATTATACTTAATAAATCAAAATAATTGGGGGATATTTGTCACAAATTTAGAGTATCACTACACTACTTTTTCCCGATTCTCTCTCCTAATAAATACATAACTTTTATAAATATTAATTTTATAATTATATATGCCTTTCTTATTTAAAAAAAGTTCTTAATGTTAAAAAAATATATTACATATAATAGTATTAAATACTAATTATATTATATATACATTTTATAATCAAAAAGGATTTCTTAATATAATAAAAAATATTTTAATATTAAGAAGCACACTTTTAAAAAATCAAATTATTATAAAATATGAAAATTTTCCAATAATTTGTGACTCATAAAATCTTTTTTATAATTTATAAATCATTATTTTTAACTATTAATTTTTTTATTAACTTGTGCAATAACAAACATCTTATAATTTACATTTTTAAAAAAAAAACTTTTTCAAAATGAAATGTTTAAAACCCAAACTTTGATAAAGGAATTTTTTTAAATACAATATTATTGTATTATTTTCTATGTAATGTTGATCATATTTTAAATAAAAAACTCATTTACAATTTATAAATTTGTATTATTAAATACTTATTTTTCTTTTATCCAACCCGTGTAATACACAGGATGCTAACTTAGTATCGCAAAAGCTCCTGTCGTGATGAACCCTGCGATGTATTGGTGATGAGTATATCACGCATCTTTTTTTTGATTATTCTCAAAGGAGAAGATAGCTAATGAGCTTATTATCTCAAGTTGAAACAAGTTGATAACATATCCGATTTGACCTATGGACGAATAGAGCACCTCGTTTACACGTGCGTCAATGTTTTCCATCAAATGAAATGTGAATAATCCGTTCTCTACCAAATATATATACATATATGGGGAATTAATAAAATGAAAATCACCTTTAGTTTGGAAAATCATGTAAAAATGTTTTTTTTTTTAATTTTTTTTATATGTTTGTGACAATATTTGGCTCACTTTTATGAGAAAATAAAAAATAAAAAAAGCACCGACATGTTTTCTTAAAAAAAATATTTTTTAACACGATGTAAAACATATATAACGTTGCGCCAAGGTGTTGCGAAATATTTTTACGTGACGCCACATATGTTTTACAATTGTTAACCCTTTCTTATTGCGATAACTGAATAACTAAACCTATTACTTTGGGCTCACATTAGAGTAAATCTAAAGATGTAGGTTTTTCTCTTTTTTTAATTAATGTAAATGAACCCTACATTATTTACATTAATTAAAAAAAACTACACCTTTATATTTACTTTAACATGGGCCCAAAGTAATAAGATGTAGTTGTTCGGTTAACCCAATAAACATGGGTTAACATACAGGGAGATGATCAAATGTTAACCCTTGTTTATTGCGTTAACCGGACAACTAAATCTTACTAACTTGGGGTCCACGTTAAAGTAAAAATAAAGGTGTATGCTTTTTTTTTCTATTTTAATTAATGAAATTAATGTAGGGTCTACTTACATTAATAAAAAAATAAGAAAAAACCTACACTTTTAAATTTAGTTTAATGTGGGCCATAAAGTAATAAGATGTATTTATTCGGTTAATGCAATAAAGAAAGGTTAACAAAGGAACCACACCCTACATGTATATATAGGGGTTGAAATTTTTAATAACCCTCTAAATGTGTACTAACCCAAATAACTTAGGCAATATGAAGCCAAATCTTACAGTGATGTAGGATCTCAACGAAAAAGAATTTGCACAAACACATAAAAGAACATACTCTTGTACGTGTAAAATAAAGTATTTGAAATAAAAAAAAACAAAAGATTCGGTTTGATCTTGACGGGTTATTCGAGTTAATAAAATAAGGAGGGTTAACAACAGATCCTTACCCTATATATATATAGATGAAAAATCAAATAAAAAGAGATTTTTGTCTAAGAAAAGTGAGAACTAATAGCATTTTAACATTTGCAATAATATTTTTTGTACTAGATTTTTATTTTTTTGCACAAAATTCTTTTATTGTTTTGTATTTTTCTTGTACTAGAAATTTGTGTTTCTGTATTGTGTTTTTTGTTTTTTAAACTTGATTTTTATTATTTTGTACTGCATTTTTTATTTTTTTTGTACCGACTTTTTCTTTGTACTAGTTTTTTGCTTCTTAGTACCGGATTTTTATATTTTTTGTACTGTATTTTTGTTTTTATACTACATTTTTCTTTTTATTATAACTAGGGCTACCGTACGAATGAAACTCTCTCCATTCATAAGTCCATACAAATGTTAAAGGATTATATGAATGGCTGCCATGAGAATGTAGGTGGTCGGCCAAATAAGGGTGGTAGTGCGAATGGTGATGTTCGGCCGACTAAAGGTGGTCATGCGAATGCGGACCATGAGAATAGAAGAAGCCATGTGAATGTGGATCTCCAACCGAATGAAGGTGATCATGCAAAAGTGAATATCACACAAATAGAAGGCCCCATTCGGCCCTCATGCTGGTTCATTCGGCATGTGGCCATTCGGCCAATCTGCAGCTCCTCATTCGCCTGGTTCGAATCCAAGGCTGTGCAGATTTCCATTGTCGGGTTTATGCCTAAATCATGAAGCCTTACAAGTTCCCACATCATCCTAAGCCATTTACATGTAGTTCCTAAGAGTTTGTGGCGGTTTAAACCGGTTACAAGTGGGTGTTCGAACCAAGAGGGTAAAAACCCTAAAATCGTGTGTTTGAGGTCGATATTACCTCAGATTTGGTGATCTTTAGCTCCAACTCCTTGTACTTTCACGATCTACACACTATTGTGGTCGTTTTGACACCAAAATGGCTTGATTTGGTGAAGATTTAAAGTTTCTACTGTTTGGGTTTCTAGAGAGAGTTTAGAGAGAGAAAGTGACGGGAGAGAGAGGGTGAGTTGTGGGGAAGATGAATGGCATTTATTGCCATTTAATTGTTCTTTAACGTTCTAACATGTTTGGGTTTGTTTGGTTTCGTTCGGTTTTGCGTAGGAACGTAGGTTTTTGGTCGTTTTCGTAACGAAACGTTACGGTTTTAAAATTAGAGTTTATTAATTTAAGTTAGGTGGTAATTCCTAGTAAATTAACTAATATCTTTTGTTTATTTTACATTTATGAAAACATTAAATTTAATTGTTTTAATCGAATCGTACAGTTGTCACGCGTATTCGTTCGGATCGTCACCCGTATGAACACGACGATAACTACACTCTTCGATGTGATTTTCTAATTATTGGACATCATTCAGAACGTTAAACTTTCAGATATATTCGAACAGATCGTCACCTATACGAATAATCCGTCAATTTAGCATTCACGTAACGACATTCGTTATTGTTTTGTTCTATACAATCTCGCATACGTCTATACATAATAATGTCCTAACTAACATTTACGTAATAGTTCTGTGTTGTCAGTTAGGTTTCTGACTGTTAAACCATGGATTTGAAACATATTTATGAAATGAATGTGTAATAGTTCTGTGTCAAACATCAAATGATAATAGTATACATGTAATACACATAGTTCGTACCTGAGTTACTGTACAAGTTACTGTTCCGGTTACGCTTCCGGCACTGATGTTACAAGTCCCTTCTAGAGTCATTTACCATTAGTTGGCGCGGGTCAACCGACGGTAACGTAGATGGTACCATAGTGTAACGACCCATTTTGGGATTGTATTAATAACATAATGTGTTGTAGTGAATTCTAAATTATAAAGTGTGTAATTAGATGATTATATGTTTTAAAAAAAGTGGGTTGTTAAATAACTAGTAACTAACTTGGTTTGGTTAGTTAAAACTTGTTAAATGAAAAATTAAATGTTGGGGGACTAAAATTGCCAATTGGTTAAACATGAAAAAGGGGTTTAATTGGTAAAATGGTCAAACCAGGTCAACACAATTGTGTTTCCTGGTAGTCGACATTCAGAGAGGAGAAAAGGGAGAAAAAGCCCTAGTTCTTGCCATTTGATCCAATTCGAAGTGTTCTTGGACTGAAATTCATGGATTGAAGCTACAAATCAACAACTAACGTGATTACTAACAAGAGGTAAGTGTTAGATTGATGTTTTGGTTGAGAATTCGTGATAGGAAGATGAAGCCATGAATGGGTTTTCATCCAAACTCTGAATTGGGTGTTATTGATTGCAAGAACTTGTTGATTTGATCTTGTAATCATGTTATAAACACCCAAACATAAGATTCCTACATAAAGAGTCAATATGTGAGGATTTAGGTGATTGATAAATCATGTGGGTTTGGGTTTACATATTAATATGGTGAAATTGATTGTAAATTATTGTTATGTTGATGTTTTAGAAACAAAAGGGTTGTCAAAACTCAACAAACATATATAACTTATGATCTTTGCAAAAATTGAAGAAAAGATGGAATTTTGATATTTGAGTATAACTAACAACATGGGTAGATTAGTTTCTGCACATGAGTTGTTTGATAAAAAGCCTCAAAGAGGTTTTGTTAAACTTTGAATTGTAAATGGTAAGGACGATTAGAAAAGCCTAACTATATGATCAGTTATTATACACTTTTGATTAGTTGGGTTAATTGGAAGTAAAATAGGTCAAATGAATTGGATTATATAAATAACACATGTGGTGTGTTCATGTTATTGATTCTTGTTATACATGTATATATATAGGAAGAGGAGGTGAATCTAGTTCTAGAAGACTTGGAAAAGAATTGGAGATTGTTGATAGCTCTCTAAATCAAGGTAAGTTACCCATTTTGTTGGACTTGTAGTTTTAGGATTAAGTGAGTCCATACTACAAGTATTTGTCCATTTTTAGCATATATGTGATTTGCTGTTTTGATTGAATTTGACATAAATGGTCATGGTTAGTGTATTGTAGTTGCATGATTCACATGGGTGTGAACATTCAATTAGTGATAATGGTTGATTTGATTTACAAAAGTGTAAACAACCATCATAATGTAGAGGTCATGATCCACAAAAGTGTAGACATTAAATCGGCTTTGTGCATGCTTTGATTCATGATGTGCACAAAGTAGTTCAATTAAAATTAACAAAATTACAACTAAACTAAGCATTAATTAATACTCTAGATTCTCTAAAACTAAACTACTGACAAGCAAGTGAACCTATCGAAACTAGTAAAGCAAAAACAACGGACGGATATCGAACCCGCAGACTTCCACAGAAAAAAAATGCTAACTAGACTCAATTACTTATCTATACAACTTTAAATTAATAAAAATTATAATTTGAAAAGGGGGAGGGGTTACTAAATTATTAAAATTATACTAAAAGAAATAAATGACCTAAAATGACTTAAGACTAAATAGAAAAAGTTAACCAAGAAGTGATGATGATGAAAGTACTACCTAGGGGTGAATCATATACATGCTTAACACCTCTTATATTGATTTTGGAACTATTGTGAAACCAGGATCTTGAGATACTAACTTACAAGTAACCTAGAGCATTTTCGACCATTCTCAAAGATGTCAACCAAGATACCTAAAATTTTTTAAACTACGTGTTTTTATGGACTTCTTTCACAAATTACCCAATCCCATCAATGACATATCCAAAAGACAATATACCTCACAGAAACAAAAGTATCAAACACATCAAAGTGCACGGAATAACTAGGAACCTCAAATTGGATTCGCTAAACAAAGAATGTCAAATTAACTAGAAAGAATCTTCTCACAAAGACTTTAACTAGTAATCAAACATACGAGACAAACCGACAATCTCTCACTTTACAGCTTTTGAGATTGGTTAAACATTTAGAACATCTAAAGTATAAACATCATTCCTATGGAATACCACGTCTAGCAACCCATTTAATAATCAATAACGCACAGTAATTGATCTAACATGAACCTATGTTGTGAAAGACATTCATCAAATCACATGAGGAATAAATGGTTACACCATAAACACTTCTAAATATTCATACACATCCAAGAATAAAAACCAAGTCTTTATGTCATTGAATCATCACAAACAAATGTTCCATAACCAATAAAATCAATGTTAAACATGTGTATTCATCACAACCTAGGTACTTCTAAGGGTCTAGCCCACAATCATTTCATAAACAATGAAAGATCCTATGGAAAACAAAATAGAAAACATCCTCATTCAATAGAAAAGAAGAAGAAATCAAAAACCGATTGTTGTGCACCCTTGATTATGAATCCTAGGGCTTCCAAATGTCAAATCTTGCCTTCCAAGTCTTCCAAGCACTCCTGGTCACCTCTTCCCTCGTCCCAGATTGTGTGTAACCCTAAAAAATAACTCCCAGCCGTTTTTAATCGATCTAAACATTTTTTTCTGGATTTTCCTCTTCGTCGCGTACCACGACCGAAACAGAAGCACCCTTTGTGTAGCGTGAAGGGTTTCGGAAACCGACAAATTAGTTGAGTCAACCCAATGATTAACTAAGGGTCATTTCGGTCTTTTCCACCCCTTGCGTAGCACGATAGGGTTGCATGTGGTTCTTGCATAGCATGTCAGGATTAGAATTCCTGATTTCTTGTTCTCTCTATGTCCTGATCCATCCTCGCACTACCTGGAGCTCTTTTCTTTGCGTTCTTGTACCAAATATCTTTGTTTATGACCTGCAAGCAACAATTTACAGAACTTTGAAGTACCAATTATAAACAAATAAAAATATAAACAAATATGTACAAAAACCAAAGAAAACAAACTAATAAACAGATGTGTTTTGCAACACATCACATCCCCACACTTAACTCTTTTTCGTCTCTGAAAATGACTTATGCAAAATGGAATCACAGTCAAGCAATAAGATCTCAAATAAATTAAGCTTATCATATCAAAATCATATGCCTTGGAAAAGATTGTTGGTATGTTTGTCCTTCTAAACCCATATACTGACTATTTAGTTCCTTAATCATGATCCTTTGTATTCATGTTCTAGCACTCAATCCATGAGACCCACACTTAGAAAAATTTAGAAACAAATCAATCCCTCATTCAAGCTTTCAAGGAAAAGGTTTTCCTACCATCACATATAAACAAACTAAAAATTACTAAAATCAAATTTTTAAGATGGAAGCGAGTGAAACTATGAGCATTTTTCTTTTAGTTATCTATTTTTGTTTCTTTGAACCTAACTTAGTGGTGTTTCAGCCAAGCTGTAACCCGGCGTGTGACACATAAGTTGCAGCTCATTTTCTCCCTTTTAGTTCTAGCTCAACTCGTTTGGTGGAATGAAGTCACCATAAGACTCGAATTTATTTTCATAAAAAGAGTACTTACTTGCCAAAATCAGATTTTAAAAACATTAGTTTGTTATTATGTAAAGGTTCCTTTAATAACAAGAAAACAACTTCATTAATTCCAAATTCCCTAAGATGTTTCCCACAAAAATCATGCACTTAAGTAATGTTATATCAATCCTACAGAACAAATAAATCAGTTGAGCCTACCCACATATCTCATAACCAAAGCATAGATCAAATCGGTTTATTATGATTGAAACCATAAAACTTGATTTTACTATCATTTTCCACTTAAAAGTTGCAACCATCTTAACAAGGGTGAAAAAAAAATTAAATTTATATACAAAAATTGAAAACAAAAGACTCACATAACTTAAATTTTAAAAGTAAAAACGTAGTTTCCCATCCCCACACTTAATATTTACATTGTCCCCAATGTAGAGATGAAAACAACAAAAGATAAAAGAAAGTGAAAACTAGAAAAGACTTAGCTGGTTACAAAACAAAACTGTCGAAAGCCAGTCTTTCCCAAGAAATAACTCCCCAAGCTAGATGTGCTCCAATCAAGCCACAAACATACAATATCATCTACACGAGAGCAAAGCCAATTAGATATCATAATACCAAAAGATGATAGAACCACAATCAAGTTTCAGTTAACATCCAACCCTTACCTCCCAAAATAATCAAGTTCAAAGTATCCCAAATACAAGACTAGCATGATAAACATCAACAAAATAAAAGCATCCAAATACATCCTCACACCAGTCTTCATCATCTCCTTCTCCTGGCTCATCTTGCTGCTCGGGTCACTGTAAAACTCTGGGATGTCGATATGTAGTGATGTCATCAGGTAACGCATACCATCCTCCTGTCTCCTCTGGCCTGTCATGTACCACTCTCTATGCTGATCGTGATAGTTGTCTACCCTATCCCAAAGTGACTCCAAAGTAAATGGGTCAGGAATGGGATCCCGGAGTGGGTACTGCCTTGGAGGCATATCTCTCCTGAAAATGGGTCTCTGACGGTGTGTCGGGATAGAGCCTCTCATAACATCCGTCGCCGCAGACCCATGCGGTGGCATCACCTGTGGTCCCACCACAAACCAGCCCATCTGGGTGGATCATCACTCTCAACTATTCCTACCTTACGCATATCCCTCAAATCAATCGGGGGGTCACCGGCCCCACAGTCATCAAATCAGGCCTATATCTATCAAAAACTGCTAAGAAATCTGCAATCCTATAGATATAAGGCCCCATATCCAACCTAGCTCTAGCTTCTCCCCTCCTGCCTCTAGCAAATGACTGAGCCAACACACAGGCTATGTTAGCCTCTCTACCCCTCACCATGCAGTACAAACAAAACAAATCAATCCAATTTACCTTCTCCTCACCTTAAAATCTGCCAATCACAGTACATGCCAAAACCCTATGAATGTAACGTAGAACTGGATCTTGAATCTCAGACTCCACCATACTAGTAGAGAATGGTGAATCAGCTATAATACCCCAGAACTCACTCAGATCAACCTTACTCAAACATAAATCCGTATTCTTCTTAGATGCACCTCTAAGACAAGTAGTGAACCTAGGTGACAACACCTCCTCCTTAGTGTAAAGCCTAGTAGCCACAACAAACGGTGGGATAGACATCTCAAAAACTCTCCTCCCTAGAGCAAATGATAATGTATCCTCATCCTCAAACTCAGCATCATCATATGTAAAAGTGGAATGAAACTCTAAAGCCAACTTCTTACACTCATGCCAATCACATCCTAAAACATTCAACCACTTTTGCCCTAGGAGCATCTCAATACTATCACTCTGCCCTAACTGACTCAACAACTCCCAGTTTATGTTCCTATGATGTAACAGCTCAAGGGAAACAAACATGTCAAGCCTATCACTCTCAAATGTACCAAGCTCAAAACTGAGAAGTGTGCGCTCGCGAATCCTGCAAGTTTTTACAGTTGGCACTCGTTCAGTTCTGAAAACTTTATATTCCTTTCATTCCTTTGAACCTGAACTGGGGAATCTGGTTCTCCCCTTGGGCGTGGAGCTGGCCCTCTTCTTCTTTTGGATGCAGCTCGTGATGATTCTGCTCTTGACATGTCTGCATTAAAGTTAGAAAACACATAGAGATGCAATGTTAGCGCAAGAAACCAGACAATGACCGTTTAGCATTTCATTCACGATCAAGAAGGCAATTCAATACGGATTCAAACCTAATCAACATTCCATCAACCAAACTGATTTTTAAATTGATTCATATCAAACATTATGTGAGTTACACAACAAAAATCCATTCAAAATCAGTTTCTATTACCCTAGCCATACCCAATTTTTTTCATTATCAATCAAAGCACTAATAAAATTCTAGAAAGTTACCATATCACAAGGTATGAATGAATTTCAGTAAATCAACTAAGTGAACCTACAAAAATGAAATCTATGGGCTGCCATTTAACAAGAACAAAGCAAAAACAACCAAATTTAACCTAAAAAGCAACTTGAAATGAAGAAAACCAAACAAGGAGCCACAAAAACGAATTTATGGGTACATTACCTGATAGTCGACTAAGAAACACTCCTAAAAGATGAAGAAATGAAGAACTCTCTCTTTCCTTGGTGTAAGAACCGTCGATGGTGGTTTTATGGTGAAAATGATGGAATGTGGTGAAAAAGATGACGAAGAACGGTGGAGGGATGGTGTAGGGTGGTCGTGGGTGGTGGTTTATGGTGGTAGAGGGTGGTAAATGGTGGTAGAGGTGGTGGAAGAGAGTGGGTCGTCAATGGTGTTGTGTGGGTGAAATGGGATGAATTTTTGGGTTAGGGCTTGAACAAAAGGGGTTTTTACCGTCTGTAAAGACGTCGCGTAGCGCGACACATGGCTCAGAAACTCCTCGCGGTACGCGAGGAGATACTGACCCGCGCTTTGACCAATATCTGTCGCGTAGCGTGACAGATTCCCCTGTGTGTCGCGTGATGCGACGATGTCTTTTTTCCAGAGACTTTTCCAGATTTCCATGCCTTAGCCAAATTTTCACACCAAAATTTCACAAACCTACACCAAAGACTCTTAGGAAGAAAGCACATGCCTGGTGGCCCCCAATTTAATTTTCCTTGCATCAAAATGTTCAAAGAACCTGCAAAAACATTGAAACACACAAAAACGAAAAACAAAAACAAATCAACAATGCTTAAAATGACTAAATTACACATTTCACACTTGGGTATTTATTTCAAGAACCCTTCATCCATCCTCTCACTCGGGTTTCTCGAGAAGGACCTCTTCCTCATTGCTTTCTTCCAATGGTCCTCTGATGTAATGTTTCAACCTATGACCATTCACTTTCCATGTGTTTCCATCCACTTCATTTTGCAATTCAATGGTACCATAGGGAAATACTTCTTCAACCACATAAGGACCTGTACACTTGGACTTAAGCTTTCCTCCAAACAATTTCAATCGGGAATTGTAAAGCGACACCCGATCACCCTTCTTAAACTCTTTCAAACCCTTCAACTTCCAGTCATGCAATGATTTGACCTTTTTCTTGACACTTAAAGAACATGCATAGACTGCATCACGAAGTGCTTCCAACTCATGGATTTGGAAAAACCGTTTCCTCGTCGCCTCAGTAAGATCAAGATTTACCGTCTTGAGAGCCCAAAGAGCTTTATATTCCAACTCTACGGGAAGATGACATGCTTTACCATAGATGATCATATAAGGTGTGGTGCCTAAAAGTGTTTTGTAGGCCGTTCTAAATGCCCACAATGCATCGTCTAACTTTTCGGGCCAATCTTTCCGACTCGTCCTAGCGGTTTTCTCTAAAATTCTCTTCACTCATCTGTTTGCATTCTCCACTTGACCGCTTGTTTGTGGATGGTATGCGGTTGCCAAATGATGAGTGACCCCGTAGCGTTGAAGAGCCTTTTCTAACATGGTGTTACAAAAGTGCATGCCACGGTCACTAATAAATGCTCAAGGAGTTCCAAATTGGCTAAACAACTTCTTCAAAAAATTAATCAATCGCCACGAGTATGTACCTATTCCCTTTTGACATAGGGAATGGCCCTATGAAGTCAATACCCCACACATCAAAAACTTCTATGACTTGGATGGGGTTTTGAGGCATTTCATTATTTGATGAGATGTTACCGGTGCGTTGATAAGGATCACATTTCTTAACAAACTCGAGAGCATCCTTCACCACCGAAGGCCAATAAAAACCACAATCAAAAGTATTTTGAACGGTGGAATGGTGACCATGATGACTTCCCGTCAAACCCTCATGACAATGCTTAAGGATTTCTAAACCTTCCTTCCTACTCACACATCTCCTAAGCACTCGATCTCCTCCTACACGATATAGGTACGGGTCATGCCAAATGTACTTACTCGCATCCCTGAAGAACTTCTTCTTCTGTTGAGTGGTCATACCCTCAATTACCACTCAATGAGCAAATTAGTTTGCCAAATCAGTGAACCATGGCATACCTTGCTTCTCCGCCTATACAAAATCAATCACCTCATGAGGTAACCTATCTCCAATCTCCTCCTCACGAATCTCACTTCTCTCCAGATCCTCTAATCGGGAGAGATGATCAGCATCCACATTCTCTGCCCCTTTCTTGTCCTTAATCTCTACGTCAAACTTCGATAACAAAAGAATCCACCTAATTAAGCGAGGTTTGGCATCTTTCTTTGCGAAAAGAAATCTCATTGCCGAATGGTTGGTAAAACTGTGGTCTTAGAAAGCACAAGATATGATCGGAATTTGTCAAAGGCAAACACTACCTCTAGAAGCTCCTTCTCAGTGGTGGTATAATTCTCTTGAGCATCACTAAAAGTCTTAATAGCATAGTAAATGGGATGGAAGTGTTTCTCTCGCCTTTGCCTTAAAACAACCCCAACTGCTTGGTCACTAGCATCACACATGAGCTCAAATGGCAAGCTCCAATCAGGAGCAACTAAGATGGGAGGCACTCACTAACTTCTCCTTCAAAAACTCAAATGTGTTAATGCATTCCTCATCAAGCACAAATGGGACATCTTTCTCTAAAATATGGGTCATAGGCCTAGTGATTTTTGAGAAATCCTTAATAAACCGCATATAGAAACCCGCATGACCAAGGAAACTCCTAATGGATCTCACACTAGAAGGTGCTGAAAGTTTACTAATGGTCCCAATCTTAGCCTGATCTACCTCAATACCGCTCTAGAGATCTTATGTCTTAACACTATCCCCCCAGTCACCATGAAGTGACACTTCTCCCAATTCAGCATCAACTTGGTCTCCACACATCTCTTAAGCATCCTCTCCAAATTCAACAAACACCGATCAAACGATCTACCATAAACTGAAAAGTCATCCATGAAAACCTCCATCGAGGACTCTATCATATCCTGAAAGGTAGCTACCATACACCTCTGAAATGTAGTTGGAGCGTTGCATAACCTGAATGGCATGTGACCATAAGCATAAGTGCCATAATGGCATGCGAAGATGGTGTTTTCCTGATCGTCCGGTGCAATGGGGATCTGGAAATACCCTGAAAAGCCATCAAAGAAGCAGTAAAACTGCTGGCTGCCAAACGCTCCAACATCTGGTCAATGAAGGGAAGGGGAAAATGATCCTTCCAGGTGGCATCGTTAAGTTTCCTATAATCAATTCATACTCGCCACCTCGTGACCGTGCGAGTAGGAATGAGCTCGTTCTTCTCATTCGTGACGACAGTCATCCCCCCTTTTTAGGGACAACCTGAGTTGGGCTCACCCATGAGAAGTCAAAAATGGGATAAATCAAACCTGCATCCGTCAACTTCAACACCTCTTTCTTTGCAACATCTTGCATATTAGGATTTAAACGTCTCTAAGGTTGTACCACCGGCTTATACTCATCTTCCATGAGTATCCTATGTGTGCAATAAGCAGGACTAATGTCTTGGATATCTGAGAGTCTCCAAGCAACAGCACTCTTATGAACCTTCAGCACAACAAGCAAACGACTCTTCTCCTCCTCACTCAACCTAGAAGAAATCACAACGGGTAGAGTTGAATCCTCACCTAAAAATGCATATTCCAAATGGGAAGGCAAAACCTTAAGCTCTAAAGACGGTGGTGACTCTACTGATGGTTTCTTACTCTCCTCTCTCAACTCATCAACCTCTAAAACCTCAGAAATCACAGAAACACTCTTCTCAATCATCTCTACCTCCTCCTCACTACTCTCAACTACCAAATCAGCTCCACGCACGTACTGAAGACACCTATCTACGTGTGGCATGAATGAATTTATGAAGTAGACAGAATGAAACGGATCACTAAAATCATCTTGATCACCCAGATGTCTCATGGACTTCACAACCTCAAATGTGACAGTCTCATCACCCACTCTAAGAGTGAGCTTACCATCAAAAACATCAACGACGGCCTTAGCTGTCCGTAAGAAAGGACGACCTAGAATGGTAGGAACAGTCTCATCGGCCTCCATGTCAAGAATCACCAAATCAACGGGGAAAACAAAATTTTCAACCTTCACTAGCAAGTTCTTAACAATCCCCCGTGGACATTTGACCGTCCGGTCAGCAAGAGAAAGTGTCATGCGCGTCGAAAGTAGATCACCAAGGGCTAGCTTCTCATATAAAGAATAGGGCATCAAACTGATGCTAGCACCTGAATCCGCCAACGCGTGCCTCTGTGTGTCACTACCAAATAGACATAGGATTGTGAAAATACCCGGATCTGTCAATTTCTTCAGTAACTTGTTCAGAATCACCGCAGAACACCCTCCACTCAATGGAACATTAGAAAGCTCCCCTAAACGATCCTTCCGCTTCAACAAATCCTTCAAGAATTTGGCATACTTAGGCATATGGTGAATGGCCTCAATAAAAGGTAGATTGATCTTCAATAGTTTAAACATGTCAAGAAAATGACCATACTCCTTAGCATGCTTTTGATGAGCTAAGCGAGCAGGGTATGGAAGACCTGAATGATCAATCTTAGGATCGGGCCTAACCTCAACCAGTCTCTTCTCAACTGGCTTCTCCACAGTAGACTCACTGTTAGGTGCTGTACTTGCTGGGCATGGCCTCGTGTGCACCCCTCTAGGAGTCTCCATCTCTATCTCCTCATCCACCGGTTCCTCTTCAACCAACTCAACTAGTGGGACAACTCTATCACCTCGCTTACCACTACGAGTGGTAACTGCTTTGACATGAGCATTTGGTTAGGCTGAGTACTACCTGAAAACTCGCCTTGGGGCCTATCATCAAAACACTTAGCAATGTCACATACTGATCTCTAAAGATCAAGAAAAGCATATTGTTGGTTTTTCAAAAGAATGTCATACTCAGCGAGAGTTTTATGAGTAGTAGCATCCTTAGCAACCAACTGGGTCAACAACTCCTCTATCCTACACATGTTACCACCACCACCACCACCACTACTACCCCCTCCCGATGTGTGACTCGGATTACTACCAGATGAGTGACCCTGCAACTGGTTATGAGTTAACCCAGATTGGAAACCAGGGGGATGACCAGAAGAACGCCAATTGAAGTTTCGGTGGTTTATCCAATTTTGGTTGTAGAAGTTATTGAAAGGATTAGTGTTACCCCGACCTTGACCTCCTAAATAATAAACCTGCTCCCAAGTAACCACTAAACACTCAGATGTAGCATGACCACCCCTACAAATCTCACACCTATCAACCTTCATCTTCAACTCCTTCACATCTCTTGACAAGGCTTCAAGAGCAGCTGCCACACTAGTATTCGTATTGACATGGTGAGCTCCCCTCACTGAAGAGGAGGAACTAGTAATAGGAGTGGAATTCCTATTAGCAAACCGCTGCTCATACTCAGCCACATCAAAAGTCTCAAACATATCATTACACTCAGCCATATCCCTCTTACCCATGAGGTGGCCTCCTTCAGATGTATCAAAACGGGCACGATTCTCATAAGTAAGCCCATTGTAGAATTTCTCTACAGGAGCCCAATCAGAAAGACCATGTTGGGAGCATCTGCTAAGAAAATTTTGGAATTTTTCCCAAGCAAGGTATTATGGCTCATCAAGTGCCATTTGGAAAAAAATGGATCTCATCACGAAGGCGGGCCGCCTTGGCAGGTGGAAAGTACTTCTTAAGGAACGCATCCCAAAGACTGCCCCATGTCGTGAATTATCCTGGTGAATGCGAGTCAAGCCAAGTGGCGGCCCTTCCTGCAAGTGAGAAAGCAAATAGCTGCAGAAAAATCGCATCTTCAGTGGCACCTTGCAGATTGAAAGTACCACAAATGCGATGAGGCAAGCTATGTGTGCTGGAGCATCCTCATCATCACGACTATTAAACTGTGAATTGTTAATGACAATCATGATGTACGATGGTATCTGCCATGAGTTTTCATTGGTGATGTTTGGCACAGTGATGGGATTATTAAGTCCCGTGAAACCCTCGGTGGATTGTTGGTGAACGGTAAGGAAGACGTGGGCTAGAATGGGGGGAATAACTAGATGATGATGGTGTGGAATCAGAAAGATCAGGAGAAATAGGAGTGGAAGCACTTACCTCGCTAGTAGAACCTTCTGAAAACTCCCGTGAATCACTCCTTGATGGTAATGAAAGCACAGGTGGCGGTCCTTGTGAGCGTAAGAGTAAAATACCCTGTCAAACCTACAAATAAAAATAATAAAAAATTTATTAAAAATAAAATAAATTAAAACTGAAACTGAAACTAAAATAAAACGAAATTATGCACAGATAAGAAAAGAGAACTAGTAAGCACAATCGACAAAGAAGTTCCCGGCAACGGCGTCAAAAACTTGATGTGCACAAAGTAGTTCAATTAAAATTAACAAAATCACAACTAAAATAAGCACGAAGTAATACTCTAGACTCTCTAAAACTAAACTACTAACAGGAAAGTGAACCTATCGAAACTCGTAAAGCAAAAGCAAGTCTGGATATCAAACCCACAAACTTCTACAGAAAATGCTAACTAGACTCAATTACTTATCTATACAACTTTGATTTAATAAAAATTATAATTTGAAAGGGGGGGGGTTACTAAATTATTAAAATTATACTAAAAGAAATAAATGACCTAAAATGACTTAAGACTACATAGCAAAAGTTAACTAAGAAGTGATGATGATGAAAGTACTACCTAGGGGTGAATCCAATACATGCTTAACACATCTTATATTGATTTTGGAGCTGGGATCTACGCGATTTCACGAGTATTTGATCATTCGATTCGCATTCCAAGGTGCGTACATACCCCTTTTTACATTTTACTGTTTTGGGGGATAAAACATGTGCAATCAAACATTTTTAGATACATATCACTTGCATGAGTTAGCTGTTTACTATAAGTGCGAACATAACACTAAAAATTATTACATATCAAACCGATTAGTTTGCTGTAGTGCAAAGCGTGGTAGTTGAAGATAGATCTATTGGGTTTGACAAGGCTCACTTGGTAGATTGTAGGTCTACGCAGGTGTTTAACTAGACAATTCAAACATTACTATTGTTTCTGTTAGACAATAGTGGAAAGGCAAACAAACATTTAAACAGTCAGCTTCGGTGCCGACCACTTATGTAAATAGTACAATGACTAGCTATCATTAATATGCAATTTTTGATTATGTGATATGCAAACATTACATTTCAAACAGTTGTTCAAACATTTGTGATTATATACAAACTTGTGTATGAACCAACCTTTGTGTTGACTATACTTGCATGTTTTCTCAGGACGCTAAAGCACGAGCACGAGCAAGCATGGACTAGGATGTTGAGTCTCATGCATCAGTTTCTGTTTATTTGTTTATTTAAGATTTTGAACATTATAACTTATGTTTTTGTAACTGTCATCTATTGACATGGATTTTCAAACGCTTTCGCAATGCTACTTTTGTATTACATTTGTGACCCAAATTATGTTTGAAAAGCATACAGTGGTATTTCGCTATGTCTAATGCCTGAGATCCTGGTTTGTCACGCCCTAAACGGTATGGTTCTATTAGTGGGAAATTGAGGGTATGACAAGTTCTTAAACGTGATCAACACTTTCTTTTTAGCCTTTATGTTGTCAGTTGTTATTTGGTCATGGTTTGTTTAATTTGTAAAACAGCCGTTTAATTATTTTAGGTTATTAGTTCTCTTTGCCCAAACATGCTACTAGAAATATACTAATTCAAAATATGTTGAGGTGATGACAAAAGATTCTTGTAAAACAAAGAACTTCTCTTTGGAGGAAGATCGGTTAAATTGACAAAACTTGCTGTTGGAAAATAACGACTGATGAGCACAACCACTGTAGCCAGACAAACAATAAACTGCGGATTGACCAGCCGCGGATGCTTCTCTTCCGATTGAAGAACTGCTTCACCATCAGAAGATCAAAAGCGGAAGATTCGCCAAAAAGAAGTACCGCTGAACTTATCTACCTTAGAACACACTAGCTGACCATGACACCTTTGGAAGACAACCATTGCATCGGAAGACATCAAATGACTCGAAAGAAAATCTCCTATTCCGAAATAACTGATTGTTTAATCAGCTTCTGATGATCATCTTCTGAAAGAATAACCACTGAACATCAGTACAACTGCTTCAACCTTGGAAGACCTGAAGACTCCTGAAGACTCTTGTTTTCGTTGTTGTTGACTTTGTATTTGTACTTGTCTGTTGATTCAGTGTCTGTAACAGTGTCAGCTATTTGTCTTATTATTTCTTGTCTTGTATCTCATAATGTTGGGTATTTAAGTCCCAACATTCTCTGAGTAAAAGGAATTACTTCCCCCAAAAATCCTTGTGTTTTCTATCTGTTCATTTCTCTCTTAAATGATGATCAACCCATTGCCTATCTTATTTCAAGAAAGAGAAGGCTCATATTGGCTGATGATGATGAGTCTGACCTTCCCAAAACCACCACAGCTCCCTCACCAATAAGGTTAGCAGATGCTGAGAAATCACAAACTTCTCCAATAAAGGAATCCTATTCACCTGTTAGGACATTCCCTTCCGATGAAGACCTTCGAAAGATAAATAATAAAGAAACGGAGAAGGAAAATATGATTCTATCTGGTCTAGAAGCCACTGGTCTCTCAGGAGATGAATTGGTAAAGACCTATCAGGAACAAATTGCCCGGTTTGATCAGCAACAAGATAAAGCCTATCAGGCGGAGAGGGGGCAACTAATTAAGTTTTTGCTAGATGATGGGAAGTACAAAGTTGAAAACTTCAGCAACTGGGATATTACTAGCCTCAGAAATGAAGCTGAAGTCTTATCCAAAAGAATAAAGGCAGAAGTCAAGAAGAAAAAGACCATTAAGCAGAGGAAAAGAATAAAACACATCCTCATCCAAAATCAATGGGGACCAAAGAATACAATAACAAGATGGGGAGATGATATTCTGTTTGATGAATGGTTAAAGTTCAAAAGAGAGAACAATGATCACCCTGAGCTTTGGAAAGAAGTCACTTCTCCTTCTCCTTCTATACTGACTTAGATCAAGGATGCCAACCCAAGCACAATGCTTGATTATTTGCTAAATGCACCTATGGGACGCCTAGGTGTTGGGTCTGCAGAATCTCCATCTGCTGTCAAATTCAGACCCTGGGTTGATGTTAATAAGGAAATCCTTCCAGATCTTCTGATAAACTATGAGCCTCATCAGCATGCTGTAGTAAAGAAGGTACTTGATTCAAATGATCAAGTGATAAGAAGAGAAATAATACATTGGCTGACTGGAGCTCCTGTTCCTTTGGGTCTACCTTTTAAATCCCAGCCTCCTCAGATCAAAAACTCCAGAACCAGAATAAAAGATGGTTCTACGAATCTGTCTCCAAGAGCATGGCCATTGAAAGATATAATGGTTCAAGAACCTTCTTCTCAAATTTGGATGAGATTCTCACCCTACCAATTGATGATCTGAAGAAACTGTAGCACAAGACTCTGGATAATGCTGATACAGAGTATGAGGTTCTGAAATATGTTAGAACTCTTAGAAATAATATTGGTCTGGGTTTAAAACAAAAATAAATGGTTTTGGCTTCATCAGTCCAGAGGGAGATTGTTGGAAAATAAGGACTGATGAGCAAAACCACTGAAGCCAGACAAACAATAAACCGCGGATTGACCAGCCACGGATGCTTCTCTTCTGATTGAAGAACTGCTTCACCATCGGAAGATCAAAAGTGGAAGATTCGCCAAAAAGAAAACTTCCGCTGAACTTATCTACCTCAGAAGACACTAGCTGACTATGACACCTTCGGAAGACAACCATTGCATCGGAAGACATCAAATGACTCGGAAGACAATCTCCTATTCCGAAATAACTGATTGTTTAATCAGCTTCTGATGATCATCTTCCAAAAGAATAACCACTGACCATCAGCACACCTACTTCAACCTTGGAAAACCTGAAGACTCCTGAAGACTCTTGTTTCCATTGTTGTTGACTTTGTATTTGTACTAGTCTGTTGATTCAGTGTCTGTAACAGTGTCAGCTATTTGTCTTCTTATTTCTTGTCTTGTATCTCAGAATGTTGAGTATTTAAGTCCCAACATTCTATGAGTAAAAGGAATTACTTCCCCCAAAATTCCTTGTGCTTTCTATCTATTCTTTTCTCTCTTTCTAAGCTAGAAACTAAACAACAAAAATAACTGTGTGCAAAACTTTAGACGGAGCTAATACCAAAGCTTTGACTAAGTGTCTAAAGCCTTTGTTCCTGATAAAACAGCTTCACCTCCGGGTTTCTGTTACTCAACAATTGGTATCAGAGCCTTGCCCTTAGTCTTGGTTTAACCATCAAGACTAAAACTCAAAGCTCTCGTTGATATCTGGTTGTTTAGTTTTCTGTGTTCTATCTCTTCTGTCTTTCCTTTTTTTTTTCTAAATCTGCAGGAGTTTGGTTTTTGAACTAAACTGTGTTCAAAAATCATTCTAACAAACCATTTTAAGAACTCATCACTCGTTGATTTACTCATAACTGTTTGTGAACCCATGGCAGAAAAATTCACCTTAGACCCCCATAACACCGGTTCTGCCACAAAGCCACCAATCTTGGTTAGGCATCAATATAACATTTGGCAGAGACGAATGTTACATTTCCTATTCAATAGTCACACATGATGTTGGAAGGCTGTCATATTCGGACCTCATAAACCAATGGTCTTGAACACGGAGACTGGAGACCATGTCCCTAAGGATCCTCGGAATTACACCAAAGAAGACTACCAGAAGTTAGAGCTTGATGCAAAGGCACATGCTCAACTGGCTATGGCCCTCCCTAATGAAATATACTCTTGTCTTCTTCACCACGAGTCTACTAAAGACTTGTGGGATGCTCTAAAAGAGCAATTCGGTGGTACTGACGATGTTGTGGCTAATACCAAGGAGATATTAGCTCAACAATATGAGACTTTCTGCCAACTAAATAATGAGTCACTGGCTTAGCAGTTTGAAAGGTTCACTTCTCTCTTAAGTGAACTAAAATTAGCTGGTCAAGTGTATCCCTAACTCTGTTCTTAATCGTTTCTTGAGAACTCTTCCTGATAAATGTGAAACTTATTCCATTGTCGTGAGATCTTCTCTAGACTTCGGCAAACTCTCACTTACCCAACTCACTGGTAAGTTGCTCTCCTTTGAGCGAGAGATTGACCAAAAACGAAAACTAATAAAGTCTGGTAAATCAAATGAAGAGTACTTTCAAGGGAACATAGCTCTTCTCAGTCATAACTCTGAAACAAATGATCATGGTTATGATGATTACATAGACGTAACTACTGGCATCACCTCTTCTTTTTCTTATGATGACCACTCTCCTATTTATGATCATCTGTGCTTTATCATGGATGATCTCCATCAAGTTCCAAGTTATGACTTGGAAGAGATGGACATTCTTCATCAACTGGCCCTCTTGAGTATAAGAACGAATAAGTACTACAAGAGGACCGGAAGAAAATTTCCTGGTATTCATGGGAAAACCAGGATTGGCCTAAATAAGGCTAAGGTCCAATGCTAATAGGTGCCATGGCACTGGACACTTTGCCAGGGAATGCAAAAATGTTCCCAACTCTAACTCTTCACCGGATGTGACTTTCCCAAACACACACTCACATACTTCTTCAACACGTTTTTCTTCTTCGTCTTCTTCTTCCTCACCTTTCGGAAGGCACAACAATTCTCAGGAGTCAGCACACATTGTACAGAACTCTCCTTCTACCAATGTATAATATGTACAAGCTGCCAATGGTAGCATGTATCAGCTCACTCCTGCCCCTCTTCAAATTGTTGCACCATCCCCTTCACAAATAAATGCACCAGGCCCTTCTGTCCAGTCCTCTTCTCCTAGTCAACCGGCTCTTTTTACTCAAGAATACGTATACTGGAGCAGCCTGCCTGAAGATGTAGGCTATTCCCTAATCACCTCTGAACCAAGAGAATTTGCTCTCATGGCTGTTGGTGACTGTTGGTGCATAAATGTCCCTAGTTCAGTTTTGTAATTCATTTGTAATTGATCTTTTGATGTATAAAGTTTATTGTGACAACCAGAAAACTTTCGTTTCTCAAACCGTCTTGCTCCTCAAACACTACTGACACCAACCAAATTTGGGGACGAAATTTCTTTCAACAAGGGGATGATGTGACACCCGGCAATTTCAGGTAAATTGCGACTCTTACATTCTTTACATTTCACATTCATACTTGTTGCATTTCATTTAATTATGTTTAATTAGTTGAGTTGAACACAAACAACTGCGAAACGATAGTTCGAGGAACTATCGAATCGTACATTGCACATTGGTTTTGGAAACCAAGTGTGGCAAACACAACACTAACACAAAACAATAATTTGGGGAATTATTGAATTGTGCATTACACGTTGATAAAGATTAATCAAGCGTGCAAACACTTCGTAAGACACGAACACAAACTATCGAAGATAATTCGAGGAATTATCGAAACACACACACGAGTCTCACGAACGTTGGTGATCAATCAAACTTATGTGCTATTTTATGTTTATGTGCTTAAACATGCATTAGATGTTTAAGATAAACGTTAGGAATCGAGTGCGAGCGAAATTGAATCATTGAAATAGAAAAACAAGTAAATGGACCCATCGTGGTACGCGAAGCAAACCGGGAGTCGAGACTCCCGAATCCCATTGCGGTACGCGATGAGATTTTTGATCGGCCTCCGCGGTACGTGAAGGCCATGCAGATCGAAAATTTCATAAAAACCCAACCCAGTTCATTTGTTCGATTTAATTCTCTCACCATCGACTCTTTTCTCTCAAATCCGACCAAGAACTACTGAAATCGAGCCTTCAGACCTCTGGAGTCACGTTGGAAGCCATCCTTGGTGGTTTGGATGACATTGGAGCCCTAGAAGCTTGGAGGAGAAGACAAGGAGCTTGGAACGACCACCAAACCAGTAGATTGGCATCATCAGGACCTGTTCAAGCTTGAATTGGTAGCTCTAAGGTAGCTTTACATGTTTATTTGTTGTTAGATAGTACATGCAATGGGTAAAAACCCACATGCAACTCCATATGGTTATTGTGCACGGATTTTTTGGTGATTTGATGTATTAGATGAGTTATATCTACTGATTTTATAGTTAGAAATGTTAGATTCGAGTTTTAGTTGAGTTATGATTGATTTGATGATGTTTTTGTGAAACTCGCCAAAAAAGGAAACTTTTATGTGCATGTCGTAGATTTGTGATGATCTAGACATGTTAGACATGTCTAGATGTTGTCAAATGCATATTGGAGTGTTTAGAAACACACTTGGGTGATTGATTTGGTCAAAAACATGATTTTGAATAAACTTTCTATAAATGGAAACTTTTGTAAATCAAAAGACGGCTTTTGATGTTTTTAAATGATTTGGTGAACTTTGATTATTGAAACATGTTTAGAAATGGTTTTTAACATATTTGGTAACTTGGATTTGTGAAAACGAACTTTTAAACGGATACTTTCCAAATAAGGAAACTTTATTTGGGCAAAACGGCATAAATGGTGATTTATGCGCAGACGATGTGTTTTAAGTGTATAAACGTGTTTTTACAAACATACTAGAGTGATTTGTTTTATGAAATGAGATTTCATAACCATACCTTCCAAAAATAGAAACTTTCTAAATATAGAAAGTTTCCCGAAACAAGAACATTATGATTTTCAAAACTTGCTTCCGAGTAAGCAATACGAGTTGGGTCATAGGATGCAATTTTGGTGTCTTATTTGCATTAAGACACATAAACACCACAATCGTGTCACCAACGATTCGTCGAGTCAACACACACACACTCGGTTGAGCACACCGACACTTGGAGTTGTATGGGATACAACACACCACAAAACACATACTCACACCTATATGGTTATAGGTGCTTACTAGCAGGACTGCTAGCACTCGCAGGTAGCGAGCACACGAAAACCGGGAAACTGCACTATCAGGTGAGTTCACGGCCCCTTTTTACATTTTCTACCTTTGGGGGAGAAAACATAGCATACAACTGTTTTTGAACAACATACACACTTTTGGTTACTTTTGTACATGCTAATATCGTATATGCATATGTGTGGCATTCATCCACAAAACTGATAAGTCCTCATTAAACACACCTCGAACCGTTAATAGCGCGTTGCGCTTAGCGTGATAATTCTGAATAGTACTATTTGGGCCTGACAAGCCCCATTGTTGCGCGCCGTATGGCCACCCCGACTGGAGGTCGGAACAGTGCATAATTGACCAAACAACATTCCCATATCTTGGATGGATATGACGGGAGGCAGCATGTTAGCTTCGGTTGCGAACCCGCATATGGTATAACTCATATTGACTAGCTATCAATGGATATTGCATTGTATTGAAATGTAGACCTGCAAACATTTACTTTAAGCATTTTGATGTTTACTGCTGATATAAAACCTGTGCTCTCACCAACCTTTGTGTTGACCTTTTACTCGCATGTTTTCTCAGGTAACTAAAGCACGTGCACGAGGAATCTAGGATGCTAGGATGGAGTCCATGCATCTACTATAGTTTCTTAGTCTATTAAACATTTGCTATCATTTGGTTGTGTCACTTTATGTATTGTTAAACTACTTTAACCGCTTCCGCAACTAGTACTCTGCAATGTTTTGGAAAAACTAATTTATTAACGTTTCCGCAGTTTATGAATTATATTTGTTTGATCTATTAAACTTCCGCAACTCTGATTTTACAAACTGTTTTATCCAAGTAATTGGATGTACGTATGAAACCAAACATGTAGGTCTCGCAACGGAGAGACCGGAGACTGCGATCCTGCAAGATCACTCGAGTCGCGCCCCTTCGCACAGGCCGGGAAGGCCGGGGTGCGACATTTATCATTAATGAATTCAGTATTTCCATATTGTTCTTAATGTTTATGTGAGTTGATATGTGTTTGATTATGTTTAAAGTTAAATTTTTATGTCTTACAGACCCATTCGGGCGAATGGCTCTAAGAATGAACCATTCGGCCGAATAAACGCTTACAGAATGACTTGGGCGACCGAATGAGTCATTCGCCGAATGACTCATTCGATTGACCTGTCCATTCGGCTAAGTCATTCGCCGAATGAGTTGCTTCAGCCACTCATTCGGCCAAATGACGACAGTCTTTAAATACCAACCCAGTTTGTTTCAAACCTAACTTTCCCGAGCCCTCCTTTTTCCCAGAGCACTCCAGTGTCAAACCCTAGAAGATTTGAGCGGTTTTTGCTGTCCAAGTTCGATTCTCAATCCGTGGTGTTCGATCAAGCATCAAAGTTCATCCATTACCTTCGGATCACCACGGTTGATGTCGGTTTCGATTGGCAAACCCTGGAATAGGATTCCGCACTATTCCAGAGGCTGTCGAGCAGATATCCATTGGAACCGGATAGTTTCTAGGCTTCTACTTGGTCCTACAAAGTGGTATCAGAGCCTTGGCTCTTGATTCTGCTCGATTTCCATTCAAAATCATCATATTTTTGATTGGTTGTTAGAAATCTGTGAAGATGCTAAGGTTCTTGTCCCCCAAGTTATTGTTCCATTCAAAATCAGTGGGTTTTTGTGGTGTTTTTGTCAAAACAGTTGTCCCAAATGGTTGGTAATCATGTCGTGATGTTCTGTACCAAATTTGGTGCTTAGATTTGGTCTAGATCGAAAGTTATCGTGATTTTTGCAGCTGAAAACCCTAGATAGCCCGAATGAGTCACCTGACCAAATAGGTTTGCCCGAATCAGCCTCATTCGTCGAATAGCTCCATTTGCCAACTCATTCAGCGAATAGCTCTCTTCGCCTACTCAGTCGGCGAATAGCTTCATTCGGTCAACTCATTCGCCGAATAGCTTCAATCGCCAAAGCCATTCGGCCAACATTTCATTCTGTGTTAGCTCATTCGGCTAGTGCCTTCATTCGCCAGTTGTATTCCATTCGGTCCCCGACATTCGGCAATAGTTGCTTCATTCGGCCGGTCAGTTTGAAATTTTTCCAAGTGTTGGATATTTTTGTTCTTGATTCTATGGAAGACTTAGCATTGATGGCTGATCAAAACCATCGTATTCAGACATTACTGTTGACTGAAACTGAGACAGGGAACTCCAATAAAGCTCCCAAGTTGCTATCCTTAGATGATTACCCGCGCTGGATATACAGGTTTGAGATTCACATCAATGGAGTGGACACTAACTTATGGATTATGATTAAGGGTGGTTATCTGAGGCCTCTGAATGAAGATGGGACACCAATGTTAGTCACACGGATGACTGAACCACAAAGGAAGGTTTATGATTATGAGAAGAAAGCCTATGCTATCCTGTCCCAGTCCATTGCAACTGATATCTTCCATCAGTTCAGAGAGTTTACATCTTCTAAATATTTGTGGGATGATTTGCAACAGAGATATGAGGGAAATGATGCGTTGAAAAACATCAAGTCCAAAGCATTGAGGAAGGAATTCAACAGCTTCATGTATGTGGGGAACGAATCACTGGATGATCTGATTGCAAGATTCTACCATCTTCTGAGTGAGCTGTTCAATCATCAAGTTAAGACTACAACTCAGGAGAAGATCCAGTGCTTGGCAAATGCTCTACCTCCTAAGTGGGAGTCATTTTTGATGGTTTTTAAACAAAATGAGATGATGGCAAACATGGACATCAATGATTTCATGCAGAAGTTGAAAGAGCAGGAAATTGAAAACAAGTGGAAAGCTAAGAGAGTTGCTCAAGTCCAGGACCCTTCATTATATTATTCTACACCCACTGTAGACAAAGCCTCTTCTCATGCTCCACTAAAGGCATCTTTTGTTTCCCAGACTACTGAACCTCCATCTTTCAATCAGATTCATTTAAGTCAGTCAACCTCCTCATCCAGCTCTCAGAAAGAACATCATCAGCCTGTCACCGGTCTGAAAACAGATAATTTTGATAAAGTGACTGTAGAGATTGCCAAGGAGCACATGGGTCTTTTGTCAACTCTTGTCAGCTCCTATCATCTGACTAATGATAATTATTCTTAGATAGATCCAAATGATATGGAGAGGATTGATATCATGTGGGCTCTAGCTAGTGCTGTGAGGAGAGCCAAGGAGTTTGTGAGAAGAACAGGCAAAGACATTAACCTGAACAAGGAGTCTAACTTTGGCTTTGACATTGCATCTGTCACTTTCTATAATTGTGGGGAGAAGGGTCACTCCGCAAGACAGTGCAAACAACCAAGGAAAGCAGGGAACAAGAATCCTTTTCAGCATCAGAAGTCTTCTACAGCTAATCTAGAGAGAAGACTTGTTCCTATTGACTCTCCTACTCAAGCTGGTTCGTCAAATGCAAGCAAAGCATTGATGGTGCAGCAGGATGAAAGTGAAAATTGGGACTTCAGATTCAATTCTAATAAGGGGGAACTGGATAAAGCTTGTGTTGCTGAGATTCAGAAGACGGATGATCAAGTGAAGAGAGCACTTGTAGAGAAGCACAGATCACTATAGAAGAAACATCTGGTTCAGAGTCAGAAAGCATGTGATGTGTCGGTTTATATATATAGAAATCCTAGTTCAACACTATCGAGTAATAAATCGAATTAACCTAAACCGAACTACAAACTACAGGCAAGTGTACCTGACGTATGAAGTATAGCTAAGGAAAGTCCGGATATCGAACCTAAGGACACGGAATCGTCTAATAAACCCTAACTGTAAACCTAACGAAATAAGAAACTTACTAAATTTAGAAAACGAAATTTGTTTTAAGAAAATGATTTTAAACAATAAAGAATTAAAGAAAACAAAATAAATTAACTCAACACCTCAAGAACTAGAAAACCAAATACGAAAGAGATTCTACCTAGACTAGGAATCTTAAAGGAATCCAACAGTTATCAGGAATGCTTATTTGAATGACAACGGATCTAATGATACAACCAATTCAGGAACTTAAGGAATGCTAGATCTCCTATTCAGACAATCCAACACTTAAAAAGATCCTACTAGTCGTGTAAAGCTTACCGGGGTGTAACGATGGATTACCGAGTCGGTCTCTCCAAACGGGCAATACTTAAGACTTCTATGGTTGAATAATTAGGTCAATCTCAACAACCACAAACAATCTAATCTAGATTAAGTATGAATTTGAAATACATGGCATAAACAATCAACAAATAATCCAATGATCATGCAAATTACCCGAAAACCCGTTTAAACCACGATATCCCAACACCTTGTTACTTGATTAGTCTTTAAAGATGGTTATCCCACTGATTACAATCTGATTATATGAAATTCTTATGATTTACTAGGATTAGTCAAATCACAATTAGGTTAAGAACGAGTTTTTAGCCTAAAATCATGTAAAAATCGAGTTTTTATCGAAACCGAATCAAACCTTTTTCACAAAATAGTTTAAACATATAATCAAATCATTCACAATAGTTTAATAACATTCACAATCATTCACAATCAGATTCAAATCAAAAGCAATAATTCGTTCAATCAAACAAACCCGAAAAACCGAAAAACATCCAATAATCATCCGTAATCTAGGTAGAATTAAAGATTTAGCCTAGAATCACCATCCAAACATTCCTAAACATAAAATCAGATCCAAACATGATAGAAAATTCGAAAACAAACTGAAACGAAAAACTACGATGCACAAACAAACCCGAAAACGCAATCCGAGCACTTGTATACGCGATCTGAGCCTCCCCCGAGCGTCCGAATCGATCCCCAAGCTTCAAAATCTTCAAAAATATTTTTCTCTTTCGTTTCCAGCCGTCCTTGGGTGATTAGATCGCGAATTAGGTTTTAAAAATCGTTAAATAGCTGAATTTTTGCACATTATCACGACCTGGACCATAAAAACAGTTTACTGGGCCTAAAAAGGAGTCCATCGGGGCGGTCAAAGGCCCAAATAGGCTCGGTCAACGCGGGAGAGAGCCGGTCAAAGAAGGAGATGGGGCGCGCGGGTCGTGGACTATCCGACTGGACCGAATCCGGGTGAGGCGCGGATCACACGCGGGTCATGTGTGTGTGTATGTGGGTCGCGCGCGGGTCAAAGGGTCACCCGGCCGGTTCTCGCGGGTCAAGGTGGCTTTAGGGCTGACGTGGCGCTCCCAGCTTCTGCCACGTGTCTCCTGAGATGCATCTTTGGCAGATTTGCATAATACCCCCCTGCACTTGCTGAAACCCATTCGGGCGAATGGCTCTAAGAATGAACCATTCGGCCGAATAAACGCTTACAGAATGACTTGGGCGACCGAATGAGTCATTCGCCGAATGACTCATTCGATTGACCTGTCCATTCGGCTAAGTCATTCGCCGAATGAGTTGCTTCAGCCACTCATTCGGCCAAATGACGACAGTCTATAAATACCAACCCAGTTTGTTTCAAACCTAACTTTCCCGAGCCCTCCTTTTTCCCAGAGCACTCCAGTGTCAAACCCTAGAAGATTTGAGCGGTTTTTGCTGTCCAAGTTCGATTCTCAATCCGTGGTGTTCGATCAAGCATCAAAGTTCATCCATTACCTTCGGATCACCACGGTTGATGTCGGTTTCGATTGGCAAACCCTGGAATAGGATTCCGCACTATTCCAGAGGCTGTCGAGCAGATATCCATTGGAACCGGATAGTTTCTAGGCTTCTACTTGGTCCTACAAAGTGGTATCAGAGCCTTGGCTCTTGATTCTGCTCGATTTCCATTCAAAATCATCATATCTTTGATTGGTTGTTAGAAATCTGTGAAGATGCTAAGGTTCTTGTCCCCCAAGTTATTGTTCCATTCAAAATCAGTGGGTTTTTGTGGTGTTTTTGTCAAAACAGTTGTCCCAAATGGTTGGTAATCATGTCGTGATGTTCTGTACCAAATTTGGTGCTTAGATTTGGTCTAGATCGAAAGTTATCGTGATTTTTGCAGCTGAAAACCCTAGATAGCCCGAATGAGTCACCTGACCAAATAGGTTTGCCCGAATCAGCCTCATTCGTTGAATAGCTCCATTTGCCAACTCATTCAGCGAATAGCTCTCTTCGCCTACTCAGTCGGCGAATAGCTTCATTCGGTCAACTCATTCGCCGAATAGCTTCAATCGCCAAAGCCATTCGGCCAACATTTCATTCTGTGTTAGCTCATTCGGCTAGTGCCTTCATTCGCCAGTTGTATTCCATTCGGTCCCCGACATTCGACAATAGTTGCTTCATTCGGCCGGTCAGTTTGAAATTTTTCCAAGTGTTGGATATTTTTGTTCTTGATTCTATGGAAGACTTAGCATTGATGGCTGATCAAAACCATCGTATTCAGACATTACTGTTGACTGAAACTGAGACAGGGAACTCCAATAAAGCTCCCAAGTTGCTATCCTTAGATGATTACCCGCGCTGGAAATACAGGTTTGAGATTCACATCAATGGAGTGGACACTAACTTATGGATTATGATTAAGGGTGGTTATCTGAGGCCTCTGAATGAAGATGGGACACCAATGTTAGTCACACGGATGACTGAACCACAAAGGAAGGTTTATGATTATGAGAAGAAAGCCTATGCTATCCTGTCCCAGTCCATTGCAACTGATATCTTCCATCAGTTCAGAGAGTTTACATCTTCTAAATATTTGTGGGATGATTTGCAACAGAGATATGAGGGAAATGATGCGTTGAAAAACATCAAGTCCAAAGCATTGAGGAAGGAATTCAACAGCTTCATGTATGTGGGGAACGAATCACTGGATGATCTGATTGCAAGATTCTACCATCTTCTGAGTGAGCTGTTCAATCATCAAGTTAAGACTACAACTCAGGAGAAGATCCAGTGCTTGGCAGATGCTCTACCTCCTAAGTGGGAGTCATTTTTGATGGTTTTTAAACAAAATGAGATGATGGCAAACATGGACATCAATGATTTCATGCAGAAGTTGAAAGAGCAGGAAATTGAAAACAAGTGGAAAGCTAAGAGAGTTGCTCAAGTCCAGGACCCTTCATTATATTATTCTACACCCACTGTAGACAAAGCCTCTTCTCATGCTCCACTAAAGGCATCTTTTGTTTCCCAGACTACTGAACCTCCATCTTCCAATCAGATTCATTTAAGTCAGTCAACCTCCTCATCCAGCTCTCAGAAAGAACATCATCAGCCTGTCACCGGTCTGAAAATAGATAATTTTGATAAAGTGACTGTAGAGATTGCCAAGGAGCACATGGGTCTTTTGTCAACTCTTGTCAGCTCCTATCATCTGACTAATGATAATTATTCTTAGATAGATCCAAATGATATGGAGAGGATTGATATCATGTGGGCTCTAGCTAGTGCTGTGAGGAGAGCCAAGGAGTTTGTGAGAAGAACAGGCAAAGACATTAACCTGAACAAGGAGTCTAACTTTGGCTTTGACATTGCATCTGTCACTTTCTATAATTGTGGGGAGAAGGGTCACTCCGCAAGACAGTGCAAACAACCAAGGAAAGCAGGGAACAAGAATCCTTTTCAGCATCAGAAGTCTTCTACAGCTAATCTAGAGAGAAGACTTGTTCCTATTGACTCTCCTACTCAAGCTGGTTCGTCAAATGCAAGCAAAGCATTGATGGTGCAGCAGGATGAAAGTGAAAATTGGGACTTCAGATTCAATTCTAATAAGGGGGAACTGGATAAAGCTTGTGTTGCTGAGATTCAGAAGACGAATGATTCAAGTGAAGAGAGCACTTCTAGAGAAGCACAGATCACTATAGAAGAAACATCTGGTTCAGAGTCAGAAAGCATGTGATGTGTCGGTTTATATATATAGAAATCCTAGTTCAACACTATCGAGTAATAAATCGAATTAACCTAAACCGAACTACAAACTACAGGCAAGTGTACCTGACGTATGAAGTATAGCTAAGGAAAGTCCGGATATCGAACCTAAGGACACGGAATCGTCTAATAAACCCTAACTGTAAACCTAACGAAATAAGAAACTTACTAAATTTAGAAAACGAAATTTGTTTTAAGAAAATGATTTTAAACAATAAAGAATTAAAGAAAACAAAATAAATTAACTCAACACCTCAAGAACTAGAAAACCAAATACGAAAGAGATTCTACCTAGACTAGGAATCTTAAAGGAATCCAACAGTTATCAGGAATGCTTATTTGAATGACACCGGATCTAATGATACAACCAATTCAGGAACTTAAGGAATGCTAGATCTCCTATTCAGACAATCCAACACTTAAAAAGATCCTACTAGTCGTGTAAAGCTTACCGGGGTGTAACGATGGATTACCGAGTCGGTCTCTCCAAACGGGCAATACTTAGGACTTCTATGGTTGAATAATTAGGTCAATCTCAACAACCACAAACAATCTAATCTAGATTAAGTATGAATTTGAAATACATGGCATAAACAATCAACAAATAATCCAATGATCATGCAAATTACCCGAAAACCCGTTTAAACCACGATATCCCAACACCTTGTTACTTGATTAGTCTTTAAAGATGGTTATCCCACTGATTACAATCTGATTATATGAAATTCTTATGATTTACTAGGATTAGTCAAATCACAATTAGGTTAAGAACGAGTTTTTAGCCTAAAATCATGTAAAAATCGAGTTTTTATCGAAACCGAATCAAACCTTTTTCACAAAATAGTTTAAACATATAATCAAATCATTCACAATAGTTTAATAACATTCACAATCATTCACAATCAGATTCAAATCAAAAGCAATAATTCGTTCAATCAAACAAATCCGAAAAACCGAAAAACATCCAATAATCATCCGTAATCTAGGTAGAATTAAAGATTTAGCCTAGAATCACCATCCAAACATTCCTAAACATAAAATCAGATCCAAACATGATAGAAAATTCGAAAACAAACTGAAACGAAAAACTATGATGCACAAACAAACCCTAAAACGCAATCCGAGCACTTGTATACGCGATCTGAGCCTCCCCCGAGCGTCCGAATCGATCCCCAAGCTTCAAAATCTTCAAAAATATTTTTCTCTTTCGTTTCCAGCCGTCCTTGGGTGATTAGATCGCGAATTAGGTTTTAAAAATCGTTAAAGAGCTGAATTTTTGCACATTATCACGACTTGGACCATAAAAACAGTTTACTGGGCCTAAAAAGGAGTCCATCGGGGCGGTCAAAGGCCCAAATAGGCTCGGTCAACGCGGGTCAACGCAGGAGAGAGCCGGTCAAAGAAGGAGATGGGGCGCGCGGGTCGTGGACTATCCGACTGGACCGAATCCGGGTGAGGCGCGGATCACACGCGGGTCATGTGTGTGTGTATGTGGGTCGCGCGCGGGTCAAAGGGTCACCTGGCCGGTTCTCGCGGGTCAAGGTGGCTTTAGGGCTGACGTGGCGCTCCCAGCTTCTGCCACGTGTCTCCTGAGATGCATCTTTGGCAGATTTGCATAATACCCCCCTGCACTTGCTGAAATCCATTTTTAAGCTCCGAAACTTCCCGAAATTCAAATTTTTAACCCAGAAACATCTGAAAATTATATTTTAGCTTCCCAACTTCATCAAATTTATTCCGGCTTCGGTTTCTTCGTAACTACGAACGTTTATTTCCGCGAAACCTATAAAAAATGACATTAAAAATAAAAATAAGTAAAAATTCATTAAAATTTAATAAAACTAACTAAAAATCTAATAAAATAAAATAAAATAATATAAAATAAATACTAAAAAGATGTGTAAATAACTACACATCAAAAATCCCCACACTTGAACTTTGCTTGTCCCTAAGCAAACCTTAAACAACACAAAACGAAATCTAATTCACAAACGTTTCACATCAAACAAAACTGAACATGGGTTTACGAATTAATTACACAATCAATCACAAGACTTACAACGGTCAATAGATTTACAACCCAATCAGACATTAATGAAGCAATTTTTAAAAACATGGGATTTCCTAATCAAGATTCACCTGTTTTTCAAGTATTCAACCATTTACGTTCACACCCTCGCAATTGTCACTCATCCCTCGGTTAAATATATGAATTTTTTTTCGAGTGAACTCTCATAACCTAACACTGCAACAATGCTAACATAAGCTTGTGCTATAATCAAATCTCCACATAATATCAAGATTAACACAGATCAAAAGGACTTTAAAAGGTAGGCTTAGGCTAAGGGTAGGTCATGTAGGGTTTTAAAGTGGCTAAAACACAAAAGAAAAATCCGGTAGTTGACTTTATTCACAAACAAGAATTTAAACGCAGCAAACTACCAACACTTGGTCCCATTTTTTTTTTTTTTGACCTTTTATTCACACATTTTTCTTCTTCTTTTTTTTTTTCATTTTCTTTTGCTTCTTTTTTTTTTCACTAGAATTAATCAACATAAACACGTAACTGTCTAACTAACCGGATGTCTTGAAATTAAACTGGGTGATCAAATGAAAAGGGTTTAGGCTCAACAGGGTGTCTAATTGGTGTATTTAAGGGTTTCAAACAAAAGAAATAAGAAATGCTAAGAAATGGGTGAACCTAATGCCTTAATCATCTCTGTGTCAGATCTCAATCAAAGTCTCAATTTGTATACAAGCACAAGTTCTAAAGCAATGCAACAGGTAGGTCAAATCACACACAAACGAATCAGTGAATAAATATAGACTGTTAAGGCTCAAAATCTCACAGGAAACGTGTGTACTAGGGTTAACGATATGAACATAAGCAGTTTTCAACTATCAAACAAGTTTCACTATCTTAAGAATCCCAACCCATAAGTTTTGAAAACAAGTCCAATTGGGAAAACTTTATCGCGCAACTTAAAGACTAATTGTATAAACAACTCAATAACCCATGCCAACTCGCCTTTTGTTAACGATTTACAATGAAAGAGACCTGTTAAGCATCGTAGCAAAAGGTAACCGGGACTTACAAAAGTTCAAGCTTTATTTTATTTTTGGTATTTTCAAAATTTTTCAATATATTTTTTTTTCAAAACTAGACTCAAAAGAAAGAAATAAAAAGAAAGGAATTCCCCATCCCCACACTTGAAACACACATTGTCCCTAATGTGTCTAGAAACAGGGAAAAACTAAAATTAAAATAAAAACAAACTAATAAACGATAGTAACAAGAAAGAAAAAGAGATACTTCCCTGACGAGCAATCCGTGCAAACGCGTAAGCTCCAAAGTGACCTGCTGAGATCCAAGTAAAATGAAACAACCATGAAAGTACCTGGGATCCTGTAACAAATGCTCATGCGTGACTGCATGGCTCGACAATCAGGTTAGCACACAAACAAAACATAAAATAAACTAAAAATGCAAAATAATAAACAAAAACAAGAACGAAACTATACAAAATGTGGGTTGCCTCCCAAAAGCGCTTGGTTTATTAACGAGTCTTCAGCCAGACTCGGACCCACAATCACTCAGTCGGTGGGTCGAGGTAGACGTCCTCGACCACTTTCTTCTCAAACGGGCCACTCATGTAATGCTTCAACCGATGCCCGTTTACCTTAAACGCTGCCCCATCCTTATCTTCAATCTCGACTGTGCCATATGGAAACACCTCCTTCACCTTATACGGTCCAGACCATCGGGATTTCAACTTACCCGGGAACAATCTCAGTCGCGAGTTGTATAACAACACCGCATCCCCACACTTAAAGTCTTTGTCACCCCTCAACTTCCTATCATGCAACGCCTTCGTGCGTGCCTTATAGTCATGAGAATGCTCGTATGCATGATCGCGCAACTCTTCCAACTCGTGCAACTGATGAAACCTCAAATCCTTCACAGTAGCCATGTCTAGGTTCATCGTCTTCAGTGCCCAGTATGCTCTATGCTCCATCTCAACTGGTAGATGACAGGCTTTGCCGTATATCATCCGAAACGGTGTAGAACCGGTCGGTGTCTTATAAGCAGTGCGAAAAGCCCACAGTGCGTCATCTAACTTATCTGCCCAGTCTAGCCTATTCCAACTCACAGTCTTCTCCAAAATACGCTTGATACCCCGATTACTAACTTCAACCTGCCCACTCGTCTGTGGATGATAAGCCGTAGCTAAACGATGGGTCACCCCGTATCGCTGCAATGCTTTCTCCATCTGCTTATTGCAGAAGTGGGTGCCTCTATCACTAATCAAGGCTTTGGGAGTACCAAAGCGTGCAAATAACTTCTTCAGAAATCTCACTACAACCCGGGCATCATTCGTGGGGCAAGGTTGGGCCTCTACCCACTTAGATACATAGTCAACAGCAACCAGGATGTAACGGTTCCCTCGAGACATCGGGAACGGTCCCATGAAATCGATACCCCATAAGTCAAAAATCTCACAAACCTGAATGGAAGTCTGGGGCATCTCATTGCGGGATGAGATGTTGCCAACTCTTTGGCAACTGTCACAACTCTTCACAAACACATGTGCATCCTTATATATCGTCGGCCAGAAGAAACCAGAGTCAAAAACCTTCTTCGCCGTCAGTGTCGCTCCATGATGTCCTCCGGTCGGTCCCTCGTGGCAATGCCTCAGTATGTCGGCTGCCTCCGCTCCATGCACACAACGTCGAATCACCTGATCCGCTCCAACTCTAAACAAGTATGGGTCATCCCACAAGTAGTGCTTCACGTCAGCAAAGAACTTCTTCTTTTGCTGGTGAGTCATCCCCTTCAGTAACACACCATCAGCCAAATAGTTTGAAAAGTCAGCAAACCATGGCAACCCCTGCTGCTCGGCCTTTACTACCATCAAAAATTCATGAGGAAAGGTATCCCCGATGGCCATATCCCGCATCTCCTCTCGCTCGGGATTCTCAAGTCTCGACAAATGATCTGCGGCCACATTTTCTGCGCCCTTCTTGTCCCGTATCTCAATATCAAACTCCTGAAGCAACAGAATCCATCGAATCAAACGCGGTTTCGCATCTTTCTTATTGAACAAGTACCTCAATGCCGCGTGATCGGTGTACACAATTGTCTTGGAAAGCACGAGGTAGGATCTGAATTTGTCGAATGCGAAGACCACCGCAAGGAGCTCTTTCTCAGTAGTCGTGTAATGCTCCTGTGCGTCGTTCAAGGTCTTACTCGCATAGTAGATGGGATGGAAGTGCTTGTCTCGTCGCTGCCCTAAAACCGCCCCAACCGCGAAATCGCTCGCGTCACACATAAGCTCGAAGGGCGAGCTCCAATCGGGGGCAATCAAAATCGGGGCATTCACTAACTTCTCCTTCAGTAGCTCAAATGCCCTCAAACACTCCTCAGAAAACACAAATGGGGCATCCTTCTCCAGAAGCTGAGTCATAGGCCTAGAAATTTTGGAAAAATCTTTAATGAACCGCCGGTAGAAGCCAGCGTGGCCTAAAAAGCTTCTAATGGATTTCACGTTGGTGGGTGGTGGAAGTTTGCTGATGGTCTCTATCTTAGCCTTATCAACCTCTATCCCAGCACGTGAAATCTTATGCCCTAGCACTATCCCCTCTTTTACCATAAAATGGCATTTTTCCCAATTCAGCATCAAATTCGTCTCAACACAACGTGCCAGCATCCTATCCAAGTTCCTCAGGCAGTGATCAAAGGAACTCCCAAACACAGAAAAATCGTCCATGAACACCTCCATGGAGTCCTCAATCATATCATGGAATATCGCCACCATACATCGCTGAAAAGTGGCTGGAGCGTTACATAACCCAAATGGCATGCGGCGATACGCAAAAGTGCCATAAGGGCATGTAAACGTGGTCTTTTCTTGATCCTCAGCAGAAATGGGGATCTGAAAATAACCAGAAAATCCATCAAGGAAACAGTAGAACTGTTGCCCTGACAGACGCTCCAACATCTGATCGATAAAGGGCAGGGGAAAGTGATCTTTCCTCGTGGCATCATTCAACTTCCTGTAGTCAATACAGACTCTCCAACCTGTGACTGTCCGTGTCGGAATTAACTCATTCTTCTCATTAGTCACCACTGTCATCCCCCCTTTCTTGGGGACAACCTGAACCGGACTGACCCATGCAGAGTCTGAGATCGGGTAAATCAGACCAGCATCTAACAACTTAAGCACCTCTTTCTTAACAACCTCCTGCATGTTCGGGTTCAGTCTCCTCTGGCTCTGCACAACAGGCTTAAATTCATCCTCCATAAGAATCCTATGCGTGCAAAAGGAAGGGTTAATACCCTTAATGTCCATCAGCTTCCACGCAATTGCCTGTTTATGCGCCTTCAACACCTCAATCAATCTCTTCTTCTCCTCCTCCGTCAATTCAGCAGCAATAATGACGGGTAATCGGGAATCCTCGTCCAGAAATGCATACTCAAGGTGAGATGGCAGTTCTTTAAGCTCCAAGGACGGGGGTGCCTCGACAGATGGCTTATCCACTGGCTCTGCTCTATCTAAAACCTCACACACCTCTTGAGAGATCGGGATCTCATCAATCAAAACATCTGGATGTTGCTCACTGGAATGAACAGACATCCCTCCCTCACTATCCTCAACCATCTCAGGATCACCTATCCTGATCTCACTCAAGCAACGATCCATGTGTGACATGACGGTGTCAATGAAGTACAAGGTATCGTCCTGGCTCTCTGTATGCTGCAAAGATCTACGGATCACGAAAGTCACTGTCTCATCTGCAACTCGAAGAGTAAGCTTACCATCACAGACATCAATCAATGCCTTGGCGGTAGCTAAGAATGGACGGCCTAAGATCAGTGGAACTTTCTCATCCTCCTCCATGTCTAGAATCACAAAATCCACAGGGAACACAAACTTATCTATCTTAACTAGCAAATTCTCCACAATGCCCCTGGGATACTTGACTGATCTGTCAGCCAGCTGGATGCTCATGCGGGTGGGCTCAGGCTCGCCTAAGTCTAATTTAGCAAAAATCGAATAAGGCATCAAATTTATGCTTGCCCCAAGGTTCGCTAAAGCATAGCTAACAGATGAGCTGCCTAATGTGCACGGGATAGTGAAACTACCCGGATCAGTCTTCTTCTGTGGCAGCTTGTTCTGAACAACTGCAGAACACTTCTCACTCAGTGTAACAGTTGACAACTCCTCCATCTTCCTCTTGTTTGTCAACAAATCCTTCAGAAACTTCGCATACTTAGGCATATGCTGAAGTGCCTCAACAAATGAGATATTCACCTTAAATTGCTTGAACAACTCAAGAAATCTCCCATACTCCTTCTCATATTTCTGTTGAAGGACTCTAGCAGGGTATGGTATCTTGGAAAGGTCAATCTCCGGATCCTTCTTCTTCTCGGGAGTCTTCTCAGGTTGTGCCGTACTTGCTGGGACTAGCCTAGTGGGTTGCACCTCTCCTAGAGCTTCCATCTCTATCTCCTCGTCCATCACTTCCTCATCCTCGGCCGGTTCAACAACCGGTTTCTCAGTTCCAGTACTCATTCCACTTCTTGTGGTGATTGCCTTAGCATACCCCCTCGGGTTCTCTTCTGTCTTGCTAGGTAGAGAACCTGACTGTCTCTCACCCAGCTGACTAGCAATCTGACTAACTTGCCTCTCAAGATTCTGCAACGCTGCCCCTTGACTTTTAATCATAGTATCATGCTCCTTGTGTTGAGCCTTACTCTCAGTAATGAATTGAGTCAACAGCTGGGCCTGTTGTTGCATCATCTCCTCCAAAGTGGACTTCTTCTCCCCATAACCACCACTACTCTGACCTGGTTCTCTAAACAGATTCTGCATCGGAGGTCTAGAGTTAAACCCAGGTGGGTTACCACTCTTCCAGGTGAAACCTGGTTGGTTCCTCCCTCCCGAGTTATAGGAATTGCCAAAGGCATTTCCAGGTCCTCGGTTAGGATTTCCCACATAGTCAACCTGCTCTTGAGATCCATCAGTCATCTGAGGACATTGAATGGTCTCATGTCCTCCCCTACACACTTCACACCTTGCATTGTTCTTCACTTGCATGTCCTTGACTAGTTTGGTCAATGCTTCAACTTGGGCTGTTAAAGCAGTGTTCGAATCAACATGCAAGACTCCAGTTTTCTGAGTGGCAGTGGATTTTCCCCTGGGGGGATATTGATAGCTACTCATAGCCATGTTTTCAAACAACTTCAGGCATTCATCGGGGGTCATATTGGTAAGCAAGTTACCCCCAGCAGTGGAATCAAGTGTATGCCTTGTAGCAAAAGTAACTCCATTATAAAACTTCTCAACCAATGCCCAATCCTCAAGCCCATGATGTGGACACCTATTCAACATCTCCTTAAACCTCTCCCAAGTAGCAAAGAAACTCTCCCCCTCCTCCTGCTGAAATGAATGAATCAAACTCCTAAGTCGTGCAGTTTTGGCAGGTGGGAAATACTTGGTCAGAAACAGTTCCTGCATCTCATCCCAAGTAGTGATCGATCCAGATGGAAGGGACTCAAGCCAAGTGATGGCTTTGTCCTCAAGAGAAAATGGAAAGAGACGCAGAAAGACTGCATCATCATAAACACCTTTGATCTTAAAGGTGTCACACATACGAAGGAACTGACCCAGATGAGCATTGGGGTCCTCCTCGGGCAGTCCATGAAATTTAGATGAGTGAATGATCAGATTGATGATTTGAGTCGGGATGTACCAGTTGTCCTCGGTGACAACTGGTCAAGTGATGGAAGAACGATTGCCAGCAGCAGTCGGCTTGGCAAAATCAGCAACAGTCCTCCTAGCAGGTGCAGCCGTCTCTCCTATAGCAGTGTTGTGTGTGCAGTGTAAAAGAAGGTGAGATCGTAACCCCGAGTGAAACTCTCTCTCTGGCTCAGCAAAAGCAGTGTACTCAGGTGACTCCGGCCGTCTACTGCGGTGCATGCACTGTAACAAAATAAGAAAAGAAAAAGAAAAGAAATATGATTACTTACTAAAGTTAACCTAATTAATACTAACTATCTACTAAATTACTAACCTAAAGAAGAAACAATCACCAAGCAGAAGTAAGACTCAAAAGATGAACCTACTAACTAAAAGGAAATCTAAAAGGAATCCTATAACCAAAAACTTACTAAAAATAGAAACCTGCCAAAAATAGCAGCTGCTAAAAATGGCAAGTCCTGAAAAGACGTCAAACAACTGAAAACAGACACTTACTAAAAATGGAAAGTTTCTAAAAATAGGAAGTTACTAAATATGGAAGGTACCTACGACTAGAAACTTACCACGAAACTACGAAACTAAAAAAAAGAAAGCTAAGTCTAAAGCTAAGGTAAATCTAAGGATCACCGTGTCCCCGGCAACGGCGCCAAAAACTTGATGTGTTGGTTTATATATATAGAAATCCTAGTTCAACACTATCGAGTAATAAATCGAATTAACCTAAACCGAACTACAAACTACAGGCAAGTGTACCTGACGTATGAAGTATAGCTAAGAAAAGTCCGGATATCGAACCTAAGGACACGGAATCGTCTAATAAACCCTAACTGTAAACCTAACGAAATAAGAAACTTACTAAATTTAGAAAACGAAATTTGTTTTAAGAAAATGATTTTAAACAATAAAGAATTAAAGAAACAAAATAAATTAACTCAACACCTCAAGAACTAGAAAACCAAATACGAAAGAGATTCTACCTAGACTAGGAATCTTAAAGGAATCCAACAGTTATCAGGAATGCTTATTTGAATGACACCGGATCTAATGATACAACCAATTCAGGAACTTAAGGAATGCTAGATCTCCTATTCAGACAATCCAACACTTAAAAAGATCCTACTAGTCGTGTAAAGCTTACCGGGGTGTAACGATGGATTACCGAGTCGGTCTCTCCAAACGGGCAATACTTAAGACTTCTATGGTTGAATAATTAGGTCAATCTCAACAACCACAAACAATCTAATCTAGATTAAGTATGAATTTGAAATACATGGCATAAACAATCAACAAATAATCCAATGATCATGCAAATTACCCGAAAACCCGTTTAAACCACGATATCCCAACACCTTGTTACTTGATTAGTCTTTAAAGATGGTTATCCCACTGATTACAATCTGATTATATGAAATTCTTATGATTTACTAGGATTAGTCAAATCACAATTAGGTTAAGAACGAGTTTTTAGCCTAAAATCATGTAAAAATCGAGTTTTTATCGAAACCGAATCAAACCTTTTTCACAAAATAGTTTAAACATATAATCAAATCATTCACAATAGTTTAATAACATTCACAATCAGATTCAAATCAAAAGCAATAATTCATTCAATCAAACAAACCCGAAAAACCGAAAAACATCCAATAATCATCCGTAATCTAGGTAGAATTAAAGATTTAGCCTAGAATCACCATCCAAACATTCCTAAACATAAAATCAGATCCAAACATGATAGAAAATTCGAAAACAAACTGAAACGAAAAACTACGATGCACAAACAAACCCGAAAACGCAATCCGAGCACTTGTATACGCGATCTGAGCCTCCCCCGAGCGTCCGAATCGATCCCCAAGCTTCAAAATCTTCAAAAATATTTTTCTCTTTCGTTTCCAGCCGTCCTTGGGTGATTAGATCGCGAATTAGGTTTTAAAAATCGTTAAATAGCTGAATTTTTGCACATTATCACGACCTGGACCATAAAAACAGTTTACTGGGCCTAAAAAGGAGTCCATCGGGGCGGTCAAAGGCCCAAATAGGCTCGGTCAACGGGGGTCAACGCAGGAGAGAGCCGGTCAAAGAAGGAGATGGGGCGCGCGGGTCGTGGACTATCCGACTGGACCGAATCCGGGTGAGGCGCGGATCACACGCGGGTCATGTGTGTGTGTATGTGGGTCGCGCGCGGGTCAAAGGGTCACCCGGCCGGTTCTCTCGGGTCAAGGTGGCTTTAGGGCTGACGTGGCGCTCCCAGCTTCTGCCACGTGTCTCCTGAGATGCATCTTTGGCAGATTTGCATAATACCCCCCTGCACTTGCTGAAATCCATTTTTAAGCTCCGAAACTTCCCGAAATTCAACTTTTTAACCCGGAAACATCTGAAAATTATATTTTAGCTTCCCAACTTCATCAAATTTATTCCGGCTTCGGTTTCTTCGCAACTACGAACGTTTATTTCCGCGAAACCTATAAAAAATGACATTAAAAATAAAAATAAGTAAAAATTCATTAAAATTTAATAAAACTAACTAAAAATCTTATAAAATAAAATAAAATAATATAAAATAAATACTAAAAAGATGTGTAAATAACTACACATCAGCATGTCAGACTCAGGCACTCAAGCTGATTATGATGCTGATCTTGAAGAACCTGTTACTCAGTTTGCTTTGATGGTGAACTCATCTACTACTCCTGCTGCATCTTCACATTCAGATCAGGTATTTGATGAATGCTCTTCTTCTCATTCTAGATGTTTTAATTGTGTTGACCTTGACAGCAAGGGGCTTATCAGAATCACAATGCTGATTTGATCAGTGATCTCAACCAGTGTATTGAAGCAAACAAAGTTTTAAAATCTAATGAAAAAGATTTTCAAGCTAAAATTGAACTTTTAAACAGACAACTTCATAAGGCTAAGATTGCTGTTCTGAACAAGCAAGATGCTATCACTTCTTATCTCAATACCATCAATGAGATAAAGAAGAAGTTAGCCATAGTCGAGTGTGACTATGAGACCTTAGGTCAAAAGCTCAAGAGCTATGAAAGCTCCTCATATATCATTGAGCACATGATCAGTAAGGGTACTGATCAGAAGGGTAAGGGAAAGGTAAATTATCAACAATGTCCTCCACCAATTTTAAATAGCTTTGTCAATTCACCAAATGACAAAGATGTTAAAGATTTTCAAGTTAAAAATCCATTAGTAATTTGTGACAACCCAACCAGCGGCTTGACTAACGATTGATTCAAAACACAAAGTAGCGGAAGACAAAATAGATAATTTACAATTCAACCAAAGGTTTAGTCTAATTATCTAATTTGTTTACAACAAATCTAAAGACATGATTTAATTGGTGGGAGATTTTCTAAAGTTATTGGGTCTATCCAGACATCAGCACACTATATTAATCTTTAAGCCAAGTTCTTCAGTTTTCCATGTAGTGTTCTTGTTCAAGCAACCCTGTATCCGAGTCATACCTGGTTCTAATTACCTAAAAGACATGCTAAAATACGTCAACTATAAAGTTGGTGAGCTCATGAGTTTTAGTTTACATACACAATAATAAATAGCATGTGATAATTCAAAAACAATACAACCAACCCTGCTCCATGCCCGGGCGTTTGCCTCTTATAATGTTAGCCCATAACATGGTCATTCTAATCTACTTCCCATTCCGAGACCCGTTCATGCTCTCGGTGTAAATGTATCATAACGAATATATGCCACAACGGTTGACATTAACCTCAATGGGGTTTCAACCTTATTTTTATAAGGCCACCCTTTCGGCCACTGTGCGTGGGGGATTCCCCAAGTAGTACTACCCATATACTCACCGGCTCTCCTTATCAGTTAATGGTTGTAAATAATGTTTAATGTCTAGGGGAAGCAATTACATTTGAAACGGACGTTCATTATCACATCATAAATATAATTTTATAAACAGTTTATGGAGCATGCTTTCAGTATCCCAAAATAGTAAAAAGAAAAGGGATCACATGAACTCACCTGGTTGCTTTTAACTGGTTCCTTTTGTTCTTGTACAAACATGTCATTGTGCCACTATGCATGATTTGCTATGTTCCTAGAGTTATCATCAAAGCAAGTTCCTATTTATAATCATCTATACATGTATAAGTAGATTTCATACATTATGGTTGTTGATTGTGGTTGAGCACTTTGGGTTTATGTGTTTAAGGTTTACTAGTTTAATGTTTCTTTATATTATTATACCTAGTGAAATCCTACTAATACAATTGTACATATAAATGTATGTGAAATGCTATTATTAATTGATGTTTAATATAACTATTAGTATGCTACTTCATGTCCATCTTATGTAACTAGTATGTTTGTGGTATCTAAATTAATTAGTTTGTATTGTGTCAACATTCTTAAATTTTAATGTTGGCTCACCCTTGAGACGATCCATATCCAAGTTGTTTAGGTGTATTACTAGTCATGGCATTTTACTAATAATATAAATTGATGTAATGCATGAGGTATTATAAGACAATAAGATATTTATTATAATGTATTCACCTCACTTATTCTTAGAGATAATTAATAGGTATTTCATATATCACAATATAGTTGCAATTAACATTAGTATCTAAGATATTTTACATGTTGTAGTCATTGCATATACTAACTATTGTAATTATTATAAATATTGAATAAGAAAGTGTTTAAAGTATTCACAATTTATTTTCTATGTTTAAATGTAAGTAAACGTTCTTATATGGATTAATTATTGAAGATACTAATAATAATCTTAATAATAATAATAATAATAATAATAATAATAATAATAATAATAATAATAATAATAATAATAATAACAACAACAATACTAATTTCACTAACAATATCAATATCGTTTTTATTGTTAAATTTTAATTATGAGTATAACTATTGAAATAGTATCATATATTATATGTTAAGATGATCATCATGTTTTTAATGAGTTCATATACTTATAAACAATAAATTAAAAATCACGAAAACTTTATTTAGCAATATGCTTAAAGTGTTGACTAAATTGTAGGAAATTACTAAGTATTCTTATATTGTGAATCAACACTTTTTGTTAAGTTCTTATTTGTTTAACACTAACATATTACATATTATATAGATATGCACATTCTTATTATTAAATCCAACCTAATTTACATTTTCTTTACCCATATGTGTATAAAATCAATTGTTAACATGTTGGATTTAAACATAACTATAAACATATAATTATACCTAAACTATTTATTGTAATTTAATCATCTTACTAAGTTTATTTATATAACATACACAACTAGTTATTAAATCACCATGTTTTACGATCGTATAAGTGTAAAGAGTTGACTATACTTTTTAAGCACTTTATATTTGTAGATACATGTATATATGTATTGACGCACACGACTTTATTTCATTATTTGTATATAATACCTTTATTGAATTTAAAATTTATAAATTAAAATTTAATCAAGTTTTTAAATAAATTCATATCCTTTATATAACAAGTTTAAAATAAATTCTATTAAGTATCTATATGATATGTTAAGATTTATAATTCCTATTTATTTTGTTTATATCCAGATTTACACGTTAAAGTTTTAAAATTGTGAAATTATTTTTATTTACAAATATCTCCCCTAATCTTTATTATACCTCACACCCGTAATATGGTTTTTAACCATTATATTTTAAACGTATAGGTAATGTAAATTTTAACTAATTCAACCACAAACTCAACCAAGTTTATAATGTTTATGATTTACATATAACGAGTTCATAGCGTGTGATTTACCTTCCCGCTCGTTCGTCTCACGTATACAAATCCCGTTTAATTAATCGATTGTTTGTTTCTTAACCCGAACATGTTTCTAAACTCGTTTTTATATAACGAATACAATCGATCGCTCGGTTTTTGCTGTTGACTGAGTCTGTCCGGGTTTGACCGGCCCTATACGCGTCTGACTTTTGTTGACCGAGCTTCAAACCATGTTAGTGCATTTTCTGTGTGAAAGTTGCATTTAATGTGTGAACCTGGCTTGTTGTATATGAAATCACAGTCTGATGAATATGATTAAGGGTTCGACTAAAGATCCAAGAAGGTTTGGCTATGATTGATGGCTAAAAGGTTTGGTGGTCACATGGTTTAAGGTTTGGCAAACCTATAGGTTTGGCAAACCATTAGGCAAACCTATTGGCAAACCTATTGGCAAACCTTTGGCAAACCTTTTGAAACCTAAATATAGGTAGACTTGGAAGACTTGGAAATGTAGAGCTCATAATTTCACATACACTAAGCAACTTTCTCTCTCAAGTTCAAGACTTCTCTCTCAAGATCAAGATCAAGAGTTCTCTTCATCTTAACTTCTTTCGTAAATTCAAGTGTTGTATTTCACGTTTGATTCGTTGTAATCACTTGAATGTTAATGACAAATTCAGATTCATGATATATTACCATGTCATTGTTGATCCAAATCTAGTTGTAAACGGATTCCGCACGTTTATGATCGAATCGTAGAATTTCGTGATCTATTCTTCAAATCTACAGTGGTATCAGAGCGTTAGGCTCGATTCTACGACTATTTGGACATCAATCTCAAGTAATTTGATCAGAAAATTCATCATCTTGGAGGTGTTCTTGATGTTCTTCACGTTTTTGTCAACAAAAAGCCATATCTACGAAAAATTATCAAGTTTTTGCAAATTTTGATCGGATAGAAAGATGCGCCTCGAAAAAACGAAGATTTTGACAACTCATAGGCCTTCTAACTCCAAAAAATGAAGATTCTAGAGCCATTTTAGTGATTTGCAGATCTGTTCATGCGATCTGCCGAACCTTTGACGAACCTAAGAGCCGAATCTACATAGGTTTGTGAGAAATAGGTTCGTGGGAACCTCTAGGTTCGCCAAAAACGTCATAGGTTCGCCAAAAATGTCATAGGTTCGCCAAAAACCTTCCTAGGTTCGCCAAAACCTTCATAGGTTCGCCAAAACCTCAATAGGTTCATGAAAAACCTCAAAAGGTTCGTGAAAAGGTTTGAGAGAACTTCTAATAGGTTTGTTCGAAGAGTTTTGCAAGAAACATACCATTTTAAAAGTTCAAGTAAACCTTGTTTACCTATTTTGGGCCTTCCGGATCATTTGGGATAGGTTTCAAGACCTAATTCGGATGTTAAGACGAGGTTTGAGCTGTTTTGTTTTGAGAGGTTAAATTTTCAAGTTATGAACATAAAAGTTAAATATGACTTACAAGAACTGGAATGTGGAATGGTTGGCTAACAATGGACTTGTGTTGGACAATTTGGATAATTATCCGAACTGGAGATCCACATTCGAAACGTTTATTACCAAAGCGGATGACAATTATCAGAAGTTATTGTACCAACAATACAAGAAACCATGTCTGAAATCAAATGATAATTTTCGGACATCAAAACTGAATGAAGATCAAATGTTTGAATTTAATCAAGAAAGAGAATTGTGTGACTTGTTTTCGGTGATCATTTCTGAAGATATTAAAAAGACTGATTTTGAACAAATGCCACATTCATGTGCAAAGTGGAGTTTGTTACAACTTGCATATAACAATCATGTTGCAAAGAAGATCAAGGATGCTTATGATCGTCTTCTACCATTTATGCAAGAATTGAAATATTTTCAGTTTGATATTACTGATCGGCAAATCGTTGAGAAGTTTACGCAATTCTTACCTTATCGATGGAGTGATTTTGTTGAAAGAATGAAGGAAACAGAAGTTATTCATCATGTCACATTAATAAACTTCAAAGATGTGGTTGATAAAATGGAATCGGAGATAAGGAGAACCGGAAAATGGATTTTGAAAATTGTTGATTTCTCGTGGATTGATGAACAAAGAAACATGTTAAAGGCAAGTATGAGTGTTGAGAAAGAAAAAGAAGATGTTGATGGAGGAACAGAAGATGAACCTGACATGTCTGAAGATAGAAAACAGATGAATGAAGTTGTAGATGAGAGATCTAATGTAACTGAAGACACACACATTCTTGATGATTCTGAAATCACAAGTGAGATGAAGAAATCTGAAGATGATGTTTTGAAGTCAAAGGATGAAACTTCAAGTGTTGAAGTGGTGTCAACAGAGGATGAGAGTGGTTATGAGGTTGCCTCTGATAATATGTCTGAAACAAATACCATCATTAGTGAAGATCATTGTCATACCATTTCAGATAAAGAGGTAAGTTCAGGTAAGTTTTCTAAACTCTCATGCTCTAAATGTTTAAATCTTAAGGGAAAGTCTCCAATTTGTCCTGATAACAACATTCCTCCGATCATTGAAGATTGTACTTTAGAGGAATATGATGAGGAGACATTGTACAGATGTGGGTTGATGTACACAAGAATTATGATGATTCTCACAATAATATCTTTGATGATGTGAAACCATATGTTTCAAATTCTGCATCATCATCCAAAAAGAAAGTTTCTTTCAAAACCCCATTGGTAGAAATTAAAAAATTTTCGAAGAACAAAAACAAGAAATTTTCAAAACAAAATGGTTTTTCAAGTTACAAACCTAAAAGTCAAATTCAATCAAAATGGGTTGTGAAATCATCATGTGCATCAAATAAAGTGGAATCAAAGTGTGATACTCCAAAGTCTTGGATCAAAGACAAGATTTCCCTAAGTCCCACAAGATGTGAAAAGTTGAACTTTGAGTCTCTCACGTCAAGTGTTAAGAAGTCACATTTGACTCATATAGGTTCAACAAGTAATCAAAGATTGGTTTATGGTTCACCAGTGGTAAATCACCAAAACCATAGGTTTGTACAAAACTATTCTCCTAGGTTTGTGGAGAGGAGAATAGGTTTTGAGTGTGGAACAAGAGGGTATATCATTGCTAATTGTCCTTATCTGTGTGAGTTACAAGGACAAGTTAGTAATGCCAAGTCTTGTGTGACAATTCGATATTTTCGGGTTAACCCCGTTAACAAAAATTCACAGAAAATGTCGCGAAACGATACGAAATCATATTTGAAGGATTAAAAGTGATCAAAACAAGCTTAGAAATCCTTTAATTACAAAGATTTAACTTGTAATTAGGGAAAAAAAAGTAATTTTGACTTTAATTAGTCAAAATTCGTTCATAAGCTGAGAGAAATTCGAAATTGAGTTGTCACACTGTTATTAACTTAATTAAATCAGTTATAATCATCCCATTGATGATTTTTAACAGTAAACATACGTTATTAGAACATTAGGTCGTTGAATTAAACTCAAATGATATTCAAGAGTCGTAACCATTACCAATTGGCATCAAATCCGCACAATGCGACTTCACTTCTCACAATTGAACCTACAGAGATTCTAATCGGCACTTTCAGAGTATTCTGCACATCACAATTCGATCCTAACAGTTCGAGATAGAGGATTTTGATCTTGGAGTGGCCGAAATTGAAGCTTGTAGTCGAACTATTACAATTCCACATTAATTCAGGAAAACATTCACTCCTACATGATCTAAATAACTCGACTAAGCAAATCCCCATGATACTTTCAGGTCCTAATATCGAATTCCACGAATTCGACAATTAGGGTTCATTAGAAAATGATTTGGCGATTTCTGCTTTAACAAGTTTCATAGTCAAATTAAAACTCACTAACAGTTTCGAAATAGTATCTTAAATGTAATCCACATGTTAATTTCATCAAATAAATACGAATGTTAGCGTTTCGATTTCTAGGGCTCTTAACTCAAAACGATTTGGGGGATTCGATTCAAATGAGATTTATAATCTAGTTAAATGGTGCAGATAGCTGCGAAATCACATGGTTGATGATATCCCTCTGTTAAATGCTATTGACAATAACGAATTTAACGATTTTGATTCTAGGGTTCATGCTAAGAATTGGTTTAGGGGTTTTTGATTCAAATAGATTTTAAGATCGAATTAAACCTTACAGAAGTGTTCGAAATTTACATTGTATTGAAAACCACATGTCAATTTAATCTGGTAACAACAAATTTATAGTATTCGAATTCTAGGATTTTAAGATGAAACCGTTTGGGGTTTTTTCATGAAAACGAAATTAAAAACCAAATTAATTGGTACCTGTAGGTTCAGAAGGTACCGACTAATGATACACCTATGTTGATTTCATCAAAGAACTATGGATTTCACAATTTCATGTTCTAAGGTTCCTAGATTAAAGTGATTTCGGCTTTTCGACCAAAACTAGATTAGAAATCAAATTAATCTATATAAATAGTTTCGGTTTAACATAGGGAAGAAAAGCCCTATGAATTTAGAGTTTGACAGAATCGATTTAGGCCCAATTCGGTTGGGGATTGAATCGGTTGAAACCGGATTCGTTCGGGATTGATTTAGGACATTGGAATTTGAGTGATGATCAAATTGAAAGCATTATTAGATGCGACTGAACCGCAGGAACAAAAGCCCTAAGGGTTGGTGATCTAATTCAGTCGAATGGTGGGTCTATTCGAACCCAATTGGGTTCGGTTGGGTTAACTAAAGGGGAAACCATGAACCGATGCTTAAAAACAATTAAACCAGAACCTTGTTGCAAAAGAAATTGCAGAGGAGTTGGTCGGGTGTGTGTGTTCAGTCCCGGGGGTCGCGGGTTCGAACCCGGCTCCAACTGGTTTTGAGTTTTTAAATCATTTTCAGTATTTTTGTCATATCTAGTTCGTTTTAACTCCGTTTCAACCCGTTCGAATTGCGTTGGAACCAGAATTTCATCCCGAACGAGATTAAATAATAAAATTTATATTTTAACTCGAAAACGTAATCGCGTATAATTACGTTTATTTAAATAAAATCATATATGGTTATATGATTTTATTTAAACGATTTTAAAGGCACGCGTACTTATAGATACACAGTTCTAACACTCTAACATACGTGTGTTAACACATATGTGATTTCAAGCACAAAACGACATCCCGAATAACACTGAGTTATTGTTAAAACAAAGGTTCTTCTTAGAGGATTTTCTACGCGATTTCACGTGTGATCATTCTGTTTGCATTCAAAGGTGCGTACACGGCCCCTTTCATATTTTACTGTTTTGGGGTAGAAAACATGTGCAAACAAACACTTTTAGATACATATCACTTGCATGAGTTAGCTGTTTACATTAAGTGCAAACATAGCATTATAAGTCCTTACATATCGAACCGTTTAGTTTGCCGTAGTGCAAAGGGTGGTAGTCGGAAATAGATCTATTAGGTTTGACAAACCTCACTTGGTATATGGGATCTACGCAAGTGTTTGACTAGCCAATTCACATTACTATTGTTTGTGCTAGACGATAGTGGAAAGGCAAAACATGCAACAGCATGCAACAGTCAGCTTCGGTGTCGACTGCTTATGTAAATAGTACAAATGACTAGCTATCATGACTATGCATGTGTGATTATGTTATCTGCAAACATTTTGTTCAAACAGTTGTTTCAAACATTTGTGAATACTTAAACCTGTGTATGCACCAACCTTTGTGTTGACTTGATTTACATGTTTTCTTAGGACGCTAAGGTACACAAGCAAGCAAGCATGGACTAGGAGATCGAGTCACATGCATATTTTATATTTCTATTATTTGGATTTGAACATTTGGGACTTTGCTTTGTAATTTACAGTTTTGAAACCGTTAAGTTTGTTATGTTTTAAAAACGCTTCCGCAACGTCAGAACTTTGATTTTACATTTTTAGACCAAAGTATGTTTTGAAAATCATATAGAGGTCTTCGTTATGTCTAATGATCTGAGATCCTGGTTTGTCACGTCCCAAACTGTATGATTCCGTTAGTTGAAATTTGGGGGTGTGGCAGATTGGTATCAGAGCCATTGGTTACAGCGAACTAGGTTTGCATTAGTACTGTTAGACGTTAGACACTTGTTTACACAATTTTTTTTGCCTAGTATTTACATATGGTCTTATGTAACAGATATGGCAGCACCGTCACCACAGCACATGATCGTACTCGATGATGAGGAGCCGATAGCTCCAGCATTTCCGGATCATGAGGATGATCCGGAGGAGGATCCCGTAGAGGACTCAGACGAGGACCCGGAGGAGGATCCGGAAGAGGACGACCCAAAGGAGGATCCTGAGGATGACCCACAGGAGGAACCACAAGGAGACCCACAGAAGGCTCCTGAGGAGGATCCCCCTGAAGAGTCTTCATATCGTATGCCACCTAGGTTTCGTGCCTGTAAGAGGCCACGATTTGAGTCAGATGATGTCGCCCGATTGACCTGGGAGTCAAAGTGGGCTAATGATTGTATCGAGCACATGGCGTAGGAGCTCCGGGATGTAAACGCCCGATACGCAGAGCTTCGCAGTGTAGTTCAGGGAATGGAGTCTCACATTGTACATCTGACTACACGAGTGCAAGAGGAGGAACATCGAGCCCACATTGCTGAGGGGAGGTTGATTGCATTGGAAGAGCAATTTGTATCTGAAGCAGAAGAGGAAGAGGATGAGATACCAGCACAGGATGTTGATTCTGATGCTGATTCTACTATTGAGGATGCATGATTTTTCCTTTATTTTGTTTAAACTTTTAGGGGCGGGTTGTGTCCCTACATTAGATGTTTGAAAGCCTATGTTTTGATTTTGAAAGTATTGTAACCAAATCAGATTATTATCTATTGCCAACAATTGTGTTCAATCATACAGTTACATGTTTGTTGTTTGTTGTATTGTTTACACGTTTCACATTGGACTTTGATAACACTCTAACATTTCTTTTAACTAGGAAGATAATGGCTGGTGAGAACATCAACATGACAGTCGCTGAGCTCAATGAGCTGATTAACAACAGGGTCGCGGAGGCTATCGCAAACTACACCCAAAGGGCCTCAGGATCCAACATGGGGATTGGTGAACCCACCGGTGTGCACGTTCAAGATGTTCTTGGACTGCAAACCTCGTAATTTCAAAGGATCGGAAGGGGCCATTGGACTCCTTCGATGGATTGAGAAAGCCGAATCAGTATTCGAAACGTGCAACTGTCCTGATGAAAACAAAGTCAAGTATGCCACGGGTACGTTGGAGGGTCCAGCATTTACCTGGTGGAACTCCAATGTTCAGACTTTGGGATTGGGAGAAGCAAATGCCCTAACTTGGAATGGATTCAAAACATTACTGCAGGAGGAGTATTGTCCTCGCAGCGAAATGCAGAAGCTGGAAGAGGAATATTGGCACCTTAAGATGGAGGGGTCTAACATCGAGAAGTACACTACTCGATCTCATGAATTTGCCAGACTCCTACCTTACATGGCTACTCCAGCAAGTAAGTGGATAGAGAGGTACATAGGAGGATTGGTGCCTCAGATCCAGGGATTGGTTACTTCTGCAAATCCCACCACTATTCAACAAGCTGTTCGGTTGGCGCATCAACTGACCGATCAGGCAGTGTTACAGGGAACTCTGCCTAAACGAACATCAGCTACTAAGTTGGGAGATCATAAGCGGAAATAGGAAGGTAGCAACTCCAAGAATTTCAACCAACAGTCGTTCCAGCAGAACCGCAAACAAGATTCAAACAAGTCTTATCACAATTCGAACAGTGGTCAGCAGTCATCATCATCAGGGGGTATATTGGTATACACCCAAAGTGCAACAAGTGTGGATTCCATCATATTGGAAATCAGTGTGATAAGTTTAATTGTCAACGGTGCGGTAAAGGAGGGCATGCAGCTAAGGATTGCCGTGGGGAAATACAAAACAACTCCAACAATCAGAACAACAACCAGAACAACACACAGAAGGGTTGTTTTGAGTGTGGCAAACCGGGGCACTTCAAAAAGGACTGTCCACAACTTAAGAAAGGCGGGACTAATGATGCAAATGGCAACGACAACGACAATAGCACCAATAACAACAACAAGAACAATAACAATGGTGCTAGGGGTAGGGCGTTTGTGATTGGAGGACGACAGGCACGGGAGGATCCCAACATTGTTACGGGTACGTTCCTCTTGAATAATCACTATGCCTCTATGCTATTTGATACTGGTGCAGACAGGAGTTTTGTATCTAGTTCACTTTCTAAGTTGCTAAATGTTAGTCCCACTGCTTTAGAAAACCCATACACTATAGAACTAGCTGATGGCAAGTTAATTGTAGTTGAACAAATTCTTAAGGGATGTATCCTTGATTTGATGGGTCAAACACTGGAAATTGATCTTATGCCTATTACCTTAGGCAGTTTTGATGTAGTTATTGGCATGGACTGGTTGTCCAAACACCAGGCTGAAATAGTATGCCATGAAAAGATCATTCGTATACCTCTTTCGCATGGAGAGACATTGTATGTACAAGGCGAGAAGAGCAGTACGCCACTGCGTCTCATATCTTGTATGAGAGCACACAAATGTCTGCGTAAAGGTCATACAGCAATAATAGCACTTATAACTGAGAAGCCGGTAGCTGAGAAGAAGATTGAAGACATCCCAGTAGTTTGTGAATTTCCTGAAGTATTTCCAGAAGACTTACCGGGATTACCACCTATCAGACAAGTGCAATTCCGAATCGACCTTACACCAGATGCAGCACCGATAGCTCGGGCGCCTTATCAACTTGCACCATCTGAGATGCAAGAGTTATCTACACAACTGCAAGACTTGTTGGATAAGGGTTTTATACGACCTAGTTTTTCACCGTGGGGAGCTCCAGTCTTATTTGTCAAGAAAAAGGACGGGACTTTCCGTATGTGCATCGATTACCGGTGTCACACCCCCACCTCTCGTCACCTGTGATGATGTCACTATATACTCTGATATGGTTGCGGAAGCATAGTGGTGATGTCTCAGAGATGAGATGTGACTTACTTGAACCGATATCACAGCACACAGATTCACTTAAAATAAATATATTACAAGGGTTTCGTAAATACATCAACATTACAGCTTAGTTTAGTACACAATCTAACATCCCTTAATTACAAAAGTGTGATGTGCATCCTCACCGTGTCGTCACTGCTGTCCTGCAAAAATGTTGAATTCAAAACGTCAGCACAAAGCTGGTGATTTCTACAGCTTAGGGTTTCGAAATTTACATTGTATTGAAAACCACATGTCAATTTAATCTGGTAACAACAAATTTATAGTATTCGAATTCTAGGATTTTAAGATGAAACCGTTTGGGGTTTTTTCATGAAAACGAAATTAAAAACCAAATTAATTGGTACCTGTAGGTTCAGAAGGTATCGATTAATGATACACCTATGTTGATTTCATCAAAGAACTACGGATTTCACAATTTCATGTTCTAAGGTTCCTAGATTAAAGTGATTTGGGGTTTTCGATCAAAACTAGATTAGAAATCAAATTAATCTATATAAATAGTTTCGGTTTAACATAGGGAAGAAAATCCCTATGAATTTAGAGTTAGACAGAATCGATTTAGGCCCAATTCGGTTGGGGATTGAATCGGTTGAAACGGATTCGTTCGGGATTGATTTAGGACATTGGAATTTGAGTGATGATCAAATTGAAAGCATTATTAGATGCGACTGAACCGCAGGAACAAAAGCCCTAAGGGTTGGTGATCTAATTCAGTCGAATGGTGGGTCTATTCGAACCCAATTGGGTTCGGTTGGGTTAACTAAAGGGGAAACCATGAACCGATGCTTAAAAACAATTAAACCAGAACCTTGTTGCAAAAGAAATTGTAGAGGAGTTGGTCGGGTGTGTGTGTTCAGTCCCGGGGGTCGCGGGTTCGAACCCGGCTCCAACTGGTTTTGAGTTTTTAAATCATTTTCAGTATTTTTGTCATATCTAGTTCGTTTTAACTCCGTTTCAACCCGTTCGAATTGCGTTGGAACCAGAATTTCATCCCGAACGAGATTAAATAACAAAATTTATATTTTAACTCGAAAACGTAATCGCGTATAATTACGTTTATTTAAATAAAATCATATATGGTTATATGATTTTATTTAAATGATTTTAAAGGCACGCGTACGTATAGATACACAGTTCTAACACTCTAACATACGTGTGTTAACACATATGTGATTTCAAGCACAAAACGACATCCCGAATAACACTGAGTTATTGTTAAAACAAAGGTTCTTCTTAGAGGATTTTCTACGCGATTTCACGTGTGATCATTCTGTTTGCATTCAAAAGTGCGTACACGGCCCCTTTCTTATTTTACTGTTTTAGGGGAGAAAACATGTGCAAACAAACACTTTTAGATACATATCACTTGCATGAGTTAGCTGTTTACATTAAGTGCGAACATAGCATTATAAGTCCTTACATATCGAACCGTTTAGTTTGACGTAGTGCAAAGCGTGGTAGTCGAAATAGATCTATTAGGTTTGACAAACCTCACTTGGTAGATGGGATCTACGCAAGTGTTTGACTAGCCAATTCACATTACTATTGTTTGTGCTAGATGATAGTGGAAAGGCAAAACATGCAACAGTCAGCTTCGGTGTCGACCGCTTATGTAAATAGTGCAAATGACTAGCTATCATGACTATGCATGTGTGATTATGTTATCTGCAAACATTTTGTTCAAACAGTTGTTTCAAACATTTGTGAATACTTAAACCTGTGTATGCACCAACCTTTGTGTTGACTTGATTTACATGTTTTCTCAGGACGCTAAGGTACACAAGCAAGCAAGCATGGACTAGGAGATCGAGTCGCATGCATATTTTATATTTCTGTTATTTGGATTTGATCATTTGGGACTTTGCTTTGTAATTTACAGTTTTCAAACCGTTAAGTTTGTTATGTTTTAAAAACGCTTCCGCAACGTCAGAACTTTGATTTTACATTTTTAGACCAAAGTATGTTTTGAAAATCATATAGAGGTCTTCGTTATGTCTAATGATCTGAGATCCTGGTTTGTCACGTCCCAAACGGTATGATTCCGTTAGTTGAAATTTGGGGGTGTGACATCTTGTGTCACAGAGGTTTCAAAGTTCATTCCTAAAAGACATAAAATGCCAAATCAAAACAAGGAAGAACTTGTGAAAGCCTCGGATGAAGAAAAGTTGAAACTTTCAAAACCTTTAATGACTAATTTGGTGTTTAACAACAATGTAGTGATTCAAGATATGTATTATCTTAAGAATGCACTTGAACAGGAACAATTGTGGATACCAAAAACAAACAAAGTTTCAAAGGAAACTTCATTAGTTTCAACTGGAAAATGGATTAAATTTCGGTATATGGATTTTCATGGAAAACTCAAGACTTCGAAGGCTTGGGTGACTAAAGATATCTAATGGTTTGTGAGTGTGTGCAGGAGGATTTCAAGAGGACCTATCAATTGGAGGAGAGCTCATTGATAGTGAAACTTCCTAGCGTGTATTTGGTAAAATCGTTCTAATTCTTTAACTGTCATATTATTTTGGAGAACTTGACAGGTTTTGAATTACATTTTCATATTTTCTTGATGTTTTCAAGTCACATTGATCATACTGTTTTACAAAAATGGTAAATCATATCGGTTGTCAATTTTCCAGGAATTTTGATTTTTCTATATACTTATAAAATTCTAAAAATAAAAAAGATTTTCATTTTTAGCATTTTAGGGGGAGAAAATTTAAAAAAATCAAAAACAATATAAAATTAGAAAATTGAGAAATTGATCCGACCTTTCCTTTGAGATATGATTGCACATTGTAACATTCTAAAGCTTACTAGTATCATACAAGATCAAATACAAAGCGATCACAATGCACTCAGTATGATATGTTGGTAGGTCTTTCACATATATTAATTGTGATTTCTGTAGACTAATGCCATAATCATTCTTTGTGGGACACGTTACTTAGAACACAGTGTTCGATCTTTATCCTGAGTGTGTGGTCATTTGCCTCAGTGATTGCTAATATATTAGTTTGATCATTTGTTTCTTTTTCAAAAGAAATTCTGAGTTCATTTTTCTTTTATTTTCGTTCAAAACATGGACATTCTCTGTGTATACTTACGTATCGACCTAATTGTTATGTTTTGGACATTTTGTTTTTATTTTCTTGGTTAGTTAAAAACTTGGGCATTCTATGTGTATACGGAAGTATCAATCTGATTGCAAGATTTTAAACTTAAGTTATTTTTAGTTCAATATCCTGGTTTCATCTGCGCATACGGAAGTATCAATCTTGTTACCGGATTTTGAACATTCTGTTTTATTTTACACTTTGTTATTTCACAAAAGATATTCTGCTTTATTTTTGCATGATCAAACTAAGCAAGAATTTGAACTTATAATTTACAATGGCATCGCTGTTGGTTGATGTTTCACAAAGTGGGGATGTGTTCAAGTGAATGGGGAACACAAAGTCTTGTTATTGCTTTCCATTAATCCAAATTCACAACAAGTGGTAAGACTTAAAGTGGATCCATATACTGGCAATCGTCCTAGGCTTGTGCATCGAATAAATAAATATCATTAATCATCAACAAGTAATGCTGAGGTATGATTACAATATGATCTCATGTTTGGATCTTTCTCATCAAAAACATATTTATTTTTTAGTTAGAATACAAATTTGTAGGATTCTAGGATATACAATTTTGCAATTCATAGCTTTAGGGGGAGTTTATTCAAATCATTGAAAAAATTCATAAAAATTTTCTTCTATTTTCTTTTTGACTATCCGATGTGACTTACTAATTCTTTGTAAACACTATAATTGATTTACTGTTAATAAGTGACAAAGAGAAATTGGAATTGTGATGAGGCATCTAGTATGATCACATGTGAAGCAAAAGATTTAGTTTTGATTATGTATCAACTGATGCAGGTGATAAGAGTGATGAAGATCTGTGTATTGAAGATATCAATGCAGTCCTCAGCAAGTGAATCTTGAAAAAGAAAGACATAAGATGGAGAGAGAGAGAATGAAATTAAGATTGAGAGGGTGAAGTAGAAACAAAGAGACTGATGTATTTTCTGTGTGAAAATATAACAGCTACAACTGAAGGGAAGTATGTTGATAGCAAGGTTGTAGGGGAGTATGTTGATGCATATATGTTCCCCGATGCACAAAATGTTTGAGCATATACAACAGCAAGGTTCAAGGGGGAGTATGTTAGTGCATTTTCTGTGTGAAAGCTGCATTTAATGTGTGAACCTGGCTTGTTGTATATGAAATCATAGTCTGATGAATATGATTAAGGGTTCGGCTAAAGATCCAAGAAGGTTTGGCTATGATTGATGGATAAAAGGTTTGGTGGTCACATGGTTTAAGGTTTGGTAAACCTATAGGATTGGCAAACCATTTGGCAAACCTATTGGCAAACCTTTGGAAAACCTTTTGAAACCTATATATAGGTAGACTTGGAAGACATAGAGCTTACAATTCACACACACAAAGTCAAATTCTCTCTCAAGCTCAAGATCAAGACTCTCTTCATCTTTGTTTTTTTGATCGTTCAAGTGTTGTATTTTCACGTTTATTGTTTGTAAACACTTGGATATCAATGAAGAATTCAGATTCATGATATATTACCATGTCATTGTTGATCCAAATCTAGTTGTAAACGGATTCCGCACGTTTATGATCGAATCGTAGAATTTCATGATCGATTCTTCAAATACACTTTGTTATTTCACAAAAGATATTCTGCTTTATTTTTGCATGATCAAACTAAGCAAGAATTTGAACTTATAATTTACAATGGCATCGCTGTTGGTTGATGTTTCACAAAGTGGGGATGTGTTCAAGTGAGTGGGGAACACAAAGTCTTGTTATTGGTTTTCATTAATCCAAATTCACAACAAGTGGTAAGACTTAAAGTGGATCCATATACTTGCAATAGTCCTAGTCTTGTACATCGAATAAATAAATATCATTAATCAACAAGTAATGTATAAGTATGATTACAATATGATCTCATGTTTGGATCTTTCTCATCAAAAACATATTTATTTTTTAGTTAAAATACAAATTTTGTAGGATTCTAGGAAATACAATTTTGCAATTCATAGCTTTAGGGGGAGTTTATTCAAATCATTGAAAAAAGTCATAAAAATTTTCTTCTATTTTCTTTTAGACTATCCGATGTGACTTACTAATTCTTTGTAAACACTATAATTGATTTACTATTAATAAGTGACAAAGAGAAATTGGAATTGTGATGACGCATCTAGTATGATCACATGTGAAGCAAAAGATTTAGTTTTGATTATGTATCAACTGATGCAGGTGATAAGAGTGATGAAGATCTGTGTGTTGAAGATATCACTGTAGTCCTCAGCAAGTGAATCTTGAAAAAGAAAGACATAAGATGGAGAGAGAGAGAGAGAGAGTGAAATTAAGATTGAGAGGGTGAAGTAGAAACAAAGAGACTGATGTATTTTCTGTGTGAAAATATAACAGCTACAACTGAAGGGAAGTATGTTGATAGCAAGGTTGTAGGGGAGTATGTTGATGCATATATGTTCCCCGATGCACAAAATGTTTGAGCATATACAACAGCAAGGTTCAAGGGGGAGTATGTTAGAGCATTTTCTGTGTGAAAGCTGCATTTAATGTATGAACCTGGCTTGTTGTATATGAAATCATAGTCTGATGAATATGATTAAGGGTTCGGCTAAAGATCCAAGAAGGTTTGGCTATGAGTGATGGCTAAAAGGTTTGGTGGTCACATGGTTTAAGGTTTGGCAAACCTTTTGAAACCTATATATAGGTAGACTTGGAAGACTTGGACATGTAGAGCTCAAAATTTCACATACACAAAGCAACTTTCTCTCTCAAGTTCAAGACTTCTCTCTCAAGATCAAGATCAAGAGTTCTCTTCATCTTAACTTCTTTCGTAAATTAAAGTGTTGTATTTCACGTTTGATTCGTTGTAATCAATTGAATGTTAATGACAAATTCAGATTCATTATATATTACCATGTCATTGTTGATCCAAATCAAGTCGTAAACGGATTCCGCACATTTATGATCGAATTGTAGAATTTCGTGATCGATTCTTCAAATCTACAAACCATCTCCAAAAACCCTAACTTTGGTCGCATCATTTTTCTGGCCACCATGGTTTGGAGTAGCGGCTGCCCCACCGCCACCAGCCACCTATTCATGCGCTTTTAACAGCAAGAACCATCAAGATATTGTCATGCATGTGTAAATCGGAGGATTATAGTGTGGTTCTTACCATTTGTTTTTGACTGAAAGATGAGAAGCCACCAGAGCCGCCTCGTAAAGCCACCAACACCGCTGCCTACGGCGGCCCTTGATGGAACCCTAGCCGTTATTGCGCCTGCATGTCACCTTTTTAGCTCTCTTTCCACCGTCTAACCCATGTTACAGGTCCATAACACCTCCAAAAACTCATCGTGGCTGGCGGTTAGGGTAGAAACCCTAGCCGTCATGAACTTTCTCGTCCGATTTCTCCCCTCTAGAGCCAGAATCTCACGAAACCATAGAAGAGAAGGTTGTTGTGCGTGATGAGAGGAGTTCGGAGATGCAAGAAACTTGGTCCACCACCGTCGGCCGCCGTGGCTCCGCCGCCGCGCCGCCGGTCTCCGCCGTAAGTCTCTCTGTCTTTTCTCTCGATTGCTTGAATGTCTAAAACACACACATGTAGGTGTGTGTGTGTCGGCTGCAATATAATGGGGAAAAGGGGTTTACATCCCCTTATATAGTTAGGTTTAATTCTAGGGTTTAATATAGAATAAAACACGTATTCAAACCATCTCGCGATCGTATTTCATTTTCCGTTCGTTATTCTCAACCCAAAATTTATCAGTAAACTGTAAATAACTTAATATATTATTAAAACGTTTATTTTATTTGTTATAAATAATTTGTTTAATTATTTACGTTGAAACGCGTTAATATCGCGTTTATGACCTATTTGACCGTTTTAAATATTTCGCGCTCCGAATAGAATTGATATATTTTAATGTATGACTAATATTTATAAATATACATTTATTGATACTTTTTACCTCAACTTGTGAGTCAGAACGTTTAAATCTGTTAATGTAGGTTTATAGATTATCGGACTTTGATTTATAAACATGATTCTATTTCAAAATTAAATGTTTAAGCTTTGTTTTATATATAGAGTTCTTAATGGGCCTAAGTTTCTTTATTGGGTTTAATGGGCCTATTTGGGCCTTAGCATCTTATTGATCTTTTATATCTTATTGGGCCTTATTGGGCTAAAGTATTCAATTTATGATTATATGTTTAAGTTGGGATTTCTTACACTTGTTACATAATTGATCCAATTAGGATGATTACTGATAAGGGTTCCTCCTTGTCAGAGGAATCTTTTGTGGAGGGAATTGTTAAGATTGGGTCTTAGATTCTGAGGATGAATCTGACAATTCATCTGATTGTGTTGTTACTCAGAATCATACACCTGTAGTCATGAAAGGTGACCCAATCTCATCTTCTAAAATCTATCAAGCATTAACTTTGTGAAGGCTTCAAAAGGGAATGAAGCATGTGTGTCGCACAAGATTGACAATCTTGTGCCTAATGGAAAAAAGGGTTTGGGTTTTAATCAGAACAAGACTAAAACAAATGTTTTTAAACCACAAAATTAGTCTTTTACTAAACTCAAACATTTTAATATAAAAGGTGACAGAGTTTGCTATGAGTGTGGTGCGCTTGGACATATTGTTAGATTTTGTCCTCAGTTGATCAGACCGAAAGTTGCACCACCCAGGAAACTTAATCAGAATTTTATCAAAACTGTCAAATTTGAATCTAAGTCAACTCAAGCAAAACCCAAACAACCTAATCAGGTTAAACCTTTGGACAAGGGTAAAGGAAAATTGGTGAACTTGGATGTTCCCAAAGTGATTAATGTCAATCAATCAAAGTCATCATCCATTGACCTGAAAAACTCTTTCAGCAAAAACATAGTCTGGAAAGTCAAGTCTTCTGAGACATCAGTTTTACCCACTCTAGAAAAGGCTACCCCTGATGGTAAATGGATCGATGTTTGGATCCGAGACTCATTGGGTCAACCCAAGACAATAAAGGCTTGGGTTCCCAAAATGAACTAATTGTTTGTGTTTGTGCAGGTTGCCCCAACAGCTGCTCTTAACAGCTCTTGGATTGTTGACAGTGGGGCTTCTAGGCACATGACTGGTGATATTTCGTTGCTCACAAATGTGAATTATGTTCGAGGTGGTTATGTTGCGTTTGCCGGCGACAAAGGCGGGTTCATAACAGGAGAGGGTATTTTGTCAAATGGCCAAGTTTCTTTCGACAAAGTCAGATATGTCAAGCAATTGGAGAACAATCTTCTCTCAGTGTCACAGATATGTGACAAGCAGTATAAAGTTCTTTTTGATGACTCCAAATGCTACATTCTCAAGCAAGGTGTGACTATTCCTAAAGATTGAATTTTGATGTCTGCTCCCCGTAAGCAGGACTTGTATGTGCTCAACATGGCCACAGCTTCAACAACATTCTCCACAGCTTCATGTTTTATGTTAAAGGCAACTGAGAAAGATTCAATTCTTTGGCATAAGAAGATGGGCCATTTGAGTCTACGCAAGATGAATCATTTAGTACACAATGACTTGGTTGAAGGGGTCAGTCTGAAGAATTTTAAGCTATCTGATATCTGTATTTCATGCAAGAAAGGAAAACAGACCAAGCAGTCTCACAAGCTAAAGAAGTTTCATTCAATCAATGTTCCTCTTGAGCTTCTCCACATGGATTTATTTGGTCCAGTAAATCGCAAGAGTATAACTGGGGATCAATACTGTTTAGTTATCACTGATGAGTATTCCAGATATTCTTGGGTTTTCTTTCTAAAAGAGAAATCAGGAACGTTTGAGTGTATTCAAGTGTTGGTGACCAAACTTGAATCTCTTTGTAAGCTCAAGATTCGTATGCTCAGAACAGACAACGGGACGGAGTTCAAGAATCACAACATGGAGAACTTTTGCAATGCACGGGGCATTGTGCAAAAATTTAGTGCTCCATATGTCCCTCAAATGAACGGTGTTGCTGAGCGGAAGAACAGAACTTTGATTGAGGCTGCTAGGACGATGCTTGCTGATTCATCACTTCCAGTTCAGTTCTGGAATGAAGCAGTAGCAAACGCTTGCTACACACTAAACCGAGTTTTGATAGTGAAGAGACATGGGAAGACTTTCTTTGAACTGCTCCACAACAGAAAGTCAAATCTTAAGTATATTGAACCTTTTGGTGCACCGTGCACGATGCTTACGAAACATGAGCATTGAAAGTTCAATGAGATGGTGGAAGAAGGGTACTTTCTTAGGTACAATACTCCTAATAAAAGAGTCTACAACAGATCAACTCAGAATGTGGAGGAGTGGTACCATGTTGATGTTCAGAGACACTCTATGCCCCACCTGGGAAAGGTCCAGACTGGATGTTTGACTATTCAGGCCTTTTCTACTCATTTAATATGCCTCCCATGTACTCAGATGAAGATGTTGCTGTTCAAATGATGCATGATGCACAAAATGCACCTGATGAACCAGTGCAACCTTCATCCACTTCAATTCCCACAGTACAAATAAATGATGACAGCTCAGAGACAGATGAAAACCCAGTTTCGCCAGCTGCCCCCGAACCAAATGTTGACAATCCTGTGCCAGGACTTGAGGACTTGAATCTGAAAAATCTTGATCCACAGGATGAGGTTCCAGCTCATCCTGTTGGAAGAATCAATCGTATTCATCCTCACGAGAACATTATTGGAAGTCCACTTGACGGGGTTAAGACAAGAAATCAGCTATATTCTGGAGGCCTTGCTGATATTCTTGACTTCGCTGATGTAAACTACTATGCCCATTCCTGCTTCATCTCTCAAGTTGAACTGCACAGTTACCGAAGCATTGAGAGATGAATCATGGGTTGATGCCATGCAAGAAGAACTCCTGCAATTCAAGAAATTAGGTGTTTGGCAACTTGTTGACAAACCGAAAGGTGCAAAAGTTATAGGCACCAGATGGGTTCTTCGTTGCAAGAGAGATGATCACAGGATCATTGTGCGAAACAAGGCACGTCTGGTGGTTCAAGGATTCAGACAGATTGAAGGATTGGATTATAATGAAGTGTTTGCACCGGTTGCACGACTTGAAGCAATTCGTATTTTCTTGGCATATGCATCCTTCAAGAAATTTAAAGTCTGTCAAATGGATGTCAAGAGTGCATTCCTTCACAGTGTGATCAGTGAAACAGTGTATGTGAGTCAACCTCCCAGGTTTGAGGATCCATTGTATCGTGACCAAATCTACAAGCTAGACAAGACCTTATATGGATTGTATCAAGCACCGCGAGCATGGTACGAGACACTGTCTACTCACCTTCTGAACAACGGGTTCAGAAGAGGTGTCATTGACTGCACAATGTTTATTCGAGAGAAGGATGGTGATTTGCTCCTGGTGCAAGTTTATGTGGACGATATCATTTTCGGTTCTACCAATGATAGTCTGTGCAAGGAATTTGAGAAGGTCATGACAGAAAAGTTTGAAATGAGCTCAATGGGAGAGATGAAATTTTTTCTCAGGTTGTAGGTGGATAAGTCTGAGGCAGGGATTTTCATTCATCAGACCAAATACTTTGGTGACATTCTGAGCCGGTTCAATATGTTGGATGCAAAGCCTGCTGGTACCCCGCTGGCTGTTAATCACGGGATTACACCAGATGAAAAGGGGGAGTTAATCGATGCCACTCTGTACCGAGGAATGATTGGGTCTCTTATGTATCTTACTGCTTCTCGGAAAGATATCATGTTCGCCACATGCTTGTGTGCCCGTTATCAGTCCAAACCAAGAGTATCACATCTGATTGCTGTGAAGAGGATTATGCGTTATCTGAAGGGTACACCGGATGTTGGCTTATGGTACCCTAATGATGATAACTTTGAGCTTACTGCATATAGTGATTCAGACTATGGCGGATGCAAGAGAGACTTCAAATCAACGTCTGCGGGATGTCAATTCTTTGGAACCCGATTAGTTACCTGGCAGTGCAAGAAGCAAACGTCGGTGTCTACTTCAACCTGTGAAGCTGAATACATTGCTGCTGCTAGTTGTTGTTCTTAAATCATCTGGATACAATAGCAACTCCGGGACTATGGGTTACATTTTTCTAACACTCCTATTTACGTTGATGTAGATTTGAGGAATCGATCACGAAATTCTATGATTCGATCATAAACGTGCGGAATCCGTTTACAACTAGATTTGGATCAACAATGACATGGTAATATATCATGAATCTGAATTCTTCATTGATATCCAAGTGTTTACAAACAATAAACGTGAAAATAAAACACTTGAACGATCAAAAGAAACAAAGATGAAGAGAGTCTTGATCTTGAGCTTGAGAGAGAATTTGACTTTGTGTGTGTGAATTGTAAGCTCTAAGTCTTCCAAGTCTACCTATATATAGGTTTCAAAAGGTTTGCCAATAGGTTTGCCAAACCTTAAACCATGTGACCACGAAACCTTTTAGCCATCAATCATAGCCAAACCTTCTTGGATCTTTAGCCGAACCCTTAATCATATTCATCAGACTATGATTTCATATACAACAAGCCAGGTTCACACATTAAATGCAACTTTCACACAGAAAATGCACTAACAGTTGATAATACTGCCGCCATAGCTGTCACTAAGAATCCCGTCTAGCACTCGAAAACCAAACACATCAATATCAAATATCACTTCATACGTGATTGTTTTGAAAAAAAACTCATCGATGTTGTTAAAATACACACCGATCACCAGAAAGCCGATCATTTTACAAAAGCTTTTGATAAACCCATATTTTTATATCTACTATCGGCTAATGGTGTTTGTCAGAAGGATGAAGTCCTTCCTTCATCTGAATCTCACAAATGATCATCGATTTTATTAGTTAGTTTTCTTTTGTTTTATTTTTCATTGTTAAGTATTTCTATGAATTCATCTATCTCATAAAAATCTCAAAAAGATTTTCTGTTTTAGGTTTTTAGGGGTAGAAAAAGTAGGTTATTTGAAAAACGAAAAACATTTAAAAATTTGAAAGATACAAAAACAATTAAAAATTATAAAAATGAGAAAGTCTTAGTTGAAAAAGTAATGTATGTATTATCATGTCTTATAAGCTTAGGTGAGTGGATAAGATGAAAACACATGAGAATTGTGAATTGATGTACTGATAAGCAGACTTTACAAAATGTATAGACAATTTGTGATAACTTACAAAGTCGGATTTGTGGGATCTGTTTTAGAAAACCAGCTAAGTGAGAAATAGTTTTTGACTCAAATCAGGCATACATCAGTCATCATAGGATCTAATAAGGTTTCCAACGATTCATGAATTCAAATTTGTACACGTGCCATACTGCTTTGTAAAGACCTTGCTGAAGCCGTCCATTCAGATGAGAATGATTGAATCATAAGTAAATAAAATCAAATCAAGCTGATATTAAGCTTGTGAAAATACAAAAATAAAATAAGTTCGATTCCATACACGTGCCATATTGCTTTGTAAAGACCTAGCTGAAGTCGTCCATTGGGATAGAACAAGTCAATATGTCAACACATGTCTGTATACGTGCGATATTGCTTTGTAAAGACCTAGCTGAAGCCGTCCATGAGAATGTGTTGAACATGAGAGACAAATTAATGATGTTTGGTACTAAGTTATGCAGAGATGAGTCACAAACAGATTTTGAATTTAGCAGGTTAAATAAAATGGGTAACTCAGTCAGAAAACACGAGTGATCATCAAATGAGTTTAGAAATTTTGTATTGAATAGCTTAATTTGGACAAATATATCAGTAATCATATCATAAGACAAATGTGTCCGAAGTGGAACATTCAATGATGCTGATTTGATGTGATTAGGTGTATGTTTTATTTTCTCAATAGACTTCTCACAAAAATATGTGTTTCTTTGTTATTAGTTGCTAGTTGTACAGTTGTATTTTGTTTCAAAAAAACACAAAAAGAGTTTCTATTTTCAAAATTTGTTTTAGATGATCATTTGTAGATTCAGAGTTCTGTCATGTCTGAATCCATTACCCACCAAACTTATCTTCATAATGGCATCCAGTTAAATGATCATAATGTTAAAAATTTTGAAATCAAGTTGTGTTTTTGAGTGCAAAGTCTCATTCGTACGAATGAACATGGATAATGACTCATTCGACCAAATGACTTCATTCTAGCGAATGAGTCTTTCGGCCGAATCAACCTGGGCCGAAGGAAGTCATTCGTCTACCTCATTTGCCGAATGAACATTGAGTTTGGAGCTCATTCGGCCGAATGAATTTGGGGCGAAACAGTTCATTCGCTAGACTCATTCGGCGAATGACTGTTACTATTTAAACATTTGTTTCGGCCGAACTACCCCATTCTCCCCATTCTCATTCTCTTGCCCTTAACTGTGTGTTATTCGCCCGAATCGCACCTCATACTAGTTTTTCTGATTGTTCTTCGATTCACTCAACCACATACTAATATTTCATCTCTTCATCATCTCAGGTACTGGTGGAACCAAGATAAATGATTTTTGATCGTCGCATAAATGAGATTAGAATCGGTCCTAGGGTTTTAGGGTTCTAACTTGTCGCTTCAAAATAAATGGACAAAATGAACTTGAAACCTCATTAGACCAGTTTTAATAGTGTTAATCGGTCGATTCTGAGTGTGGATGTATGATTTTTATGAGCTGATTTGAAAATTTATCAACTGGAATTTGAATCTCAACAGTCAACCTAATGACGCCATTCGGCGAATGGCTCATTTGGCAAATGAAGCTCATTCGGAGAATGGCTCATTCGGTGAATGAAGCTCATTCGGCGAATGGCTCATTCGGCGAATGGCTCATTCGACAGAATGACTCATTCGGTTTATATGCTCATTCGACCAAGGGACATTCGGCCAAGTCAATTGCATTTGGCCAAATGATCTACTTGTCAATTGTTCTGATATAATTCTACTAAATAACTTAATTGTACTAACATGTTTATTTCTTTGTTTGTTTTCAGTATGGCTGAATACAAGGCAGTGACCAAGAACAACATATGTGATCACCTGGACCTATCTACCAAGAACGCCGTGCACTTCAGAGACATCATTACTTTTCTTAGGCATTCCAGGATCTTCACTGCCATATCCACTGTACATATGCCTTATTAGTCTTATCAGCAGGATTTCTGGAGGTCTGCTGACATTGACTGCGAGGTGGAGCCACCAGTCATCAGGGGCAAAGTACAAGGTCATGATGTTATTATTTCTGCTGAGCATATCAAGAGGATATGTGGTTTTCAGGATTCGCCGGATCAGCCGATTCTACTTGATCGCTACTTGGTTCGTGGATGTTTTATGCGATGCAAGTATGTTGGTGATCTTGGAGCTGGGATACTCAACAAGGCGTTCATGTCTCCTCAGTTCAAGTATATAGCCCATGTGCTTATTCACTGCCTGGGGTCTAGGAGAGGTGGTTTTGATGACATGCGGGAGACTATTCAGTGTGCCTTCGTAGCCTTTGTGCTGAACCGGCCTTTCAACTTTTCGGAGATGATTTTTACACATCTGAAGGAGAACGTGATGCTGAAGGGTGACAAGAAGTTTCTTATGTACCCTTGATTTCTACAGCAGATATTTGATGCTCAGGTGCCTAACCTACAGAAGAACATCACTGATGTTATTCTTCTGGAGCATATGAATGACATCACTCTCAACAGAGTGATGTCATACGGAGGGAAAGAGACAAAGCCTCCTGTTCGTTCATTGTTTGGTCATCTTATGAGACCCGATTATGTGGCTCTAGGTGGTAGGAGATGGAGGCACGATGACTCAGACTCTGACATGGAGGATATTGTTGTTCCTGGTGATGATGGTGATGATGATGGAGATGAGGGTGATGGTGATGTAGGTAGTGGTGGTGCTGGTGTTAGTGGAGGAGATGCAGCTGCTGGTGTTGATGTTAGTGTTGCTGCTGATGGTGTTAGTGCTGTTGGTGTTAGCACTGTTGCTGGAGTTAGTACATCTGGTGCTGCTGATGATGATGTGGATATTGATTCTTTGATGGATCTGGATTTTATGGCCACCACTACAGCCTCAGTCTCTACTCCACTTGAGATGACAGGTACTACCTCTGCAGAAGACAAGGATGATTTAGATGAATCAGAAGATGAAGGTGGTGAGGCTGGAGGTGAAGGAGATCCAGAGAGCTCAGATTCAGAGGATACTCCATATGAGTTTGAGGATGTTTGGTTAGGAGGGAGACTGGTGAAGAGGAAGAGAAGACGGAGAGAAGCCGAGCTTGAAGAGATCAATGATCCTTCATTTATTCCAGAGTTTGACATCTCACCTCCTCCACGTACCTCTACTCCAGCCATTGCAGCTGTTACTGTTGCTGCTACACAGGCTACATCATCTCCCTCAGGCAGGAGGAAAAGGACTAAGTTTGTCCTTCAGAGGAGGTCAGAACTGTCGACTGCTGCTACAACGACTGTTACATCAGTGGCAGCAGTTGCAGTTTCTTCACTGGCCAGGTCTAGGGCTGTTCTGACATGTTCTACTGTTGCCCCTCTGACCACCTCTGGTTCTCATGCTCCCATTTACACTACTGCATCTACTGGTCCTTCCACCACTCAAGCTGACTTGATTATACCTACTGTTTCAGTGGTTGAGCAGCTGAGTGCACTAAACAGTATGGTCCTTAGGTTGATGGAGAGGAACCTGGAGCAGGAGCAAAAGAGCAGAGAGCAGGAACTAGTGATTGCCTAGCTCACCCAACGGGTAAATGATCAGGATGCCTTGTTACTTCAGGCTGCTGATCAATGAGCTGATCTGAGAGCTCGGTCTGCTCAACAGGAGGAGCAACTGCTGAAATATATAGATGAGCATAATCAGTTGGGCTTGATTGCCACTGGTTTCAGTGACCGAATCCTGTCTTTGGAGGCGGAAAATGCTAGACTTGCTGAACAGATTGACAGTCTTAAAGATAGCACTCCCAGGATTGAAGGCACTGCTGCTCACTCTGATGATTCAAGCAAAGAAGAAGAAGATGAAGATAAAGAAGAAGATGAAGAGTCTGATGAGGAGAAAGTGGACTATGAAGACTAAGATCATGATGTGATTCTAATGGTGATGATAAAGATGGGTCAGGGAGCGAGTCTGCTAGTTCTCTCTAGTTCAGACGATGCTGATGAGCAAGCCCCTCCTCCTGATATACGATCCAAACCCATGCATGACAAGAAAGCCAAGGCTCCTCCTCCACCTCCTCCTGCTCAGACCGAAGAACCAACAGCTACTGAGGAAGTAGAAGCTGTGCCCTTGAGACGTCGTCTAGATGAGACACTTACGATGATTTTGGACGCTCAGGGCATTATACAGCACTCAGTTAGTTATGACAAAGAGGAGTGGGAGATTATACACTGCTTAACAAAGGAACAGATAGCAGAGCTGTTCAGGTTGAACCCGGATGAGGTTGTGATTGATGACACCTCAGATTCTGCTTATGATGAGCCTTCTCCGGAGATTTTTGATGATTTCGATGAAGTTATCTTGGAGGATATTACAGAGGAGGAAACTACAAAGTATACTTCGGTTGAAGACGAACTACCAACCTTCACTGACCTCTTTGGACAAGCCACTGAAGAGATACTGAATAGAGACGTAGAAGAAAAGGTCAGTGGTGGTGAGTCTTCAACTGATGACATTCAACAAAGGAAGAAGAATGGAAAGCTTATTGGGAGACGCTGAAGAAGGAGAGCACTGTGAAGATGCCAGCTACCCACACCAAACTTTATAGGACCAAAGGCTACAAGGCTGGAGGTCAAATCATTAGCTGGGCATACTTCCATGATTTGCAGTGATATGCAGTCAAGAGAGAGCAAGGAATCCAGTACTTCAAGTATCCACACGATTTCAAGACGTTGCCTGGCTTTGAAGTTAATTATCTTGCACGCTTGAAGATGCTATACAGTGAAGACTCGGGGATGTCTGCCTGGTTCTCAAGACAAATTCAGTATGAGTACAGGAAAAGGTGGGTGAACTTCAGGCCTCAGCAACCTAAAATATATTATTTGCCTGAGATTGATGGAGATACCCACAAGCATAAAGTTATCCTGAAGTGGCTACTCCTAAAGTCATGAAGAAGATTCCGTTGAGGAGGACGCGTCAAGACTTTATGGAAGGCTTCCGATGGTGGTATTATGACGAGCGCACTGGAGAAGTTGTAGTGGTGCTCTGCAAAGACAAGAAATGGGAGACTGAACGTATATTTGATCCGATGTGGTTGACAAATTTGTCATGCAGCAATGTCAAAGTTCTCTACTTACACCAGATCTTCTTTGATGTGAAAGATATGGAGCAGGCATTACAGTACATGAGAGTGATCAGGATCTGTATGGTCTTGGGGGTTCATGCAGGATCAGACTGGAAAGCCATCTAAGAAAAATAATTCAAGAAGGATGCTGTAAAATGAAGAACTATGTCCAAGGGGGAGTATGTTGGTGCATAAATGTCCCTAGTTCAGTTTTGTAGTTCATTTGTAATTGATCTTTCGATGTATAAAGTTTATCATTAATGAATTCAGTATTTCCATATTGTTCTTAATGTTTATGTGAGTTGATATGTGTTTGATTATGTTTAAAGTTGAATTTATACGTCTTACAGACCCATTCGGGCGAATGGCTCTAACTGTTAGTTGAAGATATATTTGCCTTCTTTGATTTCTTCATCTTATTGGGAAGATTCCCTTTTGTTGAAGAAGGCAAATAGATCTTCAACTAACAGTTCAATAAGATCTGACACCCATCCATCTCTTCACTTGTCTTCACCTCTATCGGCTTCTCCCGAACCATCCATTCTTGGTACACCACCTTCTTATCCCGTGGTGACTCCTGCTTCCTATTCTCCTGCTGTTGTGAACCCTTCTTCTGTGGATTCACAAATCAATATTTTGCATCAAAATCAGCAACATCTGATACAAATGATGCAGAAATTGATGAATAACACTTAGCAAAACAAATAAGCATCTAAAATTTTCTCTTCTTTCTTCTAAAATAAATTATGACCCATATCTAACCGATTGCATTTGATCCTCATTTGCAGAGACCTTCTTCAAACCAAAATCATCTATGGTATGTGGACAGTGGAGGCTCTAGGCACATGACAAGATGCAGGTCCATTTTAAATAACTTCATTCCAAAGAATGGAGGATCTGTTTCCTTTGGAAATAATGCAAAGGGTTGAATAGCAGGGTCTGGTTCTGTCTTGATTGGAAAACTGCACTTCAAAGATGTGAGCTTAGCTGAAAATCCCAAGTTTAATCTCTTGAGTGTTTCTCAACTAGCAGACAAGAACTTTAGTTCATTTTTCACCAAGAAAAGTTGCAAAATTCTTTCTCCTAAAATAAATTCAAAAATAAAGATCTTAATTGATCAACACACCTTGATAACGGCGAAAAGAAGTGGAAATGTCTACGTTGTAGACATGACCACTGATTCTCAAACATCTTCTCCTACTTGTTTGATAGCCAAAGCATCATTTTCTGAAACTTCCCTTTGGCACAGAAGATTCAGTCATCTTAACCAGAAAACTCTTCATAAGCTTTCTACCCTTTCTTTAGTAAGAGGATTGCCTTCAAAAGAAGTTCACATCGAAGGTCAATGAGAAACTTGCTTATTGGGAAAGCAACATAAAACATCACATAAGTCTATTGAGGAATCCAAATCAACTAACTGTCTCATCTACTTCATACGGATCTGTTTGGTCTAGTAAAGGTAGCCAACTTAGCAAGAAAGAGATATTGTTTAGTTGTTGTGGATGATTACTCAAGATTTTGCTGAACCTTCTTCCTTTTCAGCAAAGACGAGACTTCTGATAAAGTAATTTCCCTTATCAGTCAACTTGAAAGACAATTTGGTCTTCCTATCAAAACAATAAGGAGTGATAATGGCACTGAATTCAAGAATCAGGTTCTTGATAAGTTCTGCATCTCTAAAGGAATCCTCAGACAATATAGTGTTCCTAGAACTCGTGCACAAAATGGAGTTGTGGAAAGAAAGAATATGACACTTATTGAAGCTGCAAGAACTATGCTTGCAGATTCAGGATTACCTTTATCCTTCTGAGCTGAGGCAGTAAACACTACTTACTATGTCTTAAACAGAGTTCACATTGTGAAGAGACATAACAAGACTGCCTATGAAGTCCTTCATAACATAAAGCCTCGCATTTCTTTCTTTAAAGTTTTTGGATGTCCGTGTTTCATTTTGAACACAAAAGACTCTTTGTTCAAGTTTGCTGCTAAAGTGGATTCTGGATATTTTGTTGGATACTCTCAGACTTCTATGTTAGTGCATTTTCTGTGTGAAAGCTGCATTTAATGTGTGAACCTGGCTTGTTGTATATGAAATCATAGTCTGTTGAATATGATTAAGGGTTCGGCTAAAGATCCAAGAAGGTTTGGCTATGATTGATGGCTAAAAGGTTTGGTGCTCACATAATTTAAGGTTTGGCAAACCTATTGGCAAACCTATAGGTTTGGCAAACCTTTTGGCAAACCTATTGGCAAACCTATAGGTTTGGAAAACCTATTGGCAAACCTTTTGAAACCTATATATAGGTAGACTTGGAAGGCTTGGAGACTTAGAGCTCACAATTCACACACACAAAGTCAAATTCTCTCTCAAGCTCAAGATCAAGACTCTCTTCATCTTTGTTTCTTTTGATCGTTCAAGTGTTGTATTTTCACGTTTATTGTTTGTAAACACTTGGATATCAATGAAGAATTCAGATTAATGATCTATTACATTGTCATTGTTGATTCAAATCTAGTTGTAAACGGATTCCGCACGTTTATGATCGAATCATAGAATTTCGTGATCGATTCTTCAAATCTACAGTGGTATCAGAGAGTTAGGCTCGATTTTACGACTATTTAGACATCAATCTCAAGTAATTTGATCAGAAAATTCATCATCTTGGAGGTGTTCTTGAAGTTCTTCACGTTTTTGTCAACAAAAAGCCAGATCTACAAAAAATTATCAAGTTTTTGTAAGTTTTGATCCGATAGAAAGATGCGCCTCGAAAAAACGAAGATTTTGACTACTCATAGGCCTTCTAACTCCAAAAAATGAAGATTTTAGAGCCATTTTAGTGATTTGCAGATCTGTTCGTGCGATCTGCCGAACCTTTGACGAACCTTAGAGCCGAACCTACATAGGATCGTGACAAATAGGTTCGTCAAAACCTCAATAGGTTCGTCTAAAACCTCAATAGGTTCGTCAAAACCTCAATAGGTTCGTCAAAAACCTCAATAGGTTCGTCAAAACCTTCATAGGTTCGTTTAAAACCTGAATAGGTTCGTGAAAACCTCAATAGGTTCGTGAAAACCTCAAAAGGTTCGTGAAAAGGTTTGGGAGAACATCCAATAGGTTTGTTCGAAGAGTTTTGCAAGAAATATACCATTTTAAAAGTTCAACTAAACCTTGTTTACCTATTTTGGGCCTTCCGGATCATTTGGGATAGGTTTCAAGACCTAATTCGGCATTAAGACAAGGTTTGAGATGTTTTGTTTTGAGAGGTTAAACTTTGACGTTCTGAACATAAAAGTTAAACATGACATACAAGAACTGGAACGTGGAATGGTTGGCTAACAATGGACTTGTGTTGGACAATTTGGACAATTATCCAAACTGGAGATCCACATTCGAAACGTTTATTACTAAAGCGGATGACAATTACCAGAAGTTATTATACCAACAATGCAAGAAACCATGTCTGAAATTGAATGATAAATTTGTGACATCAAAACTGAATGAAGATCAAATGTTTGAATTTAATCAAGAAAGAGAATTGTGTGACTTGTTTTCGGTGATCATTTCTGAAGATATTAAAAAGATTGATTTTGAACAAATACCACATTCATGTGCAAAGTGGAGTTTGTTACAACTTGCATATAACAATCATGTCGCAAAGAAGATCAAGGATGCTTATGATCGTCTTCTACCATTTATGCAAGAATTGAAATATTTTCAGTTTGATATTACTGATGGCAAATCGTTGAGAAGTTTACGCAATTCTTACTTTATCGATGGAGTGATTTTGTTGAAAGAATGAAGGAAACAGAAGTTATTCATCATGTCACATTAATAAACTTCAAAGATGTGGTTGATAAAATGGAATCGGAGATAAGGAGAACAGGAAAATGGATTGTGAAAATTGTTGATTTCTCGTGGATTGATGAACAAAGAAACATGTTAAAGGCAAGTATGAGTGTTGAGAAAGAAAAAGAAGATGTTGATGGAGGAACAGAAGATGAACCTGACATGTCTGAAGATAGCAAACAGATGAATGAAGTTGTAGATGAGAGATGTAATGTAACTGAAGACACACACATTCTTGATGATTCTGAAATCACAAGTGAGATGAAGAAATCTGAAGATGATGTTTTGAAGTCAAAGGATGAAACTTCAAGTGTTGAAGTGGTGTCAACAGAGGATGAGAGTGTTTATGAGGTTGCCTCTGATAATATGTCTGAAACAAATACCATCATTGATGAAGATCTGTGTGTTGAAGATATCACTGCAGTCCTCAACAAGTGAATCTTGAAAAAGAAAGACATAAGATGGAGAGAGAGAGAGAGAGAGAGAGAGAGAGAGAATGAAATTAAGATTGAGAGGGTGAAGTAGAAACAAAGAGACTGATGTATTTTCTGTGTGAAAATATAACAGCTACAACTGAAGAGAAGTATGTTAATAGCAAGGTTGTAGGGGAGAGTATGTTGATGCATATATGTTCCCCGATGCACAAAATGTTTGAGCATATACAACAGCAAGGTTCAAGGGGGAGTATGTTAGTGCATTTTCTGTGTGAAAGCTGCATTTAATGTGTGAACCTGGCTTGTTGTATATGAAATCATAGTCTGTTGAATATGATTAAGGGTTCGGCTAAAGATCCAAGAAGGTTTGGCTATGATTGATGTCTAAAAGGTTTGGTGGTCACATGGTTTAAGGTTTGGCAAACCTATTTCCAAACTTATTGGCAAACCTATAGGTTTGGCATACCTTTGGCAAACCTTTTGAAACCTATATATAGGTAGACTTGGAAGACTTGGAGACTTAGAGCTCACAATTCACACACACAAAGTCAAATTCTCTCTTGTGACAACTAGTACTAAACCGTACGGCAAGTCCGTACTGTGTGTGTACTTTCACCATGTACTGTGTGTAAATACAGTACGTAAACAGTTGTGTGACAACAGAACTCGGAAAACAAATCACAGTTGTATGTGTTTAAGTGAAAACTTAAATACAATAAATACAACAACTCAAAAGAAACAACAGTGTTCAAACGAATAACGATAACAAATCGGTTGCGATCTGATATCCATAGATGACAGGAATCAGATGACCGACAAGTCAACGTGACAGCAAAGTGATAACAGGATGTTCAGTTGAGTCCGACAGTGAGGAAACACAATTCAAATCATATTGCAGTGTCGTTTTAAGAATAATAAACTGACAGTGTGTTTGTGTGGGTGACGATTCACACAAACATATTTGTGAGTTTAACGTTCTGAATGATAACTGATAATTAGAAAACCAAATCAGAAAGTGAAACGTACGATCGTGTTCGTACAGTTAGCGCTCTGTACGAAGACGCGCGTAAGTGACGCGATCTGACGAAACGAAAACGAAACCCGACACGAACGATAATTAAATTAATAAAATTAAATGTTTAATATTTTACAATTTTGAAACTCATCAAAATTATTAAATTAAAGTCTTTTTATTTAAAAGATATTAATTACGCGTAATTTCCGATTACGCGACGAAAATGCGAACCGAGCAACCAAAACGAACCCGGACACTACACGGGGTATATAAACCCTAAAATGAGAGTGTTTCTCATTTCCATCACTTTTCTCCTCTCTCCTACATTCAAAATCCGGCACCCCCATTTTTAGGGTTTTTCACACCTTCAATCACCCATATCTTGCTCATTTCTTGGCCAAATCACCTCATCTTTGGACCTACACGAAGGTATTGATCTCCTCTACATGAAAGTACAAAGGATCGGCCCTGAGAGTCTCTGAATCGAAGGTAAATGGACTGTGAAGATTACGAAAATTAGGGTTTTATACCCTTGTGTTGAGCCACCACCTCCAAACGGTTAACAACCTCACATCTCGAACCACACATACATGAAAACACTTCAGGGGAGGTGGGGAAGCGGTGTGGTTGTGGTTGCTGGGCCATCGAACTCGGCAAGAAGGGGGTGGGGCTGATGAATATCACCGGCCGAATGACCCTCCACACATCCGATCGAATGAGTCAAGAGCCGACTGAACCACCACCTTCGGCTACTCCTTCGCCTCTCATACTCCTACTCTCATTCGACCACCACCACACCCATTCGGCAGCTACCCTGTTATTCGGCCATCAAGAAAGTATGAACTTCATTCGGCCATCACCATTTCATTCGACCCAGATCCCATGCTCATCTCATTCGGACACCACCTCAGTCGCCCCAACAGATTACATTCGGCCGAACCATCAGTTCCTTCGACCATCCCTTTCGCCACCCTCCTCATTCGGACCTTAGACATTCGACAGCCACCATTAGCCACCCATTCGTCGGCCACACATAGGTCCATTCGGTCAGTCAGTGGAGTACTTTCACACGTTTGGGCCTGCTTTATCAATTTAAGTCCACCAGTTCGACCCCCCCATGATCGGCTTAACTGTGGGAACAGATGGCTCATGGTGGTTAACCGGCCACAGCACACATTCGGCCATCCCACTTCTTGGGCCCAACGAATTTATTTAATATCATAGCATGGCCCAACATGTTCTATCGGCCCAAGTCCATTAATTCGGCCTATGGGACTAGTTAGGCCCAACATCAACACACAAGAGACCATGTGATTGGCCCAAATGAGTTGTTTAGTCCACACTTCACGGATGAAAGCCCAAATCAACTGTCATGGCCCATTTAGAGCGATTTGGGCCCAAGACACATTACCTAGCCCCAATATCATTGGTTTGGCCCATCTATTTGGCCAAGCCCACTTTATTCGGCCCACATTGAGTAAAAGCCACAAACACAATAAACCAATATTTCAAAAGAATAACATGCATGAATTTTCTAAAATACTACCAAGGTGGCGATGATTGGGGTATAACATGCTTCACAAAACTCAAGACAACAAGTTTACAAGGACTTTTATCTAGCTGCTTGTTAATTAAGTAATAATACATTCAAAGTGGCAAAGATCCTATAAATACAAGTAATTAAGGTAGTATGATGTGGATTGGATTACCAGAATTGAGTCAAGACAAACAAAAGTCCGAAACAAAATTTTTCATAAAGCCTATAAAAGGATATACAAAACTCAATCTAATTTGATCGCGTGTTACTAAATTCAATCACAAGTAAACAGGGCCGAATAACGACCGAGACTTACGTGTATTAGCCAACTTCAGGGCTAACACAAACACATACACAAACACACATTCAAAGACTTATACTTACAAGTTACAAAAACGTGAAATCAATACAGGAACGTGAATACACAACGATTACAATCAAGAGCGCGTGCAATTTGTTTAAGATAAGCCAACCACTACAATTACTACAAGGTGAGTTCATATGCCCCTTTTCTTTAATCTTATCTGATTTTAAACTCTCGGGGCTGAGAAACATGCTTAACTTTTAATTAATTAAAAGTTTTATGTTTATCATATTGCTTACACTTTGATTAGATAATATTAATTGAATTATTATTATTTATCATTGTATGCATGCGTGCTTGATCATGATATGACAGAGATAACTCAGATGAATAAGATAATATAATTTCATAACCCATCGACACAATAGAATAAACTAGTTGTAAGATTATATCATATAACACATAGTTATTCTTACAAGGATAAACATTGAGATGAACATAGATGAACATGATGACAAGGAACAAAATACATGAATGATGTGAAGATGACACATCTTTATAACATCATTCAGCACTAGAGTTAACGAAGTGTAATAAGTCAAGTGCTTACAACACTTAGCTTACAACTCGAAACATATTACAAGACAACATGGAACGACTATCAACTACCACCTGAGCCGATTAAGTGAAGTAAGGCTATCTCTTACAACAGCTTTGGGGCAACATGGTGACCCTATGGAATGACAAGGAATGATAATCATGATAATGCAACTTCATGATAACAACATCATTCATCACTAATACTAACGATGTGTGATAAGACTAGTTCTTATCAAACATGGTTAAACACGAAAACATTTATCACTGAGAGCATACGACTTATGAGACTACTACGTGTGACATCAAGGGTGACCTCAGGAAAACCTAATTCCAAGATGTCATTCCCCATACAGGCTAACATTATATTATAAGACTTGATCTTATAATGCCATGCTTGTACTGTAGTGAAATCTATGACACTATACCGGTAATACCTATAAACTAAAAGGTGACAGTGTTAGGGTTAGATTAGATCCGATTTGCGTGAGACCATGAACTTGTGACTATGTAATTAAGAGGTGATGTCTATATGATATTATGCAATATGATTCTATATGTGCCTATGTGATGTGACTATATGAGCCTATGTGATGCGACTATATGAGACTATATAAGACTAATGAGACTATATGAGACTATATGAGACTATATGAGACTATGTGATGAGACTAGGGAATGAGACTATGTGATGAGACTATGTGATGAGACTATGTGATGAGACTATATAAGACTAGGGAATGAGACTACGTGATGAGACCATATGAGATTAAATGAGACTATATGAGATTATGTGATGAGACTATATGAGACTATATGAGACTAGGGAATGAGACTATCTGAGACTACGCGATGAGTCTAGGTGAAATCATGTGGAACAAATGGGAAATGTGTATCTCTAGTTGTACCGCAAGTGGTGTGAAACTTGATTGAGTATGTGGTGGGATAGCGTCTGGGCTCGACCCTTTCGTGATTCCCTATATATAAGCATGCTTGATCAGGTGATACTCTACTTGTACGTATAACTAGGGAAAGGCCATTGGGTGGAACAGGTGAATCAATCATTACAATTAACCAGTATGACATTGTGACTGTGTGCATAAACATTTCCAGGTTTTCAATTTACTTACTTATGAACTCACCAACCTAGTGTTGACTTCGTTTTAAATGCATGTTTTCTCAGGTGATGGACAGGTGTAGATACATAGGTGCAAGTATTAAGCTAATGGACTTTTAGAAGACCTAGCTTATTTTTGATTGCATACTTTTGGAATGACACAGTGAATCACTTTTGTATATCTTGTACAGATGCAAGATATAAATTCATTGATTCTTCTTGATTAGTTTTACTTGGTTAAATTATGAACACATACTGTGTAATTTAACTTTGTAATTCTATATTATATGTCATGTTAGCATTTCTCATTATTTATCATGTGCCATGTAAACAATCTGAACATTCGATTATCATTCAAGATATCGCGCCCCGGGAACCTTCCGCCCGACGGGAAAACCCGATCCGTTCCCGCCGGCCCGGGGTGTGACAGATTGGTATCAGAGCAATGGTTATAGAGAAATATAGGTCATATTGCTTAAATGGTTTGGCCTAGACTATAACCTAGGGACCCTCATGTAGTGAACATACAACATAGGATTCTATTTGCATATGTCTTCTGCTTCTGATCACTGCACTAACCGATTTTCTTTCGGTTATGATCAGAATGCCGCCGAGAAGACAACCACCGCTATTACCGCTGACTCAAGGTTCAGCTCCGCACTCATCGACACCGACACCGCCTGACTCTCCTACACAACCACCTCCACCTCCTCCTCCACCACCACCTGTCCATGAGTTGGACCCTGCTACCGTGGCACTGGCCACTCTTCTTACTAGCCAACTGAGGGATGTGATTCCCGAGATGATGAACAGGATCAACACCAACAACAGCAATAACGTCGCCAACTCATCTGGAGAAGGCAGTGGCACTGAGGGAGCCGTCGGCTTGATCCAATGGATCGAGAAGATGGAGACAACCCTCGACATCAGTGGTTGTCCTGAACAACACAAGGTAAGATATGCGGTAGGCTCGTTCGACAAACGAGCGCTGACCTGGTGGAACGCACAAGTACAGACCAGGGGACGAGATGAGGCACTGTCTATGTCTTGGGAGGAGTTCAAGGTCTTGCTGAGGGGAGAGTTTTGCCCCAGAAACGAATTAAAAAAAGGTTGAGACAGAATTGCTCAATCATGGTATGGTGGGGGCTAGACATCTGGCCTACACCACAAGATTCCACGAGCTAGCGACATTGGCACCGGATATAGTGCCAACACTGGAGAAACGAATTGAACGGTACGTCGGTGGACTACCGACTTGCATTCAAGGGCATGTGATTGCTGCCCACCCCACTACCCTAGAGATGGCTGTTACATTGTCTGCAACACTAACTGATGTAATGGTTGCCTCGGGGGCACTGAAGGATGATGCTGGAGTAACCAAGACTGAAACATCAGGGAAGTCGGACGGGCATCCGGCTAAGAGACAGAAGGTGGTCAAAAACTATGCTGCGACCACACCAGCTCTAAGAGCACCACAACCACTACAAATCAAGAAGCCGTATGCTGGCGCGGCTCCTCAATGCAGCAACTGTCATTTTCACCACCATCTCGGGACCCCGTGCAGACACTGCACAGGGTGCGGGAGATTGGGGCATTGGGTTGATCACTGCAGGAACCCAACCCCCCAGATCAGGAACAACAATGCAGCGATGAGGGCTGCTGGTAATGACAACAGGTCTTGCTACACATGTGGCGAACCTGGACATCTCTCAAGGGACTGTCCCAAGAGAATCCCACCAAAGGCACCGGTAGCTAGAGGACGGGCCTTTCAAATTGGTGCAGCTGCGGCTCACCAGGACACTGACACCAACACTAACACTGGTACACTTTTCATTTAAAATCTTTGCAGTTGTATATTTTTTTTATACTAGCATAGATTATCATTGTCTCTTCAGAGTTAGTTTAGAACTTACTCGCAATTGGGGCAACACTCGGATATCTCTTACACTAAATGACATGAACTTAGTGTTCACTTACCTTAGTGAACAAACACATGCCATGAAATTCAAAGTGATGGACACGAGCGGTGTCAATACCAACATTGGAACTGATGTTTGTCCTTGATAGGGACGTAGTTATCTAATCCAATGAAACCTCTCTATGTCATTACAATGAACGATAGAGATACATTCACAAGTTTCGGTATTGGGTCCGTCAATGTTGTCTTGTCTGACAATATACGAATCCATTTTAACAAGGGGAGAACCGAGAGGCTTCTCCTGACAGGAATAACACACGAGCATGAGAATCATAGTGAACATTATAGATCATGGAATTATGTAACAACTTGAGGTACCACTATGGGAGTGTATACAAACAGCTATGGAACGTGATGCCAAGCTACCTTACATTCCCAGTAGATTTGATGTTCTTGAATTGACGAGAACAATGAAATCAAGTCTACTCATTTCATAACCACACACAAAATCCTAGGCCCTAAGGAGGACTAGGTCACATACGAACAATGTACTCTCAAGAAACATAAACATTTCGAATCGTACGGTCGAGAGACTGAAAGCGAATTCTTATCACATCGAACAGACTCGGGAAAACTCTGAAGGCAACTTCGCATAAACATGAGAACATGAGAAACACGTGATATCAAAGAATCTCCACCTATGCAAGGAAAAAGTAGTACCCGATAATTTCGCCTAAATTTCGGGACGAAATTTCTTTAACAAGGGGAGACTGTGACAACTAGTACTAAACCGTACGGCAAGTCCGTACTGTGTGTGTACTTTCACCATGTACTGTGTGTAAATACAGTACGTAAACAGTTGTGTGACAACAGAACTCGGAAAACAAATCACAGTTGTATGTGTTTAAGTGAAAACTTAAATACAATAAATACAACAACTCAAAAGAAACAACAGTGTTCAAACGAATAACGATAACAAATCGGTTGCGATCTGATATCCATAGATGACAGGAATCAGATGACCGACAAGTCAACGTGACAGCAAAGTGATAACAGGATGTTCAGTTGAGTCCGACAGTGAGGAAACACAATTCAAATCATATTGCAGTGTCGTTTTAAGAATAATAAACTGACAGTGTGTTTGTGTGGGTGACGATTCACACAAACATATTTGTGAGTTTAACGTTCTGAATGATAACTGATAATTAGAAAACCAAATCAGAAAGTGAAACGTACGATCGTGTTCGTACAGTTAGCGCTCTGTACGAAGACGCGCGTAAGTGACGCGATCTGACGAAACGAAAACGAAACCCGACACGAACGATAATTAAATTAATAAAATTAAATGTTTAATATTTTACAATTTTGAAACTCATCAAAATTATTAAATTAAAGTCTTTTTATTTAAAAGATATTAATTACGCGTAATTTCCGATTACGCGACGAAAATGCGAACCGAGCAACCAAAACGAACCCGGACACTACACGGGGTATATAAACCCTAAAATGAGAGTGTTTCTCATTTCCATCACTTTTCTCCTCTCTCCTACATTCAAAATCCGGCACCCCCATTTTTAGGGTTTTTCACACCTTCAATCACCCATATCTTGCTCATTTCTTGGCCAAATCACCTCATCTTTGGACCTACACGAAGGTATTGATCTCCTCTACATGAAAGTACAAAGGATCGGCCCTGAGAGTCTCTGAATCGAAGGTAAATGGACTGTGAAGATTACGAAAATTAGGGTTTTATACCCTTGTGTTGAGCCACCACCTCCGAACGGTTAACAACCTCACATCTCGAACCACACATACATGAAAACACTTCAAGGGAGGTGGGGAAGCGGTGTGGTTGTGGTTGCTGGGCCATCGAACTCGGCAAGAAGGGGGTGGGGCTGATGAATATCACCGGCCGAATGACCCTCCACACATCCGATCGAATGAGTCAAGAGCCGACTGAACCACCACCTTCGGCTACTCCTTCGCCTCTCATACTCCTACTCTCATTCGACCACCACCACACCCATTCGGCAGCTACCCTGTTATTCGGCCATCAAGAAAGTATGAACTTCATTCGGCCATCACCATTTCATTCGACCCAGATCCCATGCTCATCTCATTCGGACACCACCTCAGTCGCCCCAACAGATTACATTCGGCCGAACCATCAGTTCCTTCGACCATCCCTTTCGCCACCCTCCTCATTCGGACCTTAGACATTCGACAGCCACCATTAGCCACCCATTCGTCGGCCACACATAGGTCCATTCGGTCAGTCAGTGGAGTACTTTCACACGTTTGGGCCTGCTTTATCAATTTAAGTCCACCAGTTCGACCCCCCCATGATCGGCTTAACTGTGGGAACAGATGGCTCATGGTGGTTAACCGGCCACAGCACATATTCGGCCATCCCACTTCTTGGGCCCAACGAATTTATTTAATATCATAGCATGGCCCAACATGTTCTATCGGCCCAAGTCCATTAATTCGGCCTATGGGACTAGTTAGGCCCAACATCAACACACAAGAGACCATGTGATTGGCCCAAATGAGTTGTTTAGTCCACACTTCACGGATGAAAGCCCAAATCAACTGTCATGGCCCATTTAGAGCGATTTGGGCCCAAGACACATTACCTAGCCCCAATATCATTGGTTTGGCCCATCTATTTGGCCAAGCCCACTTTATTCGGCCCACATTGAGTAAAAGCCACAAACACAATAAACCAATATTTCAAAAGAATAACATGCATGAATTTTCTAAAATACTACCAAGGTGGCGATGATTGGGGTATAACATGTTTCACAAAACTCAAGACAACAAGTTTACAAGGACTTTTATCTAGTTGCTTGTTAATTAAGTAATAATACATTCAAAGTGGCAAAGATCCTATAAATACAAGTAATTAAGGTAGTATGATGTGGATTGGATTACCAGAATTGAGTCAAGACAAACAAAAGTCCGAAACAAAATTTTTCATAAAGCCTATATAAGGATATACAAAACTCAATCTAATTTGATCGCGTGTTACTAAATTCAATCACAAGTAAACAGGGCCGAATAACGACCGAGACTTACGTGTATTAGCCAACTTCAGGGCTAACACAAACACATACACAAACACACATTCAAAGACTTATACTTACAAGTTACAAAAACGTGAAATCAATACAGGAACGTGAATACACAACGATTACAATCAAGAGCGCGTGCAATTTGTTTAAGATAAGCCAACCACTACAATTACTACAAGGTGAGTTCATATGCCCCTTTTCTTTAATCTTATCTGATTTTAAACTCTCGGGGCTGAGAAACATGCTTAACTTTTAATTAATTAAAAGTTTTATGTTTATCATATTGCTTACACTTTGATTAGATAATATTAATTGAATTATTATTATTTATCATTGTATGCATGCGTGCTTGATCATGATATGACAGAGATAACTCAGATGAATATGATAATATAATTTCATAACCCATCGACACAATAGAATAAACTAGTTGTAAGATTATATCATATAACACATAGTTATTCTTACAAGGATAAACATTGAGATGAACATAGATGAACATGATGACAAGGAACAAAATACATGAATGATGTGAAGATGACACATCTTTATAACATCATTCAGCACTAGAGTTAACTAAGTGTAATAAGTCAAGTGCTTACAACACTTAGCTTACAACTTGAAACATATTACAAGACAACATGGAACGACTATCAACTACCACCTGAGCCGATTAAGTGAAGTAAGGCTATCTCTTACAACAGCTTTGGGGCAACATGGTGACCCTATGGAATGACAAGGAATGATAATCATGATAATGCAACTTCATGATAACAACATCATTCATCACTAATACTAACGATGTGTGATAAGACTAGTTCTTATCAAACATGGTTAAACACGAAAACATTTATCACTGAGAGCATACGACTTATGAGACTACTACGTGTGACATCAAGGGTGACCTCAGGAAAACCTAATTCCAAGATGTCATTCCCCATACAGGCTAACATTATATTATAAGACTTGATCTTATAATGCCATGCTTGTACTGTAGTGAAATCTATGACACTATACCGGTAATACCTATAAACTAAAAGGTGACAGTGTTAGGGTTAGATTAGATCCGATTTGCGTGAGACCATGAACTTGTGACTATGTAATTAAGAGGTGATGTCTATATGATATTATGCAATATGATTCTATATGTGCCTATGTGATGTGACTATATGAGCCTATGTGATGTGACTATATGAGACTATATAAGACTAATGAGACTATATGAGACTATATGAGACTATATGAGACTATGTGATGAGACTAGGGAATGAGACTATGTGATGAGACTATGTGATGAGACTATGTGATGAGACTATATAAGACTAGGGAATGAGACTACGTGATGAGACCATATGAGATTAAATGAGACTATATGAGACTATGTGATGAGACTATATGAGACTATATGAAACTAGGGAATGAGACTATCTGAGACTACGCGATGAGTCTAGGTGAAATCATGTGGAACAAATGGGAAATGGATATCTCTAGTTGTACCGCAAGTGGTGTGAAACTTGATTGAGTATGTGGTGGGATAGCGTCTGGGCTCGACCCTTTCGTGATTCCCTATATATAAGCATGCTTGATCAGGTGATACTCTACTTGTACGTATAACTAGGGAAAGGCCATTGGGTGGAACAGGTGAATCAATCATTACAATTAACCAGTATGACATTGTGACTGTGTGCATAAACATTTCAAGGTTTTCAATTTACTTACTTATGAACTCACCAACCTAGTGTTGACTTCGTTTTAAATGCATGTTTTCTCAGGTGATGGACAGGTGTAGATACATAGGTGCAAGTATTAAGCTAATGGACTTTTAGAAGACCTAGCTTATTTTTGATTGCATACTTTTGGAATGACACAGTGAATCACTTTTGTATATCTTGTACAGATGCAAGATATAAATTCCTTGATTCTTCTTGATTAGTTTTACTTGGTTAAATTATGAACACATACTGTGTAATTTAACTTTGTAATTCTATATTATATGTCATGTTAGCATTTCTCATTATTTATCATGTGCCATGTAAACAATCTGAACATTCGATTATCATTCAAGATATCGCGCCCCGGGAACCTTCCGCCCGACGGGAAAACCCGATCCGTTCCCGCCGGCCCGGGGTGTGACATCTCTCAAGCTCAAGATCAAGACTCTCTTCATCTTTGTTTCTTTTGATCGTTCAAGTGTTGTATTTTCACGTTTATTGTTTGTAAACACTTGGATATCAATGAAGAATTCAGATTAATGATCTATTACATTGTCATTGTTGATTCAAATCTAGTTGTAAACGGATTCCGCACGTTTATGATCGAATCGTAGAATTTCGTGATCGATTCTTCAAATCTACATTCTAAGGCTTACCGAGCTTTCAATCTTAGGACCAAAATTGTTAAGGAAACTATTGATGTTAAATTCAATGAATCTGCATCAACTTACTCTTTCCCATCTGTTCCTGATGACCTCTTTCATCTTGAAAGCTTCACCTACATGTCTTCTACTCCTTCTTCTTCCCCTTCTTTAGAATCGTGTCAAACCTCTGAAGATCTATCCTCTTTTGAGGAATGTTCTGTATCTAAATTCTTTACCTCTCTATTCCTTCTTATCAAATAAATCCTCAAGACCAAGATTAACAAATATCTACTCCTTTATCCCCAGCTTTGGATAATGTACCTGTAGATATTCCTGAACATGTTCATACTTCCCCACCAGAAAACTCTCCTGGCCCCACTTAAAACTCATCTTCTTTCGATGTTGCATCTACAAATAACTGTTTGGACATCATTCCCTTCAACAGGAATCATCCTCTAGAGCAAATCTTAGGTGATTTAAATAAACGTGTTCAGACTAGGAGCCAGATTTCAAACTTCTGCCTTCATGCAGCCTTCTTGTCCCAAATTCCCCAACAGGAAAATACCCTATCGGAACTAGATGGGTATTCAGAAATAAAACAGATGAAAGAGGCATCGTGATAAAAAATAAAGCCAGATTGGTAGTGCAAGGGTACTGCCAAGAGGAAGGCATCGATTATGATGAAACAGTTGCTCCCGTGGCCAGACTAGAAGCCATCAGACTCTTCCTAGCATTTGCTATATCCCATAATATAAAGATATATCAAATGGATATAGAAAGTGCATTCCTGTATGGGACTATAAAGGAGGAAGTCTATGTTTGTCAATCTCTAGGGTTTGATGATGTTCATCATCCTGATTGGGTGTACAGACTAGAAAAAACAATTTATGGTCTGAAACAGGTACCCAGAGCATGGTATGACACTCTTTCTCAATTTCTTCTTTCTAATAAATTTTCTCGGGGAACCATTGATAAGACTTTGTTCATCAAGAGGGTAGAAAAGGAACTTTTGCTGGTCCAAATTTATGTGGATGATATCATTTTTGGATCAACAAAACCTTCCTTGTGTGAAAAATTTTCTAAATTAATGTCTTCTAAGTTTGAAATGAGTGCTTTAAGTGAACTAAAAACATTTTTAGGACTCCAAGTCAAACAAACCCCCAATGGGACTTTCATTCATCAATCTAAATATGTAAAGGATCTTCTAAATAAATTTGATATGAATGATTGCAAAATAATCTCTAACCCCATGGCAACAAGTCCAGGAATAAATCCAGATGAAAATGGTGAACCTGTAGATCAAACCCTCTACAGGTGCATGATTGGATCTTTGATGTATTTTACTGCATCAAGGCCAGATATCATGTATGCAACATGTGTCTGTGCTAGATACCAGTCTGCCCCCGAACAATCACATTTGTCATTTGTGAAGAGGATACTCAAATATCTTAAAGGCACTTCTATGCTAGGTATATGGTATCCTGCTAACCAAACTTGTAAGCTTGTTGGTTTTTCAGACAGTGATTACGCTAGATGCTCGCTCACCAGAAAGTCTACTTCGGGAGGATGTCAGTTCTTTGCAAATTGCTTAGTCTCATGGCAAAGCAAAAAGCAAACGTCGGTGTCAAATTCAACTGCTGAAGCTGAGTACATTGCAGCAGCCTATTGCACTGCCCAAATCCTTTGGTTACAATACCAACTGTTGGATTTTGGAATAACTAAACTAAAACACCTCTCTTAATAGACAACAAAGCTTCCAAAAACATAATAAAGAGTGTTGTCTACCATTCTAAAACCAAACATATAGAAATAATGCATCACTTCATTAGAGACTGTTTTGAAAAGTGACTAATTGTCCCAGAACATGTCTCTACAAGTGACCAAATAGCTGACATATTTACCAAACCCTTGGACTCTTCAACCTTTTCTAAGTTTGTGGCCAAATTGGGAATGATAAATATGAGCTAATAAACATAGTTAAGAATATGTTTCTTAAACCTTTAAACAAATATATAAAAGGATAATCCTCAATAATTATCCTAACAACGAATATCTGATAAACCACTAATGAAGCGACCCTGGTCTCTCTCAGTGGTTATCCCAAAACACGGATAGGATCAGTGGTTATGCTAGCCATTGTTTCATATCTATCCGCAGTTAAAAAAATCCTTCCGTTGTTACATCTTAAACCTTTTGTGGTTTCTTTCACTTCCAAAGTTTCTATTCCTTCCGAGACTTTTAACCTCATCACTTATCCATGGTTACTTTTCTTCCGAGGATAAGGTTCTTCCGATGATAAAAAAATCTCTTCCGTGGTTAACTTCTTTTCTCTATAGTTAACTAATTCTTGAGACTTACGTCTGATTTGACCGTCACTAATCGCTCTGCAAGATTATACCTCCTAAAATTAATTGAATTGACCCTCATTAATTGTTCTCACAGCTCGATAATATCTTCGCATTTTACCTTTCTACCCTTCTCCTCTCTAATGACCACTGATCTTATTTATATCAGTGGTTACCCTCTTAAGTTCTTCAGTTCTTTCACAATAACTTAACGAAGTTTCTTGATCTTCTTTTGATCAAGAAAATCCTTCGTTCAAATTCAAATCTTCTGAATGCTGCTCATGGCAAAGGACAACTGCTTGTTAGGCATGTCGCCTAGCACGACGCACTTACACTGATTCTGTCTGAGCTTGATGCTCATGATGATGGTGTAACGGCATCGGACCAGGCTTCATTCCTTACAAAACTTTGTCTGTACTTTAGGGTGTGCATGAACTTACTCCTTTGTCGTTTTTTCTTCTCTCTCTTGCTCACAGGTTTGTCCAATGGGTAAAAACCCTAAAGTAGAACTTTTGATAAGTTATAAGTAGTGGAGGTTTTTATTTTTGAAATCGCCCTTGTGTGCGAACGGTTAAACTTCTTCATCTCTTTTTCTCTAACTCTAAAGCAAAGATTTGTAGTCACATTTTGCGCTCATAACTGCTCGGTGTTCATCATCGCAAAAATGGCATCTGAAGCTTTGAAAATCAAGCCGATCCACAACCTTGGAGCTTACCTTGTTAAATCTTCTGAGTACCCTCACTACAACGAAGCAATCAACATTCTGGTAAACTCTTTCGTTCATACTGCTATCATCTTAAATCCTCCTATCTCGAAAGTTGCTCTAAACTAGTTTTGGGCAAACTCCACCTTGGTGACAAAGGATGACTCTGTTGAAAGCTTCGCTTCGGTGGTCACTGGTCAACAAGTCACCCTCACCCTGTCCAAAATAAGTGTTGTCCTAAATTTGAACGACACAGAGGCTGCCACAACTGTTTCTTTAAAACTTCTCCATAATGCTTTTGTTCAGTGTGATTATCAGGTTGACTTGAAAAACATGACCTTGTACAAAGCTTTCTTTTACCCTAAGTACAAGTTTTTGTATCACACGATTTTACAGTGTCTTTCTCAAAAGTCGACCAATTGGGGAGAAATGCCATATAACATGCAAGATGTCATGTATGCTATTCTGTCTGACGAGAAGGTCAACTTGTCACAAATAATTTTTGATCATCTGGTACATCACCAGAAAAGTCCCAAGTTTCTACTGTAACCTAGGTTTGTGATGGCTTGTCTGTTTGCTGATCTTAATAATGTTTGTCATATTGCTCCTCTTTCTACCATCAAGAGCATTGACAAACAGGTGTTTACTAGATTAAACACTGATGCAAGACACATGTATGACACTGAGAAAACATCCATCCTTGGTGAACCCACATCCACCTCCTCTTCCGCACCTGTACAGGTACCGGCCAAAAGGAAAACCTTTATCAAAGCCTCTAAACCTAAAAAGCCCAAAAAAACTATTCAGGAAGATGAGATCCCTAAACATGTCTCTGCCCCCACTAGCCAATTGGATACATTTGTACCATCCTCACAGATGAATCAAGCATCTCCACCCTATCTAGCTCCTCATCAATCCTCTCAACAGGATGATGTTGTAAAAGGAACCCTCTCTAACCACTGAAATGTCACTTGACACTCAGATGGCAGTCCAATCATCCAAGGACATCTCTGTTTCTTCTCCACAAACAGCTCCTCACTCTCCTACCCATTTTCTCCATGATATTGATTATGTATTTGAGCAATTTGGTTCTCCTCCACCTTCACCAATAGAAGAACTGCCCCATCAAACCACTGCTCAAACTCATCAATCTCCTACCCATGGAGAAGAGGATAAGATTAGGATGTCCAGTCCATCTAGACCTCTTGATCATATATCTGGAGCATCCATCTCATATATGAATCCAATGGGCTCTCATTTTAATGGATCAGGTAATAAGACTCCCGATATGGCAACAGCTCATGAAGTTCTTGCAACTGAGGTTGGAAATCCTCGAAACCAAGAAAAAGGGGTCCATGACATTCCTGAGATGGACTCAGTTCACGATAAAACTGACTCGCTAGTCAGGGATTCGGATGACATCCATAAAATGATGGACGAATCAGATATTAAAATAAAGGAATTGACGAATTTTGTTGCTCATATTCAGGCTGATGTGACCAAGCTCACTAAGTTAGTCACAACGGTCTTGAATAATTAAGTCCTGCAACCAAAATCCATCCCCATGCAGGCACCTTCACTGGAAGGTCCTCCAAACACTCCACCTACTTCTATTGCCCCCACCTTCTCAACTCATGCTTTTCAAGAAGTGTTAAACCCACTTCTTACTGCCCATCTAACTCTAATTACCCTGCTTCAAACCTTTACCCAACAATTCCTCACCACTCAAAAGATCCAACTGGATCTACTGAAAATTTCAGTAGATACCAAAGTCTCCTCCTTACAACATGAAGTTTCTAACCATACTCTCTTTCTTGAGTCACTTACTGGGATTGCTCATCCTTCTCCCCGGTTCAAGGAACAGGCTGATGAAGCCAAAAAGAGGGAGAACGAAAGGCTCTTGTCTGCTGCCCAAGCAGCCAAGAGGGCAGAAGACAAGACTGAGCAAAGGAGGATGAAGCAAATAAGATTGCAAAATCAAGAGTCACTCCTCAAAGCAGCACTGGATCAACAGTTCCAGACTGAAGCTGCTATAAGGCTAGCTCAGAGTAGAAGCAAAGGGAAGCTGAAGCTCAAATAAACACTAGTACATCTGGAGTATCCAGAAAACCCAAACCTTCTAAATCAGCTCTCACTGAGCAACTAAAGCCCACAACCATTGCCACATCTTCTATTGCCTCAACTACTCAGGACATACCAATTCCAACTCGTTTTTTCCAATCTGAGCACAATCCCATCCTTCCTAAACATGTCTCTCCCACCATATCTATCCTCTCTTCACCCATACACACAAATAAAGAAAGCTCACCTACCCTTTCTCCAAATTCTACCTCTCAAACCCTCCTAGAACTATCCTCACAAACCTCCCTTCCTACTACTTCCAATCTCTCCAAAATTAGCCAAAAACTAGCACCAATAATCACCCAGTCTTTCTCAAGAAGTCAAAAGACTGTGGTCAGAAAAACCAAAACACACAATAACATATCTCAGAAACTTCCAACCCCTGCTCAAAAGCCAAGCTCAGACTTAAATGATGATCAGCTTATTGCCTCTCTTATTTAAAGAAACAAAAGGCTCATATTCGCTGATGATGAGTCTGACCTTCCCAAAACCACCACAGCTCCCTCACCGATAAGGTCAGCAGATGCTGAGAAACCACAAACTTCTCCAATAAAGGAATCCTATTCACCTGTTAGGACATTCCCTTCCGATGAAGACCTTCGAAAGATAAAGAATAAAGAAACGAAGAAGGAAAATATGATCCTAGCTGGTCTAGAAGCCACTGGTCTCTCAGGAGATGAACTGGTAAAGACCTATTGCCCGGTTGGATCAGCAGCAGGATAAAGCCTATCAGGCTGAGAGGGAGCAACTGATTAAGTTTTTGCTGGATGAAGGGAAGTACAAAGTTAAAAACTTCAGAAACTGGGATATTACTAGCCTTAGACATGCTGAAGTCTTATCCAAAAGAATAAAGGCAGAAGTCAAGAAGAAAAAGACCATTGAGCAGAGGAAAAGAATAAAACACATCCTCATCCAAAATCAATAGGGACCAAAGAATACAATAACAAGATGGAGAGATGATGTTCTGTTTGATGAATGGTTATAGTTCAAAAGAGAGAACAGTGATCACCGTGAGCTTTGGAAAGAAGTCACTTCTCCTTCTCCTTCTATAGAGACTCAGCTCAAGGATGCCAACCGAAGCACAATGCTTGATCATTTGCTAAATGCACCTATGGGAAGCCTAGGTGTTGGGTCTGTAGAATCTCCATCTGCTGTCAAATTCAGACCCTGGGTTGATGTTAATAAGAAAAATCCTTCCAGATCTTCTGATAAACTATGAGCCTCATCAGCATGCTGTAGTAAAGAAGGTACTTGATTCAAATGATCAAGCGATAAGAAGAGAAATAATGCATTGGCCAACTGGAGCTCCTCTTCCTTTGGGTCTACCTTCTAAATCCTAGCCTCCTCAGATCAAAAACTCCAGAACCAGAATAAAAAGATGGTTCTACGAATCTGTCTCCTAGAGCATGGCCATTGAAAGATATAATGGTTCAAGAACCTTCTTCTCAAATTTGGATGAGATTCTCACCTTACCAATTGATGATCTGAAGGAACTGTAGCACAAGACTCTGGATAATGCTGATACAGAGTATGCTGTTCTGAACTATGTTCGAACTCTTAGAAATAATATTGGTCTGGGTTTAAAACAAAAATAAATGGTTTTGGCTTCATCAGTCCAGAGGGAGATTGTTGGAAAATAAGGACTGATGAGCAAAACCACTGAAGTCAGACAAACAATAAACCGCGGATTGACCAGCCACGGATGCTTCTCTTCTGATTGAAGAACTGCTTCACCATCGGAAGATCAACAGCGGAAGTTTCGCCAAAAAGAACTACCGCTGAACTTATCTACCTCAGAAGACACTAGCTGACCAATATGACTGTGAAATCAAGTAGCATTCGGGTAAAGCCAACGTTGTGGCTGCTGCTCTGAGTCGAGAAGAAAGGATTATCCTCTTACTAGCATGACCTTTAGGGATGAGGTTACAAACCAGCCTTAAGACTCAATTTTCTAAAGCTCAAAAAGAGGCTCTTAAGGATGAAAATTTAGTTGTTGAATCTTTAAGAGGGCTAGAAAAACAATTGGAGCTTAAGGATGATGGTGTGTATTATTTCATTGATCGAATTTGGGTACTATATTTCAATAATACACGGGAATTAGTAATGTAAGAGGCACATAAATCAAGGTATTCCATTCATCCTGGTGCGGACAAGATGTATCATGATTTGAAAGAATTATATTGGTGGCCGGGAATGAAAAGGAGTATTGCCACTTATGTTGGAAAGTGTTTGACATGCTTTAAGGTAAAAGCAGAACATTATAGGCCATCTAGTCTGCTTCAATAACCTGAGATTCCTGAATGGAAATGGGAAAACATAACCATGGATTTTGTAACCAAGTTGCGACAAACGTCCAGTGGTTATGACACAATTTGGGTTATTGTAGATCGAATGAAAAAATCTACGCATTTCTTACCGATACGTGAAGATTACAAAATGAGAAAGCTGTCAAGGATCTATGTTAATGAGATTGTAGCTAGACATGGAGTGCCTGTCTCGATCATTTCTGACAGGGACATCCATTTCACTTCCAGATTTTGGCAGACTTTACAAACAGCTTTGGGAACACGGTTGGATTTAAGTACCACTTATCATCCGCAAAAAGACGGGCAAAGCGAGCACCATTCAGACATTAGAGGACATGTTACGGGCTTGTGTAATCGATTTTGGTGGAAATTGAGATTTTCTCATCTGCCGTTGATTGAGTTTTCATACAACAATAGTTATCACACTAGTAATCGATGTGCTCCTTTTGAAGCTTTATACGAACGTAAGTGTAGATCACCCTTGTGTTGGGCCGAAGTTGGCGATAGTCAGTTAACAGGTCCTGAAATAGTACAAGAGACCACCGGCAAGATTTTTACAATTAAGGACCGGTTGAAGGCAGCTCGAGACAGACAAAAGAGCTATGCTGACAATCGAAGGCGACCTTTGGAATTTCAAGTGAATGACAATGTTCTTCTCAAGGTATCTCCTTGGAAAGGAATGGTACGGTTTGGAAAGAAAGGTAAACTAGCACCTTGTATAGGTTGGACCATTCAGAATTCTAGAAAGAATCGGTCCAATGGCATATAAGTTGGAATTACCTTATGAGCTTAAAGGTATTCATGATACTTTCCATGTGTCGAATCTAAAAAAATGTCTAGCTGATGAATCATTACGCTTGCCATTAGACGAGATTCAGTTAGATGATAGGTTGCAATTTATTGAGGAACCGGTTGAAAATTTGGATTGTGAAATTAAAAGACTCAAACGTAGTCATATACCCATTGTAAAGGTGCGCTGGAATTCTAAACGTGGACCAGAGTTCACGTGGAAACGAGAGGACTAGATTAAACTTATATACCCACGACTTTTCAAGGATGAGTCGGTCAACCACAACACCAGTTAAATTTCAGGACGAAATTCTCTTAACTAGGGGAGACTGGGACAACCACTTGCAAACAAGATTCGATTTGTTCTTAAAATTTTAAATTTTAAAATATTTTCTTTAGTTTTCTAATACGCAAATAACCGACCTTACATCTGCGAAACCCGATACTTGATATATGAATCTATATTTCGCAACTTAAAGTCTTATTGAGATTATTATGGGGAGTCATCGAAGAACTTAAAAAAAACCTAAAATTATAATTAAATATATTTTAAATTAAAAGTAATTTGGATGATAGTGAAACCCACGTATCACGTCAGCCAACAAATTATTCGAAGAAAAAGAGAAGCAATCGGAACTTACTTTTGAAATCAAATAACCCTATTAAAATCATTCAATGATCTCATATTTACTATTCGTCATCATTCGTAAAAACTTTACAAAAGTTGTTGCTAGTTTGAGTGTTGGGTACGTTGCCATCATCGGAATTCTACCGTTGATAAGATTTCAAATCTACTAAGGACAATCAGTCGTTCACCATCTTTGCCGAGGTAAAAATCCGATTTCTTTTTCTTGTGTACGGTTATTAATATACTTTGAACAATAAAATATAGACTATAAACAAATTAACTTAGATGAACTACAGGTTGAATAGAAAATAAAATCGCATAAACCTTACGTTTTTGAGGTGACATTACGACGAACCGAGAAGGCGAAAACCATCATAAACTGTGTTATTTATAGTGCAATCTTTAAAAAAATAAGCACGAGATGTGTGAAGTGTTAGAAACTGTGTCAAGGGAATTGAATGATCAAGTACGTAAGTGTTTAATCGAAGTAGTGTATGAAGTGGTTGGACTCAATGAACATGAGAATAGTATAGGTTAAACTGCAGGGATAATACAGATGGTGATGCAACAAGAAATATATATATATGTGTGAGTGTACACACACTCACATGTGTTGTATGTATACATTGGAGTAAATATAATCACGCTGAATGAGTCTGTGGGAGTATATATGTTATGAAGATTAGATATAATGGATACATATATACATATTAGAATGATGAAGACAGTATGGTTGAATATATGAACGTGAGTACACATATATTTGTGTGTACATGTAGTTATATTCATATGTAAAATGGGAATCATTGGGTTTAGATGAGCAAACGTGGAGGGCTAGTGACGCATGAATGTATGTGTGTGTAGTGTTAGGATAGAACAGTTCAATGGAGTGTAAGCAGGTATGGTTACATTGGGGTGTGTGAGCATGCAGTAGATGCATGAATGGGCTGACAAATGGGTATGTTTACTTATAATTGTAAAATGAAATTAGAGGTGCATAATTATTTATATATAGACTTAGAGGGTTAAGGTTAAGAGTATGAGTATGGTATGAGGTTAATATGAACTTATTTAACTAAACCCAATCTAGCAAGTTAATTCGAACATGGTTCCTTTCTTCATTTAATTGAAACCTGGTGATCAAATAATAGTAATAGTAATAGTAATAGTAATAGTAATAGTAATAGTAATAATAATAATAATAATAATAATAATAATAATAATTAGAAATTAAATTGATTATATGGAACTAAATTTTGAAATTAAGACCGGTATACACGTTTACACGCATTTACATATATATATATATATATATATGTATATATGTATATATATAATATGTATGTATATTATATTAGGCATGTAATGTTGAAATCTAAGTTAGAATTTTTAACCTTATTTTGATTTTATGCATTTAATTAAATTATAGGGTTCGGGTAGGTATCTTCTGTTGCAACTATTGATTTAAGGAGAACTAAGCCATTCATCAAATTCAAGGTGAGTACATAGCCCCATTTTTATTTTTACTATTTTTTTCTCAGGGGTGGAAAGTAAGTCAACTATTTTTCGTGTGATGAACTATGTTTGAACTATTTTGTTACATGATTTGTTTGTTTATTTAGCACTTGTAAATTTGATGTGAATTATATGAGTTTGTTCTATTGTTAAGTCCCCACGACTCTTTTGTACACAGTAATTTAACTCTGGGTTGGAGCCGGTGGGTATGTATTAAATAGATCTATTTGAGATTGACAAACCCCGCTCATTTTTTTTGGACTTGCTAGCTACAGTCGGCATACGCCACGGTACAGGCACTTGAGTAAATATACCCCACGTCCTATGTTCATATTTTTATAATGTCAATTGTTGGCAATGATCGGGACACTAGTCAGTAGGCATGATTATGGGCTCATTATAATTGCATTACTTGTGTTATTATTCAAATTTAAATCATGTACACCTGGACTTACAACACAACTATGGTTATTTTAAACATATGTGCTCACTCAACTATTTTAGTTGACACTTGTTTTCGACGTACTTTTCAGGTACAATTAAGGATTGCGTGAAGGATTAGAGTTGCTTATGAACTTGTATGAGACTGCATTTTTATTTTGCTTAGACATTATTTTATTTGCAAATTGGGTTTATTGTTTCAGATTATTTTATGGCATTGTTGGTTTTGAGTCGGATTATTTTGTGGAGTTTGTGTTAGACATTTTGTGTTGACGCATGTCGTGACACATTCTAGTGAAATTGCATTTTTAGTATTTCTCTTAAATCAGTGTGTTGTGATAAGCGATCAGTCACGCTCCTACGATTCCGCCTTTGGCGGGGGTGACAATATATATATATATATATATATATATATATATATATATATATATAGCGTATGGATACTTTGAAAACCACTTTTATTTGTGAAAACCTAGAAAACCTCATGTAAAAATACGTAACAAAACTAAAAAAGAAAAATTGTAAAACATACGTAAAAACATAAAAAAATTCCGTTAGATTTGACGCAGTGTTACGTATGTTTTACAACGTAAAAAAATTTATAAAATATTTTCTTAAAAAATATTTTTTGGGCGCTTTTTTGATTTTTGTATAAAAATGTGCCCAATAATGTTACAAACCTGTAAAAAAATTTCAAAAAAAAATACGTTTGTTTTACATGAGTTTTCAAGGTTTTTCTCACTAAAATAAGGTTTTCATTTTATTAATCCCCTATACATACATAGATATATATATATATATATATATATATATATATATATATATATATATATATATTAGCTAATGGTCACTATGGTGACTCAAATATACCTTACTAACGTGATTTTTAGCATTCAATTTTTTCATTGGATTCATTTTTTTGAATGATTGCATAACATTATTTAGAGTATTAATTTTATATATAGTTTAATGGACGATTACAACTTTCAAAACAAATAAAACAATAACATACATACTCAGTGAAGTCTTGTAGGACCTAAGAAACCCTCGGAAACAACTCGGTTCCTTGGGAGATCTGCTCGACAGACCCTTGAATAGTGCGGAATCCTATTCAAGGGTTTTCCGATCAAAACCACCGGTCACCGTGGCAATTCGACGATGTGGAATCAACGTTTTGATTAAAATCGAACACCACAGGGTGAGAATCGAAGTTGGACAGGAAGGAGCGGCTCAAAACCCTAGCGATATGACAGAGGAGTGCTCACGGGAGAGATGAGGCTCGGAAAGTTATGAAACATTTTGTTTTCAGCCCTATATATAAGCTGTACTCAATGGCTCAGTCGAATGAGCTTAGTCAACCGAATGAGTCATGCAAATGACTCATTCGTTCGCCTAAATCATTCGCTAGGCGTTCATTCGTCCGAATGAACTCATTCTTAGGTATCATTTGCACGAATGGGTCTATAACATAGTCAAAGTCAAAATCAAACATAGATAAACATAATAAACTCAATTAAACATATACGAACAATACTCAAAAGTCTATTTCATTAATAACATGAACTTTACATAATCAAAGACATACAAAATACGGAACTAGGGACATTCTATGCACTAACATACTCCCCCTTGGACCTAGTTCTTCATTTATCAGCACCTTTCTTGAAATATTTATTTGAAATAGCTTTCCAGTCAGAGCCGGGATGAATTCCAAACACTATGCATATCCAGATAACTCTCATGAACTGTAGTGCCTGCTCCATATCTTCAACTTCAAAGAAAATCTGACATCTGCACAGGGCCTTCACATCTTTATGTGACAAATTGGTCAGCCACATGGGATCAAAGATACGTACAGTATCCCATGTGTTGTCTTTGCAAAGAACTATCACCGCCTCAGCAGTTCTCCCGACATAGTACCACCATCTGAAACTGTCCAAAAAGTCTTGAGGCATCTTCCATAATGGAATGTTCTTCATGTCTTTAGGAAGCAGCCACTTCAGGATCACTTTATGTCTGCAGGTATCTGCATCAATCTCCGGTTGATAGTATCTTTGCGGTTGCTGTGGCTTGAAATTGATCCATCTCTTCCGGTACTCGAACTGGATCTGTCTTGAAAACCAAGACGACATCCCTGAGTCTTCACTATATCATCTTCAGACGTGCAAGTTGATTGACTTCGAATCCCCGTCTTGAAGTCATGGGGATGTTTGAAGTACTAGATCCCTTGCTCCCTTTTGACTGCATAGCATTGCAAGTCGTGAAAGTATGCCCAACTCAAAATTTGACCTCCGGCTTTATATCCTTTGGTCATGTATACTTTGGTATACGGAGTTGGCATCTGTGGAACATTGTCCTTCTTAAGAACTTCCCAATATGCTTTCCATTCCTCTTTCCTTTTCTGAGTGTCTTCTGCTGAAGACTCGCTGCCGCTAACCTTTTCTTCTATCTTTCGTTTCAGCTCCTCCTCAGAATATAGACCAAATAAGTCAGAAAAAGTAGGCAGCTCCACTTCAGCTGAAGTGTACTATAAGCCCTCTTCCTCTGTAGTGTCTTCCAAAATCACCTCATCAATGTCATCAAATGATTCTGGAGTAGGAAGATCAGAAACAGGAATGGAAGCATCATCCAATATCACCTCATCAGGATTTAACCTGAAAAGCTCTGTAATTTGCTCCTTTGTGAGGCAATGAATGATTTCGCCTTCTTCTTTATCATAACTGATTGAGTGTTGAATGATGCCCTGAGCATCTAGTATCATCATCAACTTTTCGTCCAGTAAACGTCACACTGGCATTGCTTCAACCTCTTCAGTGGCCTTCGGCTCATCAGCTTGACTCTGAGTCTATTTGGGAACTTTGTCATGTTTAGTCTTGGTTCTGACTTCGGTGGGTGGAGTTGGCTCCTCTGCACTGGAGGAACTCGCAGAGCCACTACCAGCACCGTCGTCATCATCACCAGAGTCATCATCATCTGTGGAATCATAATCCACCTTCTCCTCATCAGACTCTTCTTCTTCTTCTTCGTCTTATTCTTCTTCTTCATCCTTGTCTGAATCATTAGAGACATGCTCAGGTCCCTCAATCCTGGGAGTAGCATCTTTAAGGCTTTCAACTTGCTCAGAGAGACGCAAGTTTTCAGCCTCAAGAGCTAAGATCCGGCCACTGAAGCCTGAGGCAGTCAAAGCCAACTGATTATTCTCATCGACAGATTTGAGCAATCTTTCCTCTAGATCAGCAGATCTGGCCCTTAAATCGGCTCTCTGATCATCAGCCTGTAACAGTAGAGCATCTTGCTCAGTGACCTTCTATGTGAGCTGGGAGATAGCCAGGTCCTGCTCGTGGTACCTCTCCATTAGTCGAAGGACCAAACTTGTTCAATGTGCTGAGCTGTTCAACAACTGAAACAGTCTGCATATATGGATCAGCACGTGTAATGGAGGGACTAGAGGAAGCTGCAGTGAAAACAGCGGTAGTAGCAACAGAGGAGGTCAGAGGGGCAATAGTAACATGTGCATGAGTAGTCCTTGACCTGGTTAGTGAAGAAGTCGTCACTGTTGTAGCTGATATAACAGTGGTTGCTGCAACAGACACCGACTCTGACCGTCTCTGTAGGAAAAACCGTGTCCTTCTTCTTTTGGTAGGAGGGGATGAGGTAAACTGAACAGCAGCAGCAATAGTGATAACAGTAGTAGATGTGAAAGTGGAAGTACGTGGAGGAGGAGAAAAATCAAACTCAGGAACAAAAGAAGGATTCCTAATCTCCTCCCTATCAAGCTCTATCTGACTTGGCCTCTTCCTTTTCTTCACCAGCCTTGACCTAACCATAACGTTCTCAAACTCATCATCAGTCTTATCAGAGTCTAAGCTGCCAGAACCCTCTTCATTATCATCCTCACCACCATCCTGACCTGATTCCTTAGAATCATCTCTCTCTTCAGCAGAGGTAGTACCACCCATCTTTAACTGAGTAGAGACTATGGTTGCAGTTGTGGTCATAAAATCCAGATCAAGAAGAGCACCAACATAAACATCATCATCAGCAGCAACACCAGATCCAACAACACCAGCACTAGCACCACTAACATCAGCAACAACTCCAGCACCAGCACCAACATCAGATCAATCACCACCAGCTCCACTACCAACATCAACAGCACCACTAGCACCAGCATCACCTCCATCACCATCATCACCACCTGGCACAATGATATCTTCCAAGTTCGAGTCCAAATCCTTGTGTCTCCATCTCCTCCCAACAGGTGTGACATAATCAGGATTGAGGAGATGGCTGAACATACCACGAGTAGGAGGCTTCCTCTCCTTTCCCCTATAAGCTAGAATTATGTTAAGAGTGGTGTCGTTCATGTGCTCCAATATGAGAATATCTGAATTGGCCTTAGGTAGATTCGGCACTTGTGCATCAAAGATCATCTGGAGAAACCTCGGATACATCAAAAACTTTTGTCTCCCTTGAGATACACATTCTTCTTCATATGAGTAAATACCATCTCCGAGAAGTTGAACGGGATGTTCAACACTAAGGCCACAAAGGCTCCCTGGAGTGTCTCTCGAAGGTCATCAAATCCACCACATCTTGAGCCCAAGCAGTGAATGAGAACACGGGATAAATACTTGAACTGCGGGCATAAGAAGGCCTTGTTCAGCACTCCGGCCTCTAAGTCTCCATCATACTTGCATCGCATGAAACATCCTCGAACAAGATATCTATCAAGAAGAAAAGGCTGATCTGGAGAGTCCTGAAATCCACAAACCCATCTGAGATGTTTAGCAGATACTACAACATCCTGTCCTCAGACCTTCCCTCTGATGACAAAAGGCTCTACCTTACAGTCAATATCAGCTGAAACCCAGAAATATCTCTAATGAGATAAATATGGAACATGAACTGTAGAGATCACTGGAAATATCCTGGAACATCTCAAGAATGCGATAATCTCTGTAAAATGTCGGGCATTCACTATGGTAAGATCAAGATGAGCACAGATGTTGTTCTTGGGAACAACCTTGTATCTTGCCATACTGAAACACAGAAGAATAACAATATGTCAGTTCAGTTAAGTAGGCAATTGAATCAAACTCAAAATTTTAACCAAGTGTTCAAGTGGTGCGAATGAAGCACTTTTACACGAATGGGACTCACGCAAATGAGAATGAAGGCCGAATGAATAGTGTCATCCGAACGACACATGAATGGAGTCATTTGGTTGAACCCATTTATTCGCATGACCATATACTCCGAATGACCTCATTCGGTCGAACCAAATCATTCGGTTGAACCTGTGTTGCGAATGAGTCTCATTCGGGCGACCGATGGACTTCGAACACCCAATCTCCCAAAAACTCAAATCAGACCCTAAAACTGGTAACATTCAACACAGAGGGGTCCGATTATGGTTTTACAACTGATTTTAAGTGTTTTAGGGTTCGATTTGATTGGTTACTTGAGTGGAACAGTTGCGAGCCCTAAAAACCCTAGAAATCAAACAGTTTGGGTTCAATCTGTGGTCAAACTTTGATCAAATCGATTCCAGCAGTACTTGAGATGATCACAAGAACAATGATGATGAGAAAATGGTAATTTTGTGGTGAAATGCGAAGAGGATGAACAAGTAGGTGTTTCGGGCGAAAGAGAAACACACAGAAAGTTCGAATGAAGAATGAGGTGAATCATTCGGCCGAAGGGCGTTCATTAAATAGAAGAGCTCATTCGGCCACAAGAACCGAATGGCCCTATTCGCATGAAGGAATCAATCGAATGACTCATTTGCATGAATGAGTTCATTCGCTCGGATGAGCCATACTCACAGTCATTCGGGCGAAAGAAGATCAGCACCCAAAACAAACTCATTTTCAAATTTTTACATTTTGACCATAAAAAGAAAATTGTTATGAAGTTCAGTCTAGTTTTGGTGATAGGCAGAGATGAGATTAAATATCTGAACCAACTAATGATCATTTAAGACAAAATCAAATGAAAATCCTTTTATATTTTTTTGATAACCAAACACTGTACAAACTGAAACTGAAATAGACAAAACACACATATTTTTGTGAGTAGCCTTTCAAGACAATGATATATACACCTTTCAAGACAATGATATATACACCAGATCATGTCAAATCAGCATTCAAGAATGTTTATACTTCTAACACATTTGAATTATGAAGTAATTACTGATATACTTGTCCACTTTAAACCTGACAGTACTTTGTTTCTAAACTAATCAATAATCACCCATGTTTTCTGACTGAGTTACCCATTATAGTCAACCACTCTATGTCAAAATCAGTTTATAACTCATCTCTACATAACTTAGTACCTAGCATCATAAGTTCTATAAGGTTCCAATTTATTTTCTTTTTGTATTTTTACGTTTTGATTTGTTTCTCAAGTTCAACACATTGTCATGCATGGCTTCAGCTAGGTCTTTACAAAGCAATATGGCACGTATACAGAACTGTGTTGACAAGATTAACTTGTTCTATCCAAATGGATGGCTTCAACTAGGCTACAAACCAGTAATATGGCACATGTATGGAATCAAACTTATTTTATTTTTGTATTTTTCTTAGCTTATCCTATCTGAATGGACGGCTTCAGCTAGGCTGCAACCCAGCAATATGGCACGTGTACAGAATCGGATTCACTTTTATTTTCTCGTGATTCAATCATTCTCATCTAAATGGAGGGCTTCAGCTAGGTTTTTACAAAGCAATATGCCACATATACAGAACTTGAATTCATGAATCATTGGAAACCTCATAAGATCCTATGATAACAGGTGTATGCCTCATTTGAGTCAAAAACTGTTCATCCCTTAACTAGTTTTCTAAACTGGATCCCACAAATAGACTTTCTAAGCAATCACTAACAGTCTGTTAACTTTCTAAAGTCAGCCTATCAGTACATCATATCATAATTCCCATGATGCTATCAGTTTATGCATTCAATCTTGCATTTAAGACATGACATGTTTAACACATCACTTTCTCTAATAAGACTTTCTCATTCTTACAATTTTTCAAATGTTTTTGGTTTTTCAATTAAACTACTTTTTCTCCCCCTAAAAACCTAAAACTGAAAATCTTTTTGAGTTTTTGAATAAGTGACGGAAAAATAACAGAAGTACAAAAAAAAGAAACTAACTAACAAAATAATGATCATTTCTTTGATTCAGATGAAGGAATGACTTTATCTTTTTGAAAAACACCATTAGCTGATAACAGATATAAAAATTTGGGTTTGTCAAACGCTTTAGTGTAAATATCAGCTTTCTGGTTATCGGTGTGAATCTTAACAACATTTATTAATTTCTTTTCAAAACAATCACATATGAAGTGATATTTAATGTCGATGTGTTTTGTTTTATAGTGCTGGACAGGATTTTTAGTGACAGCTATGACAGCAGTGTTATCAACAAATATAGGAGTGTTAGAAAACTGTAACCCATAGTCCCTGAGTTGTTGCTGAATCCAAATGATTTGAGAGCAACAACTAGCAGCTGCAATATATTCTACTTCACATTGAAGTAGACACCAACGTCTGCTTCTTGCACTGCTAGGTAACTAGGCGTTTCCCAAAGAATTGACACCCCGCAAATGTTGACTTGAAATCTCTTTTGCATCCACCATAATCTTTATCACTGTAAGCAGTTAGGTCAAAGTTATCATCATTAGGGTACCATAAGCCCAGATCCGGAGTACCCTTCAGATAACGTAAAATCCTTTTCACAGCAATAAGATGAGAAACTCTTGGCTTTGACTGATAACGAGCACACAGACAAGAAGCAAACATGATGTCTGGACGAGAAGCTGTGAGATACATAAGAGAATCGATCATTCCTCGGTACAGAGTGGCATCGATTAACTCTTCCTTTTCATCTGGAGTAATCCCGTGATTAACAGCCAGTGGGATACCAGCAAGTTTTACATCCAACATACTGAACCGGCTCAGAATGTCACCAACGTATTTGGTCTGATAAATGAAGATTCCTGCCTCAGACTAATCCACCTGCAATCCCAATAAAAATTTCATCTCTCCCATGGAAGTCATCTCAAACTTATCTTTCATAACCTTCTCGAAGTCTTTGAACAGAACATCATTTATGGATCCAAAGATGATATCATCCACATAAACTTGTACCAAAAGTAATTCCCCATCCATCTCTCTAATGAATAGTGTGCAGTCAATGACACCTCTTCTGAACCCGTTGTTCAGAAGGTGAGTAGACAGTGTCTCGTACCATGCTCGTGGAGCTTGGTGCAATCCATACAAGGCCTTGTCTAGCTTGTAGACTTGGTCATGATGCAATGGATCTTCAAACCCGGGAGGTTGATTGACATACACCACTTCATTAATCACACCATGAAGAAATGCACTCTTAACATCCATCTGATAGACCTTGAACTTTTTGAAGGATGCATGATCCAGAAAAATGCGGATTGCTTCAAGACGAGCAACTGGTGCAAAAACTTAATTGTAGTCAATCCCTTCAATCTACCTAAAACCTTGCACCACCAGACGTGCTTTGTTGCGAACCACAATGCCATGATCATCTTGTTTGCAGCGTAAAACCCATCTTGTGCCAATAACTTTTGCACCCTTGGGTCTATCAACAAGCTGCCAAACACCAAGTTTCTTAAACTGCAGCAACTCCTCTTGCATGGCATCTACCCAAGATTCTTCTTTCAAAGCTTCAGTGATGGTTCTTAGTTCAACTTGGGAGATAAAACATGAATGGGCACAAAAGCTTACATCTGCAAGATCAAGAATGTCTGCAAGACCACCTGAAGATAACTGATTTCTGGTCTTCACTCCATCAGTTGGATTTCCAATAAAATTGTCTTGAGGATGAATTGTGTTAATTCTGCGAACAGGATGAGCAGGAACCTCAACCTGTGGATCAAGATTGTTTATATTGAGATCCTCAAGAGCAGGTACAATATTATCAACATCTAGTTCTGGAACATCTGGATGAGAGTGATGATCATCTGAGTCTGAACTGTCATCATTTGCCTGAATTGGAACTTGAACTGAAGAAGGTTGCACTGGTTCATTAGGTGCATTTTGTGCATCATACATCATTTAAACAGCAACATCTTCATCAGAATACTTAGGAGGCATGTTGAAGGAGTCAAATAAATCAGAATAGTTGAACATCTAGTCGAGACCCTTCCCAGGTAGTGGCATAGAATATTTCTGAACATCTACATGGTACCACTCCTCCACATTTTGAGTTGATCTGTTGTAGACTCGCTTATTTGGAGTGCTACACCCGAGAAAGTAGCCTTCTTCCACCTTTTCATTGAGCTTGCCTTACTCATATTTCTTAAGCATCGTGCATGGAGCACCAAATGGTTCAAGATACTTAAGATTTGGCTTTCTGTTATGGAGAAATTCAAAGAAAGTCTTCCCATGTCTCTTCACAATCAATACCTGGTTCAAATATAGCAAGCATTAGCAACAGCTTCATTCCAGAACTGAACCGGTAGAGAAGAATCAGCAAGCATAGTCCGAGCAGCCTCAATTAATGTTATGTTCTTTCGCTCAGCTACACCATTCATCTTGGGGACATATGGAGCACTGAACTACTGAATAATACTATGTTCATTGCAGAAAGTTTCCATATTGTGATTCTTGAATTCAGTCCCGTTATCTGTTCTGAGCATGCGAACCTTGAGCTTATACAGTGATTCAAGCTTAGTTACTAAAACTTGAACACATTCAAACGTTTCAGATTTCTCCTTCATAAAGAACACACAAGAGTATCTGGAGTACTCATCAGTAATAACTAAGTAGTATTGATCTCCAGCAATGCTCTTGCGGGTGGCAGGACCAAAGAGATCCATGTGGAGAGCTCAAGTGGAACAACAATTGAATGATACTTCTTAGGTTTGTGAGACTGCCTGGTTTGCTTTCCTTTCTTGCGTGAAACACAGACATCAGATAGCTTGAAATTCTTCAAACTCACTCCTTCTACCAGATTGTTGTGAACCAGATGATTCATCTTCCTCAAACTCAAATGACCCATCTTCTTTTCTCTGTAGCCTTGGACACAAAACATGAAGCTGTAGAAGATGCAGTTGAAGCTGTGGCCATGTTGAGAACATACAGATCTTGCTTTCTTGGAGCAGACATCAGAATCCAGTCTTTAGGAATTGTAATGCCTTTCTTGAGAATGTAACAGCTGGAGTCATCAAACAGATCTTTCTACTTCTTGTCACAAATCTGTGAGACTGAAAATAGATTGTTCTCAAGCTGCATCACATATCTGACCTTGTCAAATGAAACTTTGCCATTTGAAAGAATTCCCTCTCCACTAATAAATCTGTCTTTGTCACCAGCAAAAGCCATATACCCTCCTTTAATAGAATGAACATCGGAAAGAAGAGATATGTCTCCAGTCATGTGCCTTGATGCCCCACTATCAACAATCCAAGTGCTGTTAAAAGCAGCATTTGGGGAAACCTGCACATACACAAATTGTTAGTTGAATTTGGGAACCCAAGCCTTTAAAGTCTTGGGTTATCCCAAAGAGTCCAGTATTTTAATCTCAATCCATTGTCCATTTCAGTTTGATTTTTCAGGAGGTTTAGAAACAAGAGTTTCAGAGGACTTGGCCATCCAAACAGTGTTTTTGCTGAAGGATTTCTTTAAATACACTGATGATGGCTTGGATTGTTTCTCAAAAACAACTTTTGGTGTATCATGATCAATCACAACCCGTTTACCCTTATCTTAAGGTTTGATGGGTGACAGGACAAAATCTAGCAAAATGTCCAGGTGCACCACACTCAAAACAGTCTCTTTTATCTTTGTGATAAAACTGTTTGGTTTTAGAACAAGACTTTTTGTTTTGATGAAAAGCATTTGTTTTTGTCTTGTCATGCAGAAAACCCAAACCCTTTGTCCCATTGAAAACAAGATTATCAGTCTTGTTGGACTCACTTGCTTCAACGTCCTGTGAAGACTTCACAAAGCATATGGCTTTGGATAACTTTGAATACATGTTTGTCTTTGATGAGATTGGGTCAACCTTTATGACAACAGATGTCTGATTCTTAACACAAGACACTTGAGGAGAAACATCAGACTCATCCTCAGAATCAGAGACCCAATCTTCAACCACTCCCTCCACAAAAGATTCCTCAGATAATGAGGAACCCTCATTAGAAATGATTCCAATAGGATTAATTACTAATGGAGTTTTAACTTGAAAGTCTTTAATTTCTTTTTCATTCGGTGAATTGACAAAGCAATTTAAGACAGGTGCGGGGCAATGATTGTATTTTGTTTCTTTACCCTTACCCTTCTGATCAGTCCCTTTACTGATCATATGCTCAATGATGTATGAAGAGCTTTCATAGCTCTTGAGCTTCTGACTCAAAGTTTCATAGTCACACTCAACTATGGCTAATTTCTTCTTTATCTCATTGATGGTATTGAGATAAGAAGTGATAGCATCTTGCTTATTTAGCACAGCGATCTTAGCCTCATGCAATTGCCTGTTTAATAGCTCAATTTTAGCTTGAAAATCTTTTTCATTTGATTTTAAAATTTTGTTTGCCTCAATGCACTGGTTGAGATCGCTAATCAAGCCAGCATTGTGTTGCTGATAAGCCAACACCTTAGTTTCTAGGTCAACACAATTAAAGCAACCAGAATGAGATTAGGAACAGTAATCATGTACCTGATCAGACTGAGATGAAGCAGAAGTATTCACCATCAAAGCAAACTATGTAGCAGATTGTTCTTCAGACTCAGCATCTGATTCTCCTAGAGTTTCTGAATCTGATGTGCTATCTGATTCTGATCCTGATGATTCATCCAGACTTGTCTTTGTTGCTTCTGAATTACCTTCATCACTGGATCCAGTAGCTTCTTTGATCTCTGCAACACAAGCTTTATCTGCTCCACCATTTTCAGAGTTGAATCTGAAATCCCAGTGTTCTCCCTCATCATTTTGGACCATGAGTGACTTGTTTGCATTTGATGAACTAACTTGAGAAGGAGTGTCAATTGGTACTAATCTCCTCTTTGGATTGGCAGCATATGATCTTTGATTCTGAAAAGGATTGTGATTACACATCTTCTTAGGCTTGTAGCACTGTCTTGCAAAATGACCTTTATCCCCACAGTCATAGCAAGTAACAGATGACATGTCAAATCCAAACTTGGAGTTTTTGTTTAGATTGATGTCTTTCCCAGTTCTTTTCACAAAATCTTTTGCTCTTCTAACTACACTTGCAAGAGCCCACATGATGTTAATCCTTTCCTTATCATCAGGATCAATCTGAGAGTATTATTCATTTGTCAGATGTGGGTCACCAATCTGCCCAGCTAGCAGCCCATCATTAGAACTCACAAGTGTAGACAACAGACCCATATGCTCTTTGGCAACCTCCACAGTTACTTTATCAAAGTTGTCTGTCTTCAAACTTTTTACAGAATGATTTTCTTCTTTCTGAGAGGTGGAAGTTGTAGATGACTGACTGAAGGATGTCTGGCCTGAAACAGGAGCTTCTTTGGTCTGTGAGACATAAGCTGTCTTCAATGGAGCATGAAAAGAAGCTCTTTCTACAGTAGGAGTAGAATAGTATAATGAAAGATCTTGAACTTGAGCAACTCTCTTTGCCTTCCACTTGTTCTTAATCTCTTGTTCCTTTAGCTTCTGAATGAAATCATTAATGTCCATATTAGCAATCATCTCACTCTATTTCAGAACCATCAGAAAGGATTCCCATTTGGGAGATAAGGCATCAACCAGACACTGGATCTTTTCTTGTGTAGTTGTCTTGATTTGATGATTGTAGAGCTCACTCAAGAGATGATAAAATCTAGCAATCAAGTCAACTAAATATTCATTCCCCACACACATAAAGCTATTGAACACTTTCTTTAAGGCTTTAGACTTGATGCTCTTCAATGCACCATTCCTCTCATACCTTTGCTGTAAAGCATCCCACAATATCTTTAAAGAAGTAAACTGTCTGAATTGATGAAAGATGTCTTTAGCAATAGACTGGGACAATATGGCATAAGCTTTCTTCTCAAAATCATCCAACTTCCTCTGAGGCTCAGTCATCCGTGTGACAAGCATAGGTGAACCATCTTCACTAAGTGGTCTCAAGTACCCACTCTCAATCATCATCCACAGATTGTTTTCAACTCCACTGATATGAATCTCAAACTGATATTTCCAATGCGGATAATCATCTAATGAAAGTAACTTTGTAGCTTTGTTTGAATTCCCGGTCTCTGTCTTAGTAAATAGCAGGTTCTGTATTCTGTTGTTCTAATTAGCCATCAAAGCAAGTTCTTCCATCTTGTCAAGAGAAAACTGATCCAACACTTAGAAAATTTTCCAAAAATTGTTGGCCGAATGAATTAATTTCAGCCGAATGTCGGGGTACGAATGAGTCCGAATGAAGTAACTTGGCAGAAAGACTCTTCTTATGCGAATGAGGAGATAGCCAAATGACTACTCAGCCGAATGAATCTGAACTAGCCGAATGAAGAGTTCTTTGCACTAACACTTGGACCGAATGAGACTTATACGGCCGAATGAACCATTCGCCCAATGGCTATTCGCATGATCGACTCATTCGCATAAACTGGGGTTTTCAGCAACAAAAATTCGATATCTTTGGATTTTAATCGAATCTGACCACCAAATTTGGTATGGAACCTCAAGACACTATCCCTAACCTTTTGGAATGCACTATAGATCAAAACAATTACAAAAAGCCCCTGATTTCTAATGGAACAGTAACTTAGAGCCCAAGAAACTTGGGGTTTTCAAAAATCTCGAACTAACAATGTGCAATATGATGATTTAGATCGAAAATCGAGCATAATCAAGAGCCATGGCTTAGATACCACTTTGTAGGACCTAAGAAATCCTCAAAAACAACTCGGTTCCTTGGGAGATCTGCTCGACAAACCCTTGAATAGTGCGGAATCCTATTCAAGGGTTTTCCAATTGAAACCACGAGTCCCCGTGGCAATCCGACGATGTGGGATCAACGTTTTGATTAAAATCGAACACCACGGGGTGAGAATCAAAGTTGCATAGGAAGGAGCAGCTCAAAACCCTAGGGATATGACAGAGGAGTGCTCAGGGGAGAGAGAAGGCTCCGAAAGTTATGAAACATTATGTTTTTAGCCCTATATATAAGTTGTACTCATTCGGCCGAATGAGTAGTGCGAAACACTCATTCGGCGAATGGCTCAGCCGAATGAGCTTAGTCAACCAAATGAGTCACGTGGATGACTCATTCATTCACCTAAGTCATTCGCTAGGTGTTCACTCGTCCGAATGAACTCATTCTTAGGTATCATTCGCACGAATGGGTCTATAACATAGTCAAAGTCAAAATCAAACATAGATAAACATAATAAACTCAATTAACCATATACAAACAATACTCAAAAGTCTATTTCATTAATAACATGAACTTTACATAATCAAAGACATACAAAATAGGAACTAGGGACATTCTATGCACTAACAAGTCTTACCAATCAGTATAGTTTGAATGGATGGGACATGTGTAACACAACAATATTATTTTTTACCCAAAGCGCAAAAATTCAAGAAAAACTATAAACATAAATACAACAAACAATGTAACACAAGTAGTACATAGATATATATCAACTCAAATATGTGCACATGTTCGACCCGTCTCAATCTTATCTTCTTAAGCTATATTTTAATAATCGGATTGGGCATTGAACCATTATTGGTTAATTGCTCGAACCAATCATACCGAATTCAAGAACTGAATGACATTTAAATGCTTAAAAATTACCAAAAAAATATTATAAAATTAAAAAAATTTTAAACAAACATAATTAATGTTTAATTAAACAAAAATAAACATGCTTAAAAAATAAGTTTACTTTAATATTTTATTATTTGCTCCTGTTGATCTTCTTAAGCTAGGATATGGCTCAAATAATAAATATTCTTTTTTAGGTGACGTATGAGGTATTGCTCAATTAATTATTTATGAAATATAACATTAACTATATGTGTGTTATCAATATCTCTACATGTAATTCATTAAGATATAAACTTCCCGCTACTTTAAAAGAAAAGAAATGGTTCACCAGTTCAACCGCTTCAATTAATAATTACCCAAACATCTTATTTGAGTTCGGTTTCCTCATTGAATCCTGATCCGGTTTCAACAACATTGCCCTTAACCTAGTTAAGATGCATGTTACCTTATAATATTTCTTTAAAGACTTCAATATCATAGGGTCAATAACATTTTCAAAACAAATAAGTAAAATAATATTCTTAAAACCAAAAGTAGGATGTGTGTTTTTATTAAATTAAATGGTGGTGAGCCTAACAATGCAAACACATACAAACAAATTAAATAATACGAAAAATCAATGATAACAAAAACAAATGAAGCATGCAAGGACCATCAATCCATACCAGTAAAAGCAACTAGAAACTAGAAATCAAGCAACAGGGATACAAGTGTTCCTGTTGTTGTTAGTTAAAGGTGTTGTCTTTCGAGAGAGGTTGGTGAAATCCTAAGCTTGCAACCAGAGTTCAACTGGGTAGACTGCGATACAACTAATATGCGATTGAACACCGATTGACCACTTAAAAGAGAGCCGGTTTCCCAACTAGTATGAATGAGCCCCCTTCTTTGAATTGATCCTCTCTAGTATCGCTTTCTTTGGTAGCTTTAATTTGGGGCTAAAGATGACCCTGTACAGACGATAGTTGTAGCTTGTTACGCTCTTCTTGTCGACAACTTCAGAGGATGATAACTTGTTTTAATGGTCAGTGTGACACCTCGCAAATTTCAGGTCAGCAGTTGATTTAATTAAATAATTTAATTGATTATTATACACGTGGCACTAGAGTTGGTTTAATTTAGTGTGACACGTGGCACAATAGTACAAACACAATCATTAAGCACGGTAATTCGATGAATTATCGAGAAACACACACACACGTGTCTCAAAATTCACGAAAGTTGGTGAACGTCGAACAATTTATTCAATTGAACAATAATTGAACAATATGTGAGCAAACAACGAACAAAATCGATACAAAAGTCAAGAAACGATAAAGATAAATAGAAGAAAATTGAATCAAACAAATGAAAATGGGCATTTGGGCCAACCTTGGACTCTTCGCGGTATGCCAAGGGCCGCAAAGAGAGCCTTGGCGGTACGTGAAGGTGGGTGGCAGAATTTGAAGTCTCCGAAACTCGTTGCGGTACGCCACAACAAATCGTTTTCCACCTCGGTGGCATGCGGCGTGTCTCGGGAGAGAACCCGATTAAAATATTCTTGGCGGTACGCGACACCTCCCTGATCGCAAAAACTTTATAAAACTCAGCACACTTCGTTTCTTTTCGCTCTTACTCATTTCTCTCGATCCCAAACCACCATCCCCGCCAAGAACACTCTGCTACACCCCCATCAACCTCCAAGAGCAAGTTGGGGAAGAATCTTGAGCTTCATTGAAGCTAGAAGCAAGGAAGAAAATTTGGGGAGCTCACCATCACCACCACCACCTTGTATCTACTAAAGGATCATTATCAGTAGCTATAGAGTTTGATAAACATCTATTCCCATCTCCATTCCAACATCCAACGTCCTATTGAGATAGTTTTAGTGACCTTTTACACTAAATCTTATAAACACACACATGCAACCAAGTACACCTACATGCAATATCATCACGGGCACATGCACGAATTTACACTCTAATAAATCTTTTTTTGTAGTTCAAACCTACTGATTTGAGATATTGAGATGATATATTGGGCATATTGATGCTATTTTGTGCTTATAGGTGATTATTACTATAAATGGCAACTTTTTGGTGACTTGAAATGTTAATCCATGATTTTATAAGCTATGTTAGGAATAATAAGTAAAATTTTATGATATTGAAATCATCAATGGTAAATATTGTAGTATTTGTTGTCAAATGGTGAGTTTTGATGCATGTTACTATATATAGTATCTTTTAATGTGCAAGATCAGGATAGATGGTGTTCTAGGTACAATAAAGGGTGTAAAATGATGACTTTTGGTTGATGTTAGCGATATGTGCAAGAATGATGTGTTAGATTTGATGAAATGGGTGATTTGGTCATATATTTCTCTATTTAGAAACTTTTGACAAGAGATATGGACATGCATGTTGATTTTGATAATGTTTAAGTGTTTTTGATGATAACAATGGTCATATGAACATGATGTATAATTTGATTCTTGGTTAAAAACGAGGTTATTAGCAAACTTTCTATTATTAGAAACTTTATTTGGGGATTTCAATAAATTGGAACTATTGAGCATGATTTATGTTGATAAAAGACGTAAAATGCATTGTTATGATATTATGAAGGCTGTTGCTTGGTCATAGGTGATAAAACATGATAAATATAGAACTTTATACATTTAGTAACTTTAATGACTAGAAATGGACTTTTGTGCTCATTTGACAACATGTGACAATGTGTTACGTGATAACATGCTCACTTAGGAAAACAAGCATTCTACAATTGTTAAAAATGTGATTTGATACAAACTTACTTAAAATAGAAACTTGCTAAAAATGGAAACTTACTACAAATAGTGAGTTGTCCATTAAACGTGACTTATGTGTACACATATAATACGTGATGAATAACGAACCTTGAACAAACAATAATAAACTAACGATTCACCAACGGGTCGTCGAGTTGACACAGTCAACTTTTGTCAAACTCGGACAAACATGGTCAAACATCAACGAATGTAACAACTTCAGGTTGTTGAGCACGAACACGAGCAACAACACGAATACGAGCACGGATACGAACATTAACACAAACATAAGCTTATATATCCTATGTGATATAGGTAACCAATAAACAGACACGCAAACCGATTTAGCATTTACGCACACATAACTCAGGTGAGTTTAGGACCCCTCGTATTTAACTGTTTTCAAGCTTTAAATTAGGTGGAATACTTGTTGTACAAACTATTTGCACGAACATTTTGTATGTATGCTGGTTTATTGGGAACAAACATTTAAGTGTTGTTTATCGTAACAAGTCTTCACACAGTGTCACACCCCTGCGCCGCGTGCGGAATCCACGGCGCGGTGACGTATGAACAGTTGAATCATGCACAAGTATTGAATAAGAACAACCACAATGGATTACTACATTTCATAATGTTTAGACAGTTGTTTAGTTACAGACAAACTATCTACCAAAATAATGACAACTACAGACCCAAAAATATAGTTTACAAAATAAGACTTCAAACAAGACAATTAAACATTTAGGATTTAGTGCGTTTCTATTCCATCCTAGCATGTTTCTTCATCTTGTTCTATCTTAGAATGGTCTCCTTAGTTGTCTCTGAGAATGTCTTAAACCTGATTACCTGAAACACGTGAAAAGTAACTGTCAACTACAGAAGTAGTTGGTGAGAACAATAGGTTTAACATATGAAATCATGAATAAGTGATTAAGGCATAGGTATGTTAAAGTAATAAATGATTCACATGGATGAGCTGCAACCCAAACTAACATCAAGTAGAAAAATGAGTGTAAACAGTCCAATCACTGTTTGCACGAAAGCCAACATATAATATCAATTCCCAAACCATGTTTGGAGTTAGATAATGTATCAGCAATTTTGAAAACCATAATGACACCAGACCTGCAGTTAGCTTTTAAAACAAATTTAAAAGCTAACTCCATCCTGGATAAGAACCAATGTGTCCGCTTTCCCTTGTTGTGATCACCCAGTACTAACGCTAATGAATATGATACTTGATGCGTTTACAAGTTTGTTTACAACAATAGACACCATGTTTATGAACCTTACTTTAACCGAACGTGTTAATGCCTTATTTGATAACATGAATTGAAAACCTTGATTTAATTCCATGAATTAAATCCTTTGTTTTGAATACCATGAAATGAACCTCTTGATTTGAATACCATGAAATGAAACTCTTGATTTGAATACCATGAAATAGTGACCTTGTATAATAACAAGGTTTATAACAAAAGAGTTTATAAAATCCATTATTTAAAAGTGTTTATCATTTATAAAAACATTTGAGTAAATCTGTTATGAAACAGTTCAAAGAACCTTTATAAAACTTTTTTTTTAATAAAAAGAGTTTAATATTTGATAAAATCCTTTAAAACAGTTTCCAATTCCTTTAAAACAGTTGATAAATCCCTTGGATTCGTAAAATGAACCTGTAATATTTATAAGAATACACACATCCTGTGTAATGAAATACGATTGTAAATAGCGGGTTTGATCACGTGTTCCACCCCGAAACAGTTGTAAAACAGTAAAAGAGGGTTGTGAAAACTTGATTAACTTGCTCTCATGGTTATGATTGTTGTGAAAACTTGAAAGTTGTGATTTGAGTTACATGATTGATCGATGATTCATGAAAAGAGATGTCATGTATCTTTTATGCACAATCTTATGCATAAAATGACAAGTGTTTGTGAACTTGATAACCCTTGGTTAATCATGAAAAATGAATAGATATGTTCAAGTGATTTAGACTCTTGTGATTATGAATTGATCTCATTTTTAGTTTAGGTTAAACTTAACCCAACTAAGATCAATTCATAGACACCTTGCATTGTAGGCCACACCATGGGCCATTTAGGTTAATAATGGTCCAATTGAGTGTGGTGTTGGGCCAACGACATGAGTATAGTCCTTGTAAAACACCAAAGATGATATTGGACCGATTTGGATCATGATGGGCCAAATGGGAATGAGTTGGGCCAAAAGTCCCATTGTGCTTGATCTTAGGTGGATCAAAGTTAATTAATCCCTTGGGTCACTTAGGAGCATAATGGGCCGATTACTAAATGAAATTTGGGCCTTGTAGCATTGAGTTGGGCTGAAAGATATTGAATTGGGCCGAGATGTCTTTGGGCTGCCACCTTAGGCAGCGAACCTTCTTTGGTTCTAGCCTAAGGTTCGGCTATCTTTAGACATCACCAAGGTTCGGCCGTGGGTTAGTGTTTCGGGCATGGTTCGGCCCAGGAAACTGATGAAGGTTCGGTGAAGGCTCGTGAGGGACTCCCTAGGGTTCAGCTGTGCATGCAACGAACCATGCAAGGTTCGTTTAGGATTAGGGTTCGGCCGAGGAACCTTATAGATTCGGTTGGTTTTCACAACGAAGGTTCGGCCGCATAAGCTCTAGGGTTCGTAGCTTGCATGCTTAGGTTCATGTGGGTTCGTTGGTTACCTATTGGTTTGGTTAATAAAGCTGGATGCCCAAGGGTTCGTTACCCAGGATGGGTTCGGCTACAACCCTAGGGTTTGCTATGGTTCGCGACTGATCCAAAAGATTCGTGGCATCATAAAGGTTCATTGAATGCATGCTGGCTTGGCACAGGCTCGTGAGGACCTTCTGGGTTCGGATGGTAACCCAACGAACCAGGCAGGGTTCATTGGGGTTCACTATGTTCACATGGGTCCGGCCAGGAAACCCTAATGGGTTCATTCTCTTGGTTCGCCAAAGGATGAAGGTTCGGCCGTCGAACCTGTTACCAGCATCATCACCATCATCGAACCTCTGGATCCAGACCACGATCTAAGCTAGTATAACTTCCAGAAAGGTTTCTATAGGTGCGTGTCACACCCCCAATTTTCAACTAACGGAATCATACCGTTTGGGAACGTGACAAACCAGGATCTCAGATCATTAGACATAGCGAAGACCTCTATATGAATTTCAAAACATACGTTGGTCTTTAAAACATAATATTCAGAGTTTACAAAAAGTGCGGAAGCGTTTAAAAACCATAAACAGTTGTAAATCAAACATTACAATTCAAAGTACTTAAATATTCAGATTTAAATAATCAAAGTAAAAGAAATGCATGAGACTCTATCTTCCTAGTCCATGCCAGCTGTTACGCGCGCCTTAGCGTCCTGAGAAAACATGCAAATCAAGTCAACACAAAGGTTGGTGCATAACACAGGTTTTAAGTAATCATAGTGTTCAAAACATCAGTTTGAATAACAAGTTGTAGATAACATAATCACAATTGCACAGTCATGATAGCTAGTCATATAACTATTTACATACGTGTTCGACACCGAAGCTGACTAGTTGCCATGCTATAGCATGTTTTCGCCTTGCCACTATTGTCTATCACAACAATAGTAAATAATGTGTTTGGTCAGTCAAACACCTGCGTAGATCCCATCTACCAGGTGAGGTTTGTCAAACCTAATAGATCTATTTCCAACTACCACGCTTTGCATTACAGCAAACTAAACGGTTCGAGGTGTGTAAGGACTTTCAAGTTGATATGTTTTCACATAATGTAAACAGATAACTCATGCAAGTGTTATGTATCTAAAAATCAGTTTGTTGCACATGTTTTCTCCCCCAAAACAGTTTAAAATAAGAAAGGGGCCGTGTACGCACCTTTGATGATAGTAGAATGATCAAACACGTGTGAACTTGCGTAGAAATCCTCTACGAAGAATCTGTGATTTAAACAATAACCTATTGTTATTCGAATAATCGTTTTGTGCTTAAAATCACATACGTATCAACATACGTATGTTTAAAGTGTGAGAATTTGGCATACGGAAGTACGCGTGTCACTGAAATCGATTAAATAAAATCATATTTGATTTTATTCAATAAATCGTAATTATACGCGATTTCGTGTTCGGACTAAAATATAAATTTTATCCTTCTAATGCGTTCGTATCCTCGTTACGGTTCCAACGCAACTTGAACGGATCGAAACGGATTTAAAACGAATAAGTTATGAGCTAAATAGTAAAAATAATATTAAAACCTCAAAAATTGGTTGGGCCGGGACTCGAACCCGCGACCCTCAACTCCAAACCCACGCATCTAACCATCTCATCTGATGACACATTTGCTACAAGTTTCAATTCAAAATTGTTTTAAACACTAATTCAGTCTAGTTCCTCTTTCACATTATAGCCGAAGCATCCTCCACTCAATTGGGCATGAATTCGAATTCGATCCAGTCTAAAACCATTTGGTTTTCATTAACATAACCATTTCTACCCTGCCTACACAATTAATTCGATTTTTATAACCATTATAAGTAAAAATCCCAAATTCATTTTCCTCTTATGAACCCTAGAATCGAAACCTCCTTATTCGTTGAACTTTGATACAATTAACATAGGATTAACCTCAATCGGATCCTTCTGAAACTAATAGAACCATTTAATTTCGTTTCTAAACTCATTTGATAGAAAACCCCCAAAACCGACTTTACTAAGAACCCTAGCAATCGGGTTCTATCAATTCGCTATCATAAATCGAAATTGTTATAAGAATAACCTTGTTCGGCCTTTTCTGAAACTAACCATATAGTTTAATTCAGTTCTTAATCGCATTCCTTCGAAATCCCCCAATTCATTCCCCTTCAAGAACCCTAATTATTGAATTCTATGAAAACGATGTTATAAGCTGAAATTGATTTAGGATAAACCTTATTCGGCCCTTTTAGAAGGTGTAGGATGATTTACCAACCTGTTTTGATGTAGAATTGATATAGTTTCCTCTGTGTGTGGGTGTTCGGCCGACTCTAGATCAAAGTATCCTTCCCGATGCTTTTTGATTCAAATTGGTGAATGATGTAGACCCTAAAGATACCGAATAGAAGTTCTGAGAGTTCAATTGTAAACGATTTGATCGATTGAAGTGGAATTGATAGCTAATGGAACGGTTTTAGCATTGTAAAGTTTCAATCACATTAATTCGACCATCATGGTGAAATTAACCGATAGTAACTGTTGCCAATCATTAAAGTGATACATACCACTAATAAATTTCAGTTACAAACTAATATAAATGTGAAATTCGATCTTTACAATCCAATTTGGCCGAAACTTTGACTTCCAAAGTCAAATTCTCAAATTTGATGTAACTACACTTGTAATACTTATATTTTAGTGTTTCTAGACCCACTTTGCTTAATTCATAACTCCTATATGATAATCTGGATCAATAACCTATTGTTTCGATTTACAAAGCTACTTTAAAATCCCTAATTAACACTAGATGGCCAATTAGAACATCATAGGATTAAATTACACTAATTAAAATTCTCAAATATAATTGGGCCTCACTGGGCCTTCCTGGGCCTGCCTTGGCCTTCCATGGGCCTACTTTGTTTACCTTGGGCCTTAATGGGCCTACTTTGTTTACCTTGGGCCTTAATGGGCCTACTTTGACCTTGTTTGATCTAATTGGGTCTTCATTGTTTTCCTTGGGCCTAATTTAATCTTATTAGGCCTACTAGACTTTGTTGGGCCTTCATAGGCTCCATTAAGTCTTACCGGGCCTTCTTTGATTTTTGTTAGGCCTTTATTGGCCTTATTGGGCCTTGATTGGCCTTGTTGGGCCTGTTGGACCTTCATTGGTCTTATTGGGCCTTGATTGGCCTTGTTGGGCCTGTGATAGCACCAACTCCCGTTAACAAGGTTAGTGTGAAAAGTCGGATTGTCACATCATCCCCTTGTTGAAGGAATTTTCGTCCCGAAAATTAGCAAGTGTTAAGAGTAGTTAGGAAACTACTTACGAGTTTAAATCGTACGTGCTAGTGTGATTTGATCATTCTGTGTGCTTGTGTGTACTCACACACAAAGTCTAATGCTTGCAACATCACAACTCAATTGTGATCTTTCAATGTAACTGTTTTGCGTGTTCACTATTTAGTTCACCTAACTGTGACTGTTTGTGTTTGATCATATTGTTTTGTGTAACCTCACACATAGTGAGTGTCTGAAACTGTTTGTACTATGCAACCCCGCACATAGCAAAGTGTATGTAATCAATGTACTATGCAACCCCGCGCATAGAAAAATGTATGTAACCAATCGTGTATGTACTACCATAACATGTAACATATGAAATGTAGCACATAAAACATATAAAATGTAATGTAACACAAATATTTGTAACAAAATCAAAATCAATTGAATAAATAAAACGTTTGTGCTTACAGTTTGAAATTTGCAGTGTTGATGTGTGAAAGCATCACGTCATCCCCTTGTTGAAGGAAATTTCGTCCCGAAATTTAACGTGCGCTCTCAGTGTTAGCAGTAGCTGTCTTGAATAGATGAGGATATTTCTTCATCATCTGGTCTTCCCGTTCCCATGTGAATTCAGGACCCCGTCTTGAATTCCATCGGACTTTGACTATCGGAATCTTGCTTTGCTTCAGTTGTTTGACCTCTCGGTCCATGATTTCTGCTGGTTCTTCAATGAATCGCAGCTGTTCATCTACTTGTATTTCTTCCAACGGTACAATCAATGTCTCGTCAGAAAGACATTTCTTTAAATTCGACACATGAAACACATCATGAACTCCACTGAGTTCATCCGGTAGTTTGAGTTGGTACGCAACCGGACCAATCCTTTTCAGAATCTCAAAAGGTCCTACGTAACGTGGACTAAGCTTCCCGCGCTTGCCAAATCGTATCACACCTTTCCAAGGTGATACCTTTAGAAGAACTCGATCTCCTACTTGAAATTCCAACGGTTTACGACGTTTGTCTGCATAACTCTTCTGTCGATCCCGAGCCGCTGCCATACGGTTCCGAATTTGAACTATCTTCTCTGTTGTTTCATGCACCAGTTCAGGACCTGTTAACTGACTGTCTCCAATCTCAGCCCAGCAAACTGGTGAACGACATTTGCGACCATACAAAGCTTCAAACGGTGCTGCTTGAATACTTGTATGATAACTATTATTGTAAGAGAATTCCACCAACGGTAAATGATTCTCCCAGCTATCGCCAAAATCAATTACACAAGCTCGTAACATATCCTCGAGCGTTTGAATCGTTCGTTCACTTTGACCGTCGGTCTGTGGGTGATAAGCGGTACTCATATCCAAGCGAGTCCCCAATGACTTATGAAGAGATTTCCAAAAGTTGGAAGTAAACCGGGCATCCCGATCTGATATAATAGAAATTGGCACGCCATGCCGGGCTACTATTTCCTTGATGTAAATGCGAGTCAATTTCTCCATCTTGTCAGTTTCTTTGATTGCTAAGAAGTGTGCAGATTTCGTTAATCGATCGACAATTACCCATATCGTATCACAACCACTTGGTGTACGGGGTAACTTAGTAATAAAATCCATCGAAATCTGTTCCCATTTCCACATCGGTATCTCTGGTTGTTGTAGTAAACCAGATGGCTTCTGATATTCAACTTTGACTTTCGAACAAGTCAAACATTTGCTAACGTACTTAGCAATATCAGCTTTCATGTGAGGCCACCAATACAGTGCCTTCAAGTCATGGTACATCTTGTCTGATCCCGGATGGACTGAATATCTAGACTTGTGTGCTTCGTCCATCACGAGTTCCCTTAAACCTCCATACAAAGGTATCCACATTCGATCAATGAAATAACGAATTCCATCAGGTTTAACATTCAATTGTTCTTCCATTCCTCGTAAAGATTCCGGTACTAAGTTTTCCGTTTTCAAAGCCTCAATCTGAGCACTATGTACCTTGTCAGGTAAGTCAGTATGTATTGTCATCATAAGTGCACGAACCCGTCTTGTTTCCGTTGTATCTTTTCTGCTCAAAGCATCGGCTACGACATTAGCCTTTCCCGGGTGATACTTAATTGCACACTCGTAATCGTTCAACAACTCGACCCATCGTCGTTGTCTCATATTGAGCTCCTTCTGATCAAAGATATGTTGCAAACTCTTATGATCAGTATAAATAGTACACTTAGTTCCATACAAGTAATGCCTCCAAATCTTCAAAGCAAAAACCACTGCTCCTAACTCCAAGTCATGAGTAGTGTAATTCTTTTCATGTGTTCGTAGTTGTCTGGAAGCATAAGCGATCACTTTATCCCGTTGCATCAACACACATCCCAAACCCTGTCCAGATGCGTCACAATACACCGCAAAGTCTTCCGTTCCTTCCGGTAAGGACAGAATCGGTGCACTGCAGAGTTTCTGTTTCAATAACTGGAATGCAGCTTCCTGTTTATCCGTCCAGTTATACTTTGTTCCCTTGTGCGTCAGAGCTGTAAGTGGTTGAGCGATCTTTGAGAAACCTTCAATGAATCGTCGATAATAACCCGCCAAACCAAGGAATTGTCGTACCTCGGTAGGAGTCTTTGGCGCTTCCCAATTCTTAATCGCTTCGATCTTCGCTGGATCCACATGTATACCCTTTTCATTAACTATATGACCCAAGAACTGTACTTCTCGCATCCAGAAATCACATTTCGAGAACTTAGCATACAGTTGTTCTTGTTTCAATAGCTCTAGCAGTAATCGAAGATGTTCAGCATGTTCCTCCTCAGACTTTGAATAGATGAGAATGTCATCAATGAAAACAATGACAAACTTATCAAGATAAGGTTTACAAACACGATTCATAAGATCCATGAATACGGCTGGAGCGTTTGTCAACCCAAATGGCATGACCAAGAATTCATAATGGCCATATCTTGTCCTAAATGCTGTCTTCGGAATATCCTCCTCCTGAACTCTTAATTGATGATAACCCGACCTGAGATCAATCTTCGAGTAGTAACTCGAACCTTGCAACTGATCGAACAGATCGTCAATCCTGGGTAACGGATACCGGTTCTTGATAGTAACCTTGTTCAATTCCCGGTAATCGATACACATACGAAAAGTCCCGTCCTTCTTCTTTACAAACAATACTGGAGCTCCCCATGGTGAAAAACTAGGTCGTATGAAACCCTTATCCAACAATTCTTGCAATTGTGTGGATAACTCTTGCATTTCTGACGGTGCAAGTCGATAAGGCGCCCTAGCTATCGGTGCTGCTTCTGGTGTAAGATCAATTCGGAATTCCACCTGTCTGACAGGCGGTAATCCCGGCAAGTCTTCTGGAAACACCTCCGGAAATTCACAAACTATAGGTATATCTTCAAGTTTCTTCTCAGCTACCGGCTTTTCAGTTATAAGTGCTATAACTGCCGTATGACCTTTCCGCAGACATTTGTGTGCTTTCATACAAGATATGAGACGCAGTGGCGTACTGCTCTTCTCTCCTTGTACATATAATGTCTCTCCCTGCGGAAGAGGTATACGAACAATCTTTTCATGGCATACAATTTCAGCCTGGTTCTTAGACAACCAGTCCATGCCAATAACTACATCAAAACTGCCTAAGGCAATAGGCATCAAATCAATCTCTAATGTCTGACCCATCAAATCAAGAATACATCCCTTATAAATGTTTTCTACTACAATCAACTTACCATCCGCTAATTCCACAGTATAGGGACTATCTAAGGCAGTGGGACTAACATCTAGTGACTTAGCAAGTGAACTAGATACAAAACTTCGGTCGGCACCAGTGTCAAATAACATAGAGGCATAGTGATTATTTAAGAGGAACGTACCCGTAACGATGTTGGGATCCTCCCGCGCTTGACGTCCTCCAATCACGAACGCCCTGCCTCTAGCACCGTTGTTGTTGTTATTATTGTTGTTGTTGTTGTTGTTGGTGCCATTGCCATTACCGTTGCCACCTCCATTACCATTACCATTACCATTGTTGTCCCCGCCTTTCTTAAGTTGTGGGCAATCTTTCTTGAAATGGCCCATCTTGCCGCACTCAAAACAACCTTTCTGCGCGTTGTTTTGATTGTTATTATGGTTGTTATTGTTGTTCTGCAGCTCTCCGCGACAATCCTTAGCCGCATGCCCAATCTTGCCACACCTCTGGCACTTAGCTCTGTCACACTGGTTACCCGCATGATGGTAACCACACTTGTTGCACTTGGGGTGCTTACCAATATAGCCCCCCGATGATGATGATTGCTGACCACTGCTGGAATTATGATAGGACTTGTTTGAGTCCTGCTTCCTGTTCTGCTGTTGATTGTTACCCTTGAAGTTGTTATCCCACTTTCTCTTGTGATCTCCTACCTTGGTAGCAGATGTTCGCTTAGGCAGGGTCCCTTGCAACACTGCCTGATCAGTAAGCTGATGTGCTAGACGAACAGCTTGTTGGATGGTGGTGGGATTTGCTGAAGTCACCAACCCTTGAATCTGAGGCACTAGTCCTCCAATGTACCTTTCGATCCACTTACTGGCTGGAGTAGCCATGTGTGGAAGCAGTCTGGCCAGTTCATGCGATCTGGTCGTGTACTCCTCAATATTTGACCCCTCCATCTTGAGGTGCCAATACTCTTCTTCTAACTTCTGCATTTCACTACGAGGACAATACTCCTCTTGTAGCAAAGTTTTGAAGTTGTTCCAGGTCAACGCATTTGCTTCTCCCAACCCCAGAGTCTGAACATTGGAGTTCCACCAAGTCAGTGCTGGACCCTCCAACGTTCCAGTAGCAAATTTCACTTTACTGTCATCCGGGCAGTTGCACATTTCGAACACAGACTCGGCTTTTTCAATCCATCGGAGAAGTCCTATAGCCCCCTCCGACCCTTTGAAGTTGTGAGGTTTGCAGTCCAAGAACATCTTGAACGTGCAGACTTGTGGGTTAATCACTCCCCCAGCTGGACCCTGTGGCCCTGTGTTGTGTGTCTGAGCATACTGTGCAATAGCCTCCGCGACTCTGTTGTTAATTAGCTCGTTGAGCTCAGCAACAGTCATATGTACGTTTCCCTCAGCCATTAGTTTCCTATTTACAAGAAATGTTAGCACGAAGTCAAAATCCAATGTAACATGTGTAAGTAAAAACAACAAACACAGCATGTAATATAATCAACACAGTTGTTGAAAACAAACAATAATTCTTTCATAAATAGAAACTTTCTTTGAATACAATACTTTTGAAATGAAATACAAAAGTTCAAACTACTAATGTAGGAACACAACCCGTTCCTAATAAGTTTAAACAAAACAGAAATAAAAGAAAAATAATCAGTCGTCCTCAACGGTGGATTCAGGATCGGACTCAGCAACTGGTGCTGGTTTCTCCTCCTCATCCTCATCCTCATCCTGTTCCTCATTCTCAACTACCACTAAATCCTCCAAAGCTTCAATCCTGCCCTCCAAGATCTCGGCTCGGTTCTCTGACTCCTCTAAACGACCAATCATGTTCACCATCTCATCCCGCATGTCATGAACTAGATGGGCAAGTTCATCCTGCCTCTCAATGGCATCCCATAACTCCTGGGATCTCTGATAGAGCTTCTCCTCTGCTGTATCCACATCCTCGCGCAACTTGGCGATCTCCTCTGCGTCCGTCCTTTGCCTCTTAGGCTCAGGAGCGTCCAGTACGGGTGGTGGATGTGTAGATGGTCCTGCAGCATAGAGTCCCTGGGTATTCACCCATGGTGCCTCCTCCGGATCCTCATCCGGGTCCTCAGCTGGATCCTCATCTGGATCCTCCTCTGGATCCTCATCAGGATCCTCGTCTGGATCCTCCTCCGGATCCTCCTCGGGGTCTTCCTCCGGATCCTCCTCTGGATCGGAGTCCTCCATCTCATATGGTGGAGGTGATGGAATGGGTGGTGGTGGTGACGATGGTGGTGCCGGAACTATCGGCTCCTCGTCCTCTGAATCATCAATGATAATGTACGGGACTGATGATGAAGCCATGCCTGTTACATAATATCATATGTAAGTACAGTGCCATGGAATACGTAAGCAAGTCAATTACATAATGTCATATGTAATTTCTAAGCAGTATGTGTAGACATGTGTGTCTAATGTCTAACAGTCATAGTCTAGGCCTACAAATGCAAACCTAGTTCGCTATAACCAATGGCTCTGATACCAATCTGTCACACCCCCAATTTTCAACTAACGGAATCATACCGTTTGGGAACGTGACAAACCAGGATCTCAGATCATTAGACATAGCGAAGACCTCTATATGAATTTCAAAACATACGTTGGTCTTTAAAACATAATATTCAGAGTTTACAAAAAGTGCGGAAGCGTTTAAAAACCATAAACAGTTGTAAATCAAACATTACAATTCAAAGTACTTAAATATTCAGATTTAAATAATCAAAGTAAAAGAAATGCATGAGACTCTATCTTCCTAGTCCATGCCAGCTGTTACGCGCGCCTTAGCGTCCTGAGAAAACATGCAAATCAAGTCAACACAAAGGTTGGTGCATAACACAGGTTTTAAGTAATCATAGTGTTCAAAACATCAGTTTGAATAACAAGTTGTAGATAACATAATCACAATTGCACAGTCATGATAGCTAGTCATATAACTATTTACATACGTGTTCGACACCGAAGCTGACTAGTTGCCATGCTATAGCATGTTTTCGCCTTGCCACTATTGTCTATCACAACAATAGTAAATAATGTGTTTGGTCAGTCAAACACCTGCGTAGATCCCATCTACCAGGTGAGGTTTGTCAAACCTAATAGATCTATTTCCAACTACCACGCTTTGCATTACAGCAAACTAAACGGTTCGAGGTGTGTAAGGACTTTCAAGTTGATATGTTTTCACATAATGTAAACAGATAACTCATGCAAGTGTTATGTATCTAAAAATCAGTTTGTTGCACATGTTTTCTCCCCCAAAACAGTTTAAAATAAGAAAGGGGCCGTGTACGCACCTTTGATGATAGTAGAATGATCAAACACGTGTGAACTTGCGTAGAAATCCTCTACGAAGAATCTGTGATTTAAACAATAACCTATTGTTATTCGAATAATCGTTTTGTGCTTAAAATCACATACGTATCAACATACGTATGTTTAAAGTGTGAGAATTTGGCATACGGAAGTACGCGTGTCACTGAAATCGATTAAATAAAATCATATTTGATTTTATTCAATAAATCGTAATTATACGCGATTTCGTGTTCGGACTAAAATATAAATTTTATCCTTCTAATGCGTTCGTATCCTCGTTACGGTTCCAACGCAACTTGAACGGATCGAAACGGATTTAAAACGAATAAGTTATGAGCTAAATAGTAAAAATAATATTAAAACCTCAAAAATTGGTTGGGCCGGGACTCGAACCCGCGACCCTCAACTCCAAACCCACGCATCTAACCATCTCATCTGATGACACATTTGCTACAAGTTTAAATTCAAAATTGTTTTAAACACTAATTCAGTCTAGTTCCTCTTTCACATTATAGCCGAAGCATCCTCCACTCAATTGGGCATGAATTCGAATTCGATCCAGTCTAAAACCATTTGGTTTTCATTAACATAACCATTTCTACCCTGCCTACACAATTAATTCGATTTTTATAACCATTATAAGTAAAAATCCCAAATTCATTTTCCTCTTATGAACCCTAGAATCGAAACCTCCTTATTCGTTGAACTTTGATACAATTAACATAGGATTAACCTCAATCGGATCCTTCTGAAACTAATAGAACCATTTAATTTCGTTTCTAAACTCATTTGATAGAAAACCCCCAAAACCGACTTTACTTAGAACCCTAGCAATCGGGTTCTATCAATTCGCTATCATAAATCGAAATTGTTATAAGAATAACCTTGTTCGGCCTTTTCTGAAACTAACCATATAGTTTAATTCAGTTCTTAATCGCATTCCTTCGAAATCCCCCAATTCATTCCCCTTCAAGAACCCTAATTATTGAATTCTATGAAAACGATGTTATAAGCTGAAATTGATTTAGGATAAACCTTATTCGGCCCTTTTAGAAGGTGTAGGATGATTTACCAACCTGTTTTGATGTAGAATTGATATAGTTTCCTCTGTGTGTGGGTGTTCGGCCGACTCTAGATCAAAGTATCCTTCCCGATGCTTTTTGATTCAAATTGGTGAATGATGTAGACCCTAAAGATACCGAATAGAAGTTCTGAGAGTTCAATTGTAAACGATTTGATCGATTGAAGTGGAATTGATAGCTAATGGAACGGTTTTAGCATTGTAAAGTTTCAATCACATTAATTCGACCATCATGGTGAAATTAACCGATAGTAACTGTTGTCAATCATTAAAGTGATACATACCACTAATAAATTTCAGTTACAAACTAATATAAATGTGAAATTCGATCTTTACAATCCAATTTGGCCGAAACTTTGACTTCCAAAGTCAAATTCTCAAATTTGATGTAACTACACTTGTAATACTTATATTTTAGTGTTTCTAGACCCACTTTGCTTAATTCATAACTCCTATATGATAATCTGGATCAATAACCTATTGTTTCGATTTACAAAGCTACTTTAAAATCCCTAATTAACACTAGATGGCCAATTAGAACATCATAGGATTAAATTACACTAATTAAAATTCTCAAATATAATTGGGCCTCACTGGGCCTTCCTGGGCCTGCCTTGGCCTTCCATGGGCCTACTTTGTTTACCTTGGGCCTTAATGGGCCTACTTTGTTTACCTTGGGCCTTAATGGGCCTACTTTGACCTTGTTTGATCTAATTGGGTCTTCATTGTTTTCCTTGGGCCTAATTTAATCTTATTAGGCCTACTAGACTTTGTTGGGCCTTCATAGGCTCCATTAAGTCTTACCGGGCCTTCTTTGATTTTTGTTAGGCCTTTATTGTCCTTATTGGGCCTTGATTGGCCTTGTTGGGCCTGTTGGACCTTCATTGGTCTTATTGGGCCTTGATTGGCCTTGTTGGGCCTGTGATAGCACCAACTCCCGTTAACAAGGTTAGTGTGAAAAGTCGGATTGTCACAGTGCGGAACTAGGAAGGGTGTGCAAGAATCCGGTTAAATGTCGAGTTTCAACAACACCCACATCAAAACCCTAAATTCGTGATTATTCAAGCATCAATACCTCGAGATCCTGTGGATAAACCTTCAGATCCTTTGTACTTTCTTGTAGTACTCGTTGAGAGCTTCGCGTAGACACCAAAAACACCGAATTCCGTTGAGAAACGAGCGAGTTACGAACGTTTAAAGTGAGTTTTCTAGAGAGAGAGAGGGTAGACGAAAATTGTAGAGAGAGAGTGGGTTGTTGGTGACATAAATGAGGAATTAAACCTTGTTCAAGGCTTTTATAGCCCGTGTGATATTCGGGTCCGTTTCGGTCGCTCGGTTCGCGTTTCCGGAACGTAACGCGTATTTTACGCGGTTTAAAATAAAAATAGTTGTTAAACTCAATAAAATGATGAGTTTCAAAATTGTAAAATATAAAATAATTATTTTAACCATTTTTACTCTTCGTGCGTTGTCAGATCGTTAAACACATACAATTACGTGTATACCCGCCATCGCGTACGTTTTTCGATCGTATTAATTATTTAAAGCCGTTCACTCGTAATTATAAGTTCAACATTCGTACCATTATGGATCGTCACCCATAACTATACCCAGTCTCGCTTACGCATTACGATTTTATTTGATTAATTGTCATAATATTCGTCTTAACACTACGCACTAACACTACCCTGTTACACCGAACGCAGTATATATATAGGGCTCACTCTCGCTGCCCACCACTGTTTCGATATAACATGATACTGTTCTTGCCTAGTGTAATCGACTGTAATTAAATAATACATACTTGTTGTCAAATAATAAAGATTCTAACACACAAGCACATAATGAACACATGATTCACATTAACTGACTGAACATAGATACACACTGTTCTAACACTGTTTACGACTACCATGTCTAAATGTACAAATGTTACAGTCTCCCCTAGTTAAGGGAATTTTGTCCTGAAATTAACTAGCCGAAGATACTGTAAAAAGATGTGGGTACTTAAGCTTCATCTGGTCTTCACGTTCCCAGGTGAACTAAGCACCGCGTTTGCCCTCCCATCGTACCTTTACGATCGAGATACGGCTGCGTTTAAGTTTCTTGACCCCATGATCCACGATTTCAACTGGACGTTCTATGAATTGCATGTTGTTCTGAATCTGAATGTCTTCCAGTGGAATCTGAACATCATGATCAGCTAAGCATTTCTTAAGATTTGATACATGAAAAGTATCATGAACATTGCTTAGCTCCACTGGAAGTTTGAGTTTGTAGGCTACGGGACCAATCCGTTCCTGGATTTCAAAAGGTCCAACGTACCTTGGTGCAAGTTTCCCTTTCTTCCCGAATCGGACAACGCCTTTCCAGGGAGAAACCTTGAGTAAGACTCGGTCACCAACTTGAAACTCAAGCGGTTTCCGACGTCGATCAGCATAACTCTTCTGCCGATCTCGTGCGGCCTTAAGCCTTGATTGAATGATTGTGATCTTGTCTGATGTTTCCTGAATGAGTTCTGGTCCTACGACCTGTGAGTCACCAATCTCGGTCCAGCAGACCGGTGATCGGCACTTTCTACCATACAACGCTTCGAATGGTGCACATTGAATGCTCGTATGGTAGCTGTTGTTGTACGAAAACTCGATAAGTGGAAGATGAGTGTCCCAACTTCCACCGAAGTCAATGACACAAGAACGTAGCATGTCCTCGAGTGTTTGGATAGTCCTTTCGCTTTGACCGTCGGTTTGAGGATGATACGCCGTGCTAAGATTAACACGAGTTCCCAAAGCCTTTTGCAGTGATTGCCAAAAGCGAGAAGTGAAGCGACTATCACGATCAGATATGATTGATGTTGGTGTACCATGACGCGCAATGATTTCGTTGATGTAAAGAGTGGATAGCTTCTCCATTTTATAATCCTCTCGGATTGGGAGAAAATGAGCAGATTTGGTGAGTCGATCAACGATCACCCAAATCGAATCGAAACCTCGTGGAGTTCTCAGCAACTTAGTTATGAAATCCATGGAAATTTGTTCCCATTTCCATTGAGGAATTTCAGGTTGCTGTAGAAGTCCCGAAGGCTTTTGATGTTCTGCTTTGACCTTGGAACAGGTTAGGCACTTTCCCACGTACAGTGCTATGTCTTTCTTCATTCCCGGCCACCAGTAAGATGTCCGCAAGTCTTGGTACATCTTATCGGCTCCAGGATGAACTGAGTATCGCGACTTATGAGCCTCATCATAGATGAGTGTGCGCAATTCTTCAGACTTTGGAATCCAAATGCGGCCATTGAGATATAACACCCCATCAGCTCGAGGTTCTAGTTTCTTCTCAATGCCGCAGTCCAAGTCTGTCTTGAGTTGATTGTCTGTTACTACTTGTTGTTGTGCGATACGAATCAAGTCTTTCAAGTTTGGCTGTGTGTTGATCTCCATGGCTCTGACACGAATTGGTTTGACTGGCTCCTTACGACTAAGAGCATCCGCCACCACATTGGCTTTACCCGGATGGTAACGAATCTCACAGTCGTAATCAGTTAGAAGCTCAACCCAACGCCGTTGTCTCATGTTGAGTTCTTTCTGATTGAGAATGTGTTGCAGGTTCTTGTGGTCTGTATAGATGACACATTTAGTACCATAAAGGTAGTGCATCCAAATCTTCAATGCAAAGACCATAGCCCCTAACTCAAGGTCATGAGTAGTGTAATTCTTCTCGTGCACCTTAAGTTGTCTTGAAGCATACGCAATGACCTTGTCCCGTTGCATAAGTACACAACCGAGACCAAGGTTTGAAGCATCACAGTAGACAATGAAATCATCAATGCCTTCTGGAAAACTAAGAATAGGGGAGTTGCATAACTTCTGTTTAAGAAGTTGAAATGCATCTTCTTGTTTCTGTCCCTATATAAAGGCTTGACTTTTCTGAGTCAAAGTGGTAAGTGGCAAGGCAATCTTAGAGAAGTTTTCAATGAATCTTCCGTAATAGCCTGCCATACCCAGAAATGAACGAATCTCTGTTGGAGTAGATGGAGTAGTCCAGTTCTTAATCGCCTCAATCTTGGCTGGATCTACATGTATTCCATCCTTTTTTATGACATGTCCTAAGAAGGGAACCTCCTTTAACCAAAATTCACATTTTGAGAATTTAGCATAAAGTTGTTCAGCTCTTAGTAACTCTAAGACTTTCCTCAAATGATCCTCATGCCCTTGTTCTGTCTTGGAATAAATCAGTATATTGTCAATAAAGACAATAACAAATTGATCTAAATATGGTCTGCAAACTCGATTCATCAAGTCCATGAACACTGCAGGTGCATTGGTCAGTCCAAATGGCATAACCACAAACTTGTAGTGTCCATATCGAGTCCTAAATGCAGTCTTTGGTATATCCTCATCATTTACTCGTAACTGATGATACCCGGATCGTAAATCAATCTTAGAGAAGCAAGTTGCTCCTTGTAATTGGTCAAACAGATCATCGATCCTGGGCAGAGGATATCTATTCTTGATTGTCAACTTGTTTAGCTCACGATAATCGATGCACATACGAAATGAACCGTCTTTCTTCTTGACAAAGAGAACCGGAGCTCCCCATGGAGAGAAACTCGGTCTAATGAAACCTTTGTCTAGAAGTTCTTGAAGCTGACTTGACAGTTCTTGCATATCAGATGGTGCTAATCGATACGGTGACTTCGCCACTGGATTTGCTCCAGGGACGAGATCGATTCTAAACTCCACTTGTCGGATTGGTGGTACTCCTGGCAAGTCTTCAGGAAACACGTCAGGATAATCTCTGATCACTGGAACGTCTCCAACTGCTTTCTTCTCAGGTTTCTTCTCTACTAAGTGAGCCAGGAACGCATAGTATTTCTTCCTCAGATACTTCCTCGCTTTGATGCACGACACGATCTTCAATCCGCGGCAGGGTTTTTCGCCATAGATTCTCATCGTTTCGCCGGATGGTAAAGGAATTCGAATAAGTTTCTCCGAGCATACGATTTCGGCATTGTTTTTGGATAACCAATCCATTCCTATCACAACTTCGAAACTTCCGAGTGTCATAGGAATAAGATCGATGAGGAAAAGATGGTCGTTTAATCTAAATTCACAACCATGAATTATAGAATCTACGTGTATGGTTTTACCATCAGCTACTTCTACGGTATAGGGATCAGTAAGCATAGATGGTTCTATGTTAAGCAAAGAAGCAGTATGGGCAGAGATAAAGCTTTTATCAGCACTAGTATCAAATATGATAGAAACGTAATGACCATTAAGGAGAAATGTACCCGTGACAACTGCTGGCTCCTCGCGTGCTTCGGCAGCTCCGATAACAAAGGCACGAGCAACAGCAGTGTTGTTATTGAGTTTCGGGCACTGATTCCTGAAATGCCCCTCAGCTCCACAGTTATAACAGGCCCTTCCACCTGTAACAGCTATGGTAATGGTAGCAGTTGTTGTAGTAGCAAGATGAGCAGCTCGGCATGTAGCTGCAAAGTGTCCCATATGCCCACACTTGAGACACTTTTTGCAGGGAGTGTTGGGCAGATGATGGCATTGGCATTTGGTGCAAAGTGGAAATGTGCCAGTATAAGACTTTCTGGCGTTAGCAGGTTGTGGCATAGCAGTTATAGGTGTGGCATGAGTAGGTGTAACTGCAGTCAGGGCTGCAAAGTTCTTGATTGTCTTTTGCTTCTTCTTCTTGGGATGTTGTTGTTCAGGCTTCTTGCCTTCATCAATCTGTGCTCTCTTATACCCTTTTCGGGTGAGCACTCCAGACTTAACGTATTCTTCGGTAAGGCTAGCTCCAAGATGAATCGCTGCCTCCAGAGTAGTGGGGTTATTCCCCATCACAGTTCCCCTGACAACTAGAGGTAAGCCGTCAATGTATTTTTCTATCCTGCGGGATAGAGGAGTAACCAAGTGTGGCACCAAAATGCACAACTCATGGAAACGAGTTGTATACTTGGCGTTTTCACCACTATCTTGCACCAGATTCCACATCTCCACCTCCAGTTTCTTCAGCTCGTGACGTGGACAAAACTTCTCCACAAGTAAGTTCTTGAAACCGTCCCACGTTAAACCTAAAGCAACTTCGCGTCCTCTGGTGTTCTTCTCAGAGTTCCACCAGGTGAGTGCGCCTTTGTGAAAAGCGCTCGAGGCCATTTTGACCTTCAGGTTCTCAGGACATCCTGTGAAATCAAGAATATCCTCGATGCTCTCTAACCACTGTAGTAGACCAGTAGCTCCTTCGGTACCTGCGTACTTAGGAGGCTTAGCATCATTGAACTGCTTGAAAGTGAAGTTAGCAGTTCCAGTAGTTGTAGCATTTGAGTTATGTGCTGAATCACTAGTACTTCCCCGAAGATTCTGGGTAATATCAGTGACCATGCCCGGAATGACATCTCTCATGTGTATAGCGATGGCTCGGGCAATCTTGTTGATCTCATCGTCGTTGCCACTTGTCGAACCCCTTCCGTTAGGATCCCGTCGGGGAGGCATTCTACGAATAGAAGCCACAAGTGGATCAGTAATGAGAAAGGATACAATTGAATGTGCATAATAAAGCTAGTAATATATCCATACTACTAATATTATCATTCAATTGTAATATGATCCAGTACGCGTATAAGTTATCAACTTATTTGCATACTTATCGTGTGAATATGTACGATGTTCCATGATCTCACTCCACCAAACCTACACACTGACACTTTCCCGATATACCGAAGATAGCTTATATATAGGGCATACGAAAGGGTCAAGCAAACTGCCAGCCGAGACGCCATCCCACCTCCGCTTCGATATACCACGATCATGTCCTTGCTAGCATTTGGCAACATGTTTTGTACTGATTTCCAAGTGTGTTCCATTGATTAAGAATCCCACGATCTTTGATCAAATTGAACTATGATTGAATCCATGATTGAACTATGATTATGTTATGTGTGCGCCTACTAACAGTTGTTAACATGTAGAACTAAGTCATACGTGTGTTCTACACTTTCCCGTTAACCTATGCTAATAAGTACTAGTCATGTAATCACTTAAGAATTTCACTTAAGGTTTACATTGAAAGAATGTTCACAACTTGATCGAATTACCATAATGTTTGGTTCATCCAAGTTTGAATTGCACTATGATTGTATCCCAAATGTTTGTACCCCATGTGTTTGACTAATGTTCAATGTTCCCAGTTGCTCCCGAATCCTCACTCCAAATACGAACGCCGGATTCCCCCTAACATACTGAAATAAGCTTATATATAGGGTAAGCTCTCACCGACCCACCACTTACCCCAGCACATCAGCGTTAATCCGTCGTTTATATTTGGGGCTAAGATTCCAACTGTTGATTGATTATGATTGTTTCATGATTGCCTCTTGTACTATGGATATGATTATGACTGTGTAAACCACGGTTCTTAATTTACTTGAAATTAAAACCTTAGGTTTCTGTGTATGTGTCCTAGGTTGATTTAACCTAGATTCTCAATACCTACAGTATCGAGTATAATGATCTCCTGTGAGAACTTCAACTAAAGAATACTGTTACACAGATTCTAAGTTATAAAGTTCCTATGATAATGAACACCTGATAATGATAACATGACAAGGATTTCAAATCAAGATTCTAAATTAATAGATCTTGACCCTTGAATTCCTATAATGAATATGACAAGGATTTCAAATCAAGATTCTAAATTAATAGATCTTGACCTTTGAATTCCTATAATGAATATGACAAGGATTTCAAATCAAGATTCTAAATTAATAGATCTTGACCTTTGAATTCCTATAATGAATATGACAAGGATTTTAGATCAAAGATACTAAATTAATAGATCTTTGCCTCTAAATTCCTATAATGAACTCTGTGTGAGAATTTCAGATCAAGGATACTAAGACTACAGACCCTTGCCTCTGAAATCCTTAAATGAATACGTGTGAGAAATTTAATTCGGTTTCTAAAATTATAGAATTTCGATTCAAATTCCTTGACTCGATATCTAATCTTAGTAAAATGTCCCTAAGATCTTTCAAGCTTAATGTAGACTTAATGCTCACTTAAGTTACTTAGATCCTAAGTATCCTCAAACCTATAGCACTTAGTCCTATTGGGTAGCTTAGGTTATAGTCTAGGTCATTAAACATTGGGTTTTTCCTAGTTCTCTACAACCTTGGCTCTGATACCAACCTGTCACACCCCTACGCCGCGTGCGGAATCCACGGCGCGGTGACGTATGAACAGTTGAATCATGCACAAGTATTGAATAAGAACAACCACAATGGATTACTACGTTTCATAATGTTTAGACAGTTGTTTAGTTACAGACAAACTATCTACCAAAATAATGACAACTACAAACCCAAAAATATAGTTTACAAAATAAGACTTCAAACAAGACAATTAAACATTTAGGATTTAGTGTGTTTCTATTCCATCCTAGCATGTTTCTTCATCTTGTTCTATCTTAGAATGGTCTCCTTAGTTGTCTCTGAGAATGTCTTAAACCTGATTACCTGAAACATGTGAAAAGTAACTGTCAACTACATAAGTAGTTGGTGAGAACAATAGGTTTAACATATGAAATCATGAATATGTGATATAAGGCATAGGTATGTTAAAGTAATAAATGATTCACATGGATGAGCTGCAACCCAAACTAACATCAAGTAGAAAAATGAGTGTAAACAGTCCAATCACTGTTTGCACGAAAGCCAACATATAATATCAATTCCCAAACCACGTTTGGAGTTAGATAATGTATCAGCAATTTTGAAAATCATAATGACACCAGACCTGCAGTTAGCTTTTAAAACAAATTTAAAAGCTAACTCCATCCTGGATAAGAGCCAATGTGTCCGCTTTCCCTTGTTGTGATCACCCAGTACTAACGCTAATGAATATGATACTTGATGCGTTTACAAGTTTGTTTACAACAATAGACACCATGTTTATGAACTTTACTTTAACCGAACGTGTTAATGCCTTATTTGATAACATGAATTGAAAACCTTGATTTAATTCCATGAATTAAATCCTTTGTTTTGAATACCATGAAATGAACCTCTTGATTTGAATACCATGAAATGAAACTCTTGATTTGAATACCATGAAATAGTGACCTTGTATAATAACAAGGTTTATAACAAAAGAGTTTATAAAATCCATTATTTAAAAGTGTTTATCATTTATAAAAGCATTTGAGTAAATCTGTTATGAAACTGTTCAAAGAACCTTTATAAAACATTTTTTTAATAAAAAGAGTTTAATATTTGATAAAATCCTTTAAAACAGTTGCCAATTCCTTTAAAACAGTTGATAAATCCCTTGGATTCGTAAAATGAACCTGTAATATTTATAAGAATACACACATCATGTGTAATGAAATATGATTGTAAATAGCGGGTTTGATCACGTGTTCCACCCCAAAACAGTTATAAAACAGTAAAAGAGGGGCTAATGTTCTCACCTGTCTGCAGTAGACTCTGAACTAAAACAGATAGCATGTAGCAAACAGGACTTCTAATTGGTTCCTATATCATTGTAATCATACATAAGATATAAGATTTATAGTTGTATAGACTTTGATTCATTGATTGACTCGTGTTCTCCTGAACTTGATTAACTTGCTCTCATGGTTATGATTGTTGTGAAAACTTGAAAGTTGTGATTTGAGTTACATGATTGATCGATGATTCATGAAAAGAGATGTCATGTATCTTATATGCACAATCTTATGCATAAAATGACAAGTGTTTGTGAACTTGATAACCCTTGATTAATCATGAAAAATGAATAGATATGTTCAAGTGATTTAGACTCTTGTGATTATGAATTGATCTCATTTTTAGTTTAGGTTAAACTTAACCCAACTAAGATCAATTCATAGACACCTTGCATTGTAGGCCACACCATGGGCCATTTAGGTTAATAATGGTCCAATTGAGTGTGGTGTTGGGCCAACGACATGAGTATAGTCCTTGTAAAACACCAAAGATGATATTGGACCGATTTGGATCATGATGGGCCAAATGGGAATGAGTTGGGCCAAAAGTCCCATTGTGCTTGATCTAAGGTGCATCAAAGTTAATTAATCCCTTGGGTCACTTAGGAGCATAATGGGCCGATTACTAAATGAAATTTGGGCCTTGTAGCATTGAGTTGGGCCGAAAGATATTGAATTGGGCCGAGATGTCTTTGGGCTGCCACCTTAGGCAGCGAACCTTCTTTGGTTCTAGCCTAAGGTTCGGCTATCTTGAGACATCACCAAGGTTCGGCCGTGGGTTAGTGTTTCGGGCATGGTTCAGCCCAGGAAACTGATGAAGGTTTGGTGAAGGCTCGTGAGGGACTCCCTAGGGTTCAGCTGTGCATGCAACGAACCATGCAAGGTTCGTTTAGGATTAGGGTTCGGCCGAGGAACCTTATAGATTCGGTTGGTTTGCACAACGAAGGTTCGGCCGCATAAGCTCTAGGGTTTGTAGCTTGCATGCTTAGGTTCATGTGGGTTCGTTGGTTACCTATTGGTTCGGTTAATAAAGCTGGATGCCCAAGGGTTCGTTACCCAGGATGGGTTCGACTACAACCCTAGGGTTTGCTATGGTTCGCGACTGATCCAAAAGATTCGTGGCATCATAAAGGTTCGTTGAATGCATGCTGGCTTGGCACAGGCTCGTGAGGACCTTCTGGGTTCGCTATGTTCACATGGGTTCGGCCAGGAAACCCTAATGGGTTCATTCTCTTGGTTCGCCAAAGGATGAAGGTTCGGCCGTCGAACCTGTTACCAGCATCATCACCATCATCGAACCTCTGGATCCAGACCACGATCTAAGCTAGTATAACTTCCAGAAAGGTTTCTATAGGTGCAAAACTAGGAAGGGTGTGCAAGAATCCGGTTAAATGTCGAGTTTCAACAACACCCACATCAAAACCCTAAATTCGTGATTATTCAAGCATCAATACCTCGAGATCCTGTGGATAAACCTTCAGATCCTTTGTACTTTCTTGTAGTACTCGTTGAGAGATTCGCGTAGACACCAAAAACATCGAATTCCGTTGAGAAACGAGCGAGTTACGAACGTTTAAAGTGAGTTTTCTAGAGAGAGAGAGGGTAGACGAAAATTGTAGAGAGAGAGTGGGTTGTTGGTGACATAAATGAGGAATTAAACCTTGTTCAAGGCTTTTATAGCCCGTGTGATATTCGGGTCCGTTTCGGTCGCTCGGTTCGCGTTTCCGGAACGTAACGCGTATTTTACGCGATTTAAAATAAAAATAGTTGTTAAACTCAATAAAATGATGAGTTTCAAAATTGTAAAATATAAAATAATTATTTTAACCATTTTTACTCTTCGTGCGTTGTCAGATCGTTAAACACATACAATTACGTGTATACCCGCAATCGCGTACGTTTTTCGATCGTATTAATTATTTAAAGCCGTTCACTCGTAATTATAAGTTCAACATTCGTACCATTATGGATCGTCACCCATAACTATACTCAGTCTCGCTTACGCATTACGATTTTGTTTGATTAATTGTCATAATATTCGTCTTAACACTACGCACTAACACTACCCTGTTACACCGAACGCAATATATATATAGGGTCACTCTCACTGCCCACCGCTGTTTCGATATAACACGATACTGTTCTTGCCTAGTGTAATCGACTGTAATTAAATAATACATACTTGTTGTCAAATAATAAAGATTCTAACACACAAGCACATAATGAACACATGATTCACATTAACTGACTAAACATCGATACACACTGTTCTAACACTGTTTACGACTACCATGACTAAATGTACAAATGTTACACACAGTCATACCGTTAATGTGTATACAACGAGGTGAGTTTAGATAGTAATATTGGGTGTGATGAACTGTAACCCTCTCAAATTCCCACGTGCGGTATTAGACCACTGAGTGTGACGTGGCCAGGATCAAAGCTCTCAGCCAATTAGAACGACTCTATATGAGTTTGAAACACATAGTTTTGATATTCAAATTCAAGTTACATTGACATAAGCAGCGGAATTCGTAAGTAAGTTATGCAGTGGAAATGTAATTGTCTAAACACTAAATGTTTAAAATACAACATCATGAAACGTTCAAAATATAAGTTAGCATGCATGCAAGACTCCTCAAAAGTCCTACTCCAAGTGCATCCTAGCATTGTGCGTTTAGTTACCTGAGAATACATGTTAAAACGTGTCAACATAAAGTTGGTGAGTTCACAGGTTTAAATAGTTTAAAAGCAGTAAACAGAAATATATTGGGTATGTTAAGTTGTTTGTTGGATCTACGATCCCGAGTATGTCAGTTCATCTTACCAAAGCTCGCCTGTTCCTTTACCTCCCCGAGTCATCGCTGAACCCGGCAATCAACATCGATATTACACTCGTCGTGACCTCCAGTCACAACTGTTGTCGACTGGGGCAAGTCAAACCCAGTAGTACTACGTAGTAACAACTCGTTTCTTACACAACTAACAGTAAGCGTATGTGAGGACTTTTTGCGATAGTAGTTACAGTCAAAAATAGTTTTACAACATACCAGTCATATATCTAAAATAGTTGCATACTATTCTCACCCTAAGAGTTTAACAAAACAGTTAAGTATATAAAAGTGGGTCTGTAAACTCACCTGAGTTTACCTGTGTGTTCTTCTCGTGAACGTTTTTGAATGTTCGCCCTTAGCGGTTACCTATATCACATAGGTGTTATAAGTTTGTGTTCACATTCGTTTTGGTCTCACTAGACCGTATTCGTGTCTGAACAACTCCAATTTTTGTGTTAGTCGTGTTGACCGTGTTTGACTTAACGACCGTTGGTGACGTGTTTAGTTCAAGTTATCGATTAACGTGCCATTAGTGTCGTGTGATGTGCGTGAGTACCTGAATACATTCGTGGGATAACTTACTATTTATAGTAAGTTTCCATTTTTTGCAATTTCACATAAAAACCATTTTTTGTTTATTCTAACATGCTTAATTAACCTATATGATCATGTTATCACATAGCACATAGTCACACATTGTGATATAATCACATTTCTCGTTTAAAAGTTATTATTTATAGTAAGTTGTAACAGTTTACACATTTCTCCAAAACTAATGAATCAAGTTCATCGATAATCATTATCCTAGTTCTAAATAATCGTTTAAGCATGCATGTTACAACTAACACATCATTATTCACCGGTTTCATATAATAAAGTTACTATTTATAGTAACTCATGTCAAAACCTCTATTTTAATGATTCTATTTCATCAATGTCACTTAATATTATAATAGTGATGCCAAATAACTATTTAAACATACAAATCATATCAAATCCATCACCCTTAAACATTTGTAACTTAAAAGTTTGTATTTATAGTAATAATGATGCAAATCACATTTTATATCTATTTTAATTAATCAAAACTCCAACAATCATCATTTTATCCATAAATATAATCCTAAACATATTCATGTTGCCATTTCATCATTCATCAACATTTTGTAACATCAAAGTTTCTAAAATTAGAAATATTTGCAAATAACCATTTCTTGACTAAATCAACTACCCTAGATCATGTAAATCATCCCAAACATCATTTATCATCATATGTTCATATCCAAAATTGTCTAAATCCACTTAGATCTTACATGCATGTGACCAAAAGTAATCTCTTCATAGTATTATCATCAAATGTCTATTAAAACCCATCAAGTGCATCATGAATCATACAAGATACATCAAATCAGTAGCATTCTCACAAAATAACAGATCCAAGTGAGTGAAATTCCATGCATGTGAGTTGTGAATGATTGCATGTGGGTGGATTGCCTTGCATGTGTGTGTATAGATGATTTTATGCTACATAGACCCAAGAACTGCCTACTAAAGCTCCAAAAAAAAGATGAAATGTTGCTTGAACAGGTGTGGATAGCTCCTATGATTGGCTGAGAATGAAACTCCAGTAGCTAGAATGTGATGGTGTTGATGGAGAGATCCCACAAGCCATCCTTCTTGATCTCCAAGCTCCAAATCTTCAATCTAAGCTTCTTCAAAGGTGTTCTTGAGTTCCTGCAGGTGTAGAAGGAGGTTTGGAGGTAGTTTTATCTAGTAGATGATGTCTGGTTCCGTGTATGATGGATTTGTGTAGTGTAGTAATGATTTGTCTTGAATTTTTAAAGATTTTGGCGTTTGACAGTCTTCCCGTACCGCCAAGGGGGTCCTCAAAGGGCTTGGCGTACCGTAATGAAATTTGGGATTTGAATTCCCCCACCCATCCTTCGCGTACCACCAAGACCCAATCCGGGATCCTTGGTGTACCGCGATGGATTCCTGAAGGGCCCAATAGGCCCAATTTCGTTGTTTCGATCCGTTTTTCGATTGTTTTACGATTACGATCATCGTTTCAAGTCATATTAACATTGTTTCACTTTTTTAGGTTCTCATAAAGTCCAATCGTTGTATAATTAGATTGTAGTTTCGTTTAGTTCACCGAGGTTCGTTAATCAAGACACGTGCGCGTGTTTTACGATAATTCCTCGAATTATCGTTTTGTTATGTGCGTTTGAACTGTTGTGCCACGTGTCCCACTAAATTCACTAATTCTAGTGCCACATAAGTAATAATAATATAAATTATTATTAAAAATTAAGTGAATGCTGACGTGGAAAATACGAGGTGTCACATCATCCCCTGTTAGCAGGAATTTCGTCCCGAAATTCAGTTCATGTTGTTAGTGCTTGTCTGGTTAGTGAACAGGTGAGGGTATTTCTTTTTCATTTGATCTTCACGCTCCCATGTGAATTCCGGTCTGCGTCGCGAATTCCATTGCACTTTAACTATAGGTATTTTTCTAAGCTTAAACTTTTTGATTTCCCGGTCCATAATTTCCACCGGTTCCTCAACGAAGTGTAATTGTTCGTCGAATTGAATCTCCTCAAGAGGAGTTGCAAGTGTTTTGTTAGACAGTCACTTATTGAGGTTTGATACGTGAAACACGTGCACACTGCTTAGCTTGTTTGGCAGGTTCATCTCATAGGCCACGGGGACTATTTGTTTGGTGATCTCAAAAGGTCCGATGTAACGAGGATTCAACTTCCCTAGTTTCCCAAATCATAAAACTCCCTTCTAGGGCAAGACCTTGAGTGACACTCTGTCTCCCACCTGGAACTCCAAAGTCTTACGCCTTTTGTCGGCATAGCTTTTCTGTCGGTCTCGAGTTGCTGCCATTCGTTTACGTATCTGCACGATCTTCTTAGTCGTCTCGTGGACAAGTTCGGGACTAGTCAGTTGTCTTTCAACAACTTCTGCCCAACAAATGGGTGATCGGCACTTACGTCCGTATAGTGCCTCAAATGGTGCAGCTTGTATGCTCGTGTGGTAAATGTTTTTGTACAAGAGCTCAACTAACGACATATGAGTCTCCCAGCTACTGCCAAATTCGATGACACATGCCAGAAGCATGTCTTCCAATGTCTGTATAGTTCGCTCACTCTGCCCATCAGTCTGCTCGTGGTAAGCGGTACTCAATGCTTTATACAAGGACTTCTAGAAATGTGTCGTGAATAGGCTTTCACGATCGGATATTTTTGAGATTGGAACTACATTTCTGGAAACCACTTCCTTTAGATAAATTCGGTTCAATTTATCTAGTTTTTCGGTTTCTTTGATATGAAGAAAGTGTGCAGATTTCGTGAGTCGATCTACGATTACCTTGATGGTATCGCATCCGCTCGCCGTCTTGGGTAGCTTCGTGATGAAATCCATGGAAATCTGCTCCCATTTCCATACCGGGATTTCAGGTTGCTAAAGTAGTCCCGATGGTTTCTGATATTCGATCTTTACCTTAGAACAAGTTAGGCACTTGCTCACATAAGTTGCGATCCCTGACTTCATGTTAGGTTATAGTACGTTGTCTTTAGGTCGTGGTACATCTTTTCGAAACCTGGTTGCACAAAATATCGGCTTTTGTGAGCAGCGTCCATCACTACGTTCCTCAATCCTCCGTAGTGTGGAATCCAGATCCGATTCATAAGATAGCAGGCTCCGTCAACCTTCACCTCCAACTGTTCATCCATGTTACGCAGGGATTCATGAGTGAGGTTCTCGACCTACAGAGCTTCTTGTTTTGTGGTTCGGATTTAATTGGGTAGCTCTGAGTGAATCGTAAGCTGTAGTACACTTTCGTGCTTTGTTGTTTTTTTCTGGCTCAGCGTGTCAGCTACTACGTTAGCTTTCACAAGGTGGTACTTGATAGCACAATCATAATCGCCTATAAGCTCGACCCATCTGCGTTAACTCATGTTCAGTTCCTTCTGATTGTAGATGTGTTGTAGGCTCTTATGGTCGGTAAAGATGATACATTTTGTGCCGTATAAGTAGTGTCGCCATATCTTCAGAGCAAACACCACGGCTCCCAACTCTAGATCATGAGTTGTGTAGTTCTTCTCGTGCACCTTCAATTGTCGTGATGCGTATGCTATAACCTTCTCGCGTTGCAACAGCACACAACCGAGTCAATGTTTCAAGGCGTCACAGTACACCACGAAGTCATCACATCCTTACGGCATGGATAGGATCGGTGCAGTGCATAATTTCTGTTTCAACAAGTTGAAAGCAGACTCCTGTTTCTCTCTCCAGTCGAACTTCTTGTCTTTGTGTGTCAGGGAAGTTAGTGACTGACCGATTTTCGATAATCCCTCGATAAATCGTCGGTAGTACCCCGCCAGTCCTAGGAATTATCACACTTTGGTTGGAGTCTTCGGTGCTTCCCAGTTCTTGATGGCTTCGATTTTGGTTGGGTCTACGTGTATTCCCTTCTCGTTGACCACATGTCCAAGAAATTGGACTTCACGAATCCAAGAAATTAGACTTCATGAATCCAAAAGTCGTGTTTGGATAATTTCGCGTATAGTTGCTCGGTCATCAGTAGTTACAAGACAAGCCTTAGGTGTTCAACATGTTCTTTCTTGTTCTTAGAGTATATCAGGATATTGTCAATGAACACGATTACGAATTTTTCGAGCTATGCCTTGCACACACGATTCATGAGGTCAACTAATACGGCTGGTGCATTGGTCAGTCCGAAAGGCATGACCAAGAATTCGTAGTGCCCATATCGTGTCCTAAAGGCTGTCTTAGGAATGTCATCCTCTTGTATCCTAAGTTGGTGGTAACCGGATCTTAAATCGATCTTTGAATAATAGCTTGACCCTCGCAACTGGTCAAACAGTTCGTCTATTTGCGGTAAAGGGTATTGATTCTTGATTGTTACCTAGTTCAGCTCCCGGTAGTTGATACATATTCTGAAAGATCTGTCCTCCTTCTTCCCGAGCATAACCGGTGCTCTCCATGGCGAGAAGCTCGGTCTGATTAATTCTTTACCTAACAACTCTTGCAGTTGGTTAGACAGCTCTTGCATCTCAGTCGGAGCCAATCTGTATGGAGCTTTGGCGATTGGTGTGGCTCCTGGTGTGAGGTCTATGTGAAACTCGGCTTGTCGCTTTGGTGGTAGTCCAGGTAGATCTTCAGGAATGACTTCGGGGAAGTAGCGGACAACTTCGATATCTTCTAACTTTCTTTCCTTCTTCGATTGTTCCGTGATGAGTGCTAGGTTTGCCGGGTATCCTTTCTGTAGGTACTTGCTAGCCTTCATACATGACATGATGTTTAGCGGTATTCCCCTTCGTTCTCCCTGAATAGGGATCTGGTTTCCATTCGACAATGTAATATCTAAATATCTTCTCGTTGCTCACGATCTCGGCTTTGTTAGTAGATACCAGTTTGTTCCCACCACTATATAAAAATTCCCAAGAGTTACTGACATTGGGTCAATCTCAAGTTCGTGATTCGTCAGCACCAAGACGCATCTTTCGAAAATGTGTTGCGTCTCAATCAGCTTGTCGTTGGTTAACTCTACAGTGTGCTTATAGTCTAGTTGTGTCGGGGTAATGTTAACCAATTTACTAAATTCACTAGGTATAAAGTTCCTATCGGCATCGGTATCAAATAACATACTAGCATAGACATTATTTAAAAAAAACGTACATGTCACAATGTTTGGGTCATATTTAGCTTCTCTGGAGTCAATCACAGATGCACGGCCCTTTGTTGCGCCTCCGTCCGCTTTCTTCAGCTGTGGGCAGTCCCTGCGCCTGTGCCCAAGCTTTCCACACTCATAACACCCCTTTATGGTGTTCTAGTTTTTATTGATGTTAACTAGCTTGCTTCTACAATCCCTGGCCATATGACTTCCAACATTGGTACCGCTGATGATAGAGACACCTGTTGCACCTAGGGTATTTCCCTTTGTAGACACCCTTGCCCTTGGCGTCAGATTGCATAGCGGTGAATTTTCTAGTCGGTGTTTTCTGGTTATGGGATTGCAATTGTTGTAAGAAGTGAGTTGGGTTGTGTCTAGGTTCCCACTTGCGCTTGTGAGCTTCAGGCTTCAGATGTTCACCCCTCTTGGGTTGCCTACCCTATCCTACCGCTTGGTTAATCAGACGGTGAGCCAGGCAAATAGTGGATTGAATGAGGGTGGGGTCTTCCGCGGTAACCATGCTTCGGATCTGCTCCGGTAATCCACTAATGTATTGCTCAATCTTCTTGTATTCCGGGGTCACCATCCCTGGGTATAGGTTACACAATTCGTGGAATCGAGTGGTGTATTATTCGATTTCGGATCCCTCCATCTTGTGAATCCATAACCCCTCTGGTTTCTTCATTTCGTTCAGGGGACCGTACTCTTCTTTCAACATCTTGACGAAATTCTCCCATGGAATGGAGTTAGAAGTTTCCAGACTCAGTGTCTGGACTTGTGAATTCCACCAAGTAAGGGCCTGTCCTTCCATAGTCCCGGTAGCGAATTTCACTTTGTTCTCTTCTAAGCACCCGCATATGCAGAAAACCGACTCGGCCTTCTTAATCCATCGAAGTAGTCCCACCGCTCCTTCTAATCCCTTGAGTATATGAGGATGGTACCTAAGGAAGGTTTTGAATGAGCATCCTTTTGAGTTGTTGTTGTGAGTGTCGTTTCTTGTTTCACTGTTTAAGCGTGCAGTCTCGTAATCCGCAATGGCTTTGTTAGCCCGTTGTTCTACCATAGCTTCGATAGCAGCAGAATCGATTGATTGGTTGTTAGTACGCACATCCGTTCCTCGACCTGCCATTTGTTAGTATCTATATACAATATATATTGTATCACTTACTGTTAGAGTTTGTTGTGTGTTAGCATGTACAGAGAAGAATAAGTTTAAGATATCATTTCACTAATAATTTCCTTCAAAAGTACTATCATAAGTTTTATGAGATTACTACTACCAAAAATGATTTTGTATGAGCACAACTTGCTCATATAGGTTCTAACAATACTAAATACAATAAACTGTTTAGTGGAAATAGTGGAGTTCGAATATCCACTAGCAGCGGTGTACTACACAGCTTCCATGGTAGGTGTAGCTTATCTTTTGAATTTTTCCGAAATTCGTATGTACTTATAAATTCACGATTACGTTGGCCACCATAATCGTCAATATCTAACACAGTGTGTCAGTTCATCTAACCGAAACCCGACTGTTTGTTTGCCTCCCCAGGTCATCGCTGAACCCGGCAATCCACATCTATATTACACTCGTCGTGACCTCCAGTCACAGCTGTTGTCGAGTGGGGCTAGTCAAACCCATTAGTAATACGTAATAATGACTTGTTTGTTACACAACTAACGGTAAGGGTATGTGAGGACTTGTTGCGATAGTAGTTACACTCAAAAATAGTTTTACAACATAACAGTCATATATCTAAAACAGTTGCATAGTATTCTCACCCCAAGAGTTAAACAAAACAGTTAAGTATATAAAAGTGGGGCTGTAAACTCACCTAAGTTTAGCTGTGCGTTCTTCTCGTGAACAGTTTTGTACCTTCGCCCTTAGAGGTTACCTATATCACATAGGTGTTATAAGTTTGTGTTCACATTCGTGTTGGTCTCCCTAGACTGTATTCGTGTCCGAACAACTCCAAGTTGTCGTGTTAGTCATATTGACCGTGTTTGACTTAACGACCCGTTGGTGACGTGTTTAGTTCAAGTTATCGATTAACGTGCCATTAGTGTCGTGTGATGTGCGTGAGTACCTGAATACATTCGTGGGATAACTTACTATTTATAGTAAGTTTCCATTTTTAGCAATTTCACATAAAAACCAATTTTTGTTTATTCTAACATGCATAATTAATCTATATGATCAAGTTATCACATATCACATAGTCACACATAGTGATATAATCACATTTCTCGTTTAAAAGTTACTATTTATAGTAAGTTGTACCAGTTTACACATTTCTCCAAAACTAATGAATCAAGTTCATCGATAATCATTATCCTAGTTCTAAATAATCGTTTAAGCATGCATGTTACAACTAACACATCATTATTCACCGGTTTCATATAATAAAGTTACTATTTATAGTAACTCATGTCAAAACCTCTATTTTAATGATTCTATTTCATCAATGTCCCTTAATATTATCATAGTGATTCCAAATAACTATTTAAACATACAAATCATGTCAAATCCATCACCCCTTAAACATTTGTAACTTAAAAGTTACTATTTATAGTAATAATGATGCAAATCACATTTTATATCTATTTTAGTTAATCAAAACTCCAACAATCATCATTTTATCCATAAATCATAATCCTAAACATATTCATGTTGCCATTTCATCATTCATCAACATTTTGTAACATCAAAGTTTCTAAAATTAGAAATGTTTGTAAATAATCATTTCTTGACTAAATCAACTATCCTAGATCATGTAAATCATCCCAAACATCATTTATAATCATATGTTCATATCCAAAATTGTCTAAATCCACTTAGATATTACATTCATGTGACCAAAAGTAATCTCTTCATATTATCATCAAATGGCTATTAAAACCCATCAAGTTCATCATGAATCATTCAAGATACATCAAATCAGTAGCATTCTCACAAAATCACAGATCCAAGTGAGTGAAATTCCGTGCATGTGAGGTGTGAGTGATTGCATGTGGGTGGATTGCCTTGCATGTGTGTGTATAGATGATTTTGTGCTACATAGACCCAAGAACTGCCTACTAAAGCTCCAAAAAAAAGATGAAATGTTTCTTGAACAGGTCTGGATAGCTCCTATGATCGGCTGAGAATGAAACTCCAGTAGCTTGAATGTGATGGTGTCGATGGCGAGATCCCACAAGCCATCCTTCTTGATCTCCAAGCTCCAAATCTTCAATCTAAGCTTCTTCAACGGTGTTCTTGAGTTCCAGCAAGTGTAGAAGGAGGTTTAGAGGTGGTTTTATAGAGTAGATGATATTTGGTGCCAGGTATGATGGATTTGTGTAGAGCAGTTTCGTTTTGTTCACCAACGTTCGTTATATGATGTCAAACAGTGTAGTGGCTACTATTTTATTTCCGCTGCTTTACTTATGAATTCTGCTGCTTAACATTAAACCATTCTCATTAAATATAATACATTGATGTATTTTCAAAAACATTTAGAGTCATTCTATATGACTAGAGCTTCTGATCCTGTCACGTCACACCTAACGGCTTGACACCGTTAGTTGAAATTTGGGGGTGTGACCGTAACATCAGTGTCTGAACCGTAGTTCAGAACAGTGAATTGTACAGTAGATCAGGTACGAAACTATGTGAATTACATGTGTATACTTGTTATTTGATGTGCAATACGAAACTATTACGGATATATTTCAGAAACATGTTGTGAAGCCATGGTTTAACAGTCAGAATTATGTCTAACAACACGAAACAATTACGTGTATGTTAGTAGGATTTTATTATGTATAATCGTATGTGAGAATGTGTAGATCAAAACAATAACGGATGTCGTTACTTGAATATTAAACTGACGGAGTATTGGTGTGGGTGACGATTCGCACGAATATATCTGTGAGTTAAATGTTCTGAATGATGTCTAATAATTAGATAATCAAATCGGAATGTACATTTGTCGTCGTGTTCGTACGGGTGACGATATGTATGAATACGCCTGAGAACCGTACGATTCGATGAAATAGTTAAATTAAAGGTTTTTGATATTTTAAAAAAAACAAAAGATATTTAGTTAATTTACTAGTAATTACCACCTAAAATAATTTAGGAATTTTTATTTTAAAAGATCATAACGTTTCGTTACGAGAAATCCAAACCGACGCGTTTACGTGAAACCAAGCTAAACTGAACGAACCCGAACGCACCCGAACGATTAAAAATGTTAAAATGACATTAAATGTCATTTAATACATCATACCAACCCATTTCTCTCACTAGAACCGTCCCTCGCTCTTTCTTTACCTTTTCTCTAACTAGAAAACCCTCTTTTCTGACTCAATTCTACACCAAATCGGACGCTTTTGGTGTCAAAACGATCACAACAACGTGTAGATCGTGAAAAGACGAAGAAATCGAGCTTTGGATCAACGAATTTGAGGTAAAATAGAAGGAGAACTCACTGATTTTCGGGGTTTCTTCCTCATTCAAACAACTAAACATTTCAGCCGGGTTTCGACCCTTAAAACCCATTGATTTTGCTCGAAATCGACCTAGGATGTTAAGGAACAACTGGGATTGAAGTTTGGTATGGTTGAAATCGATTTTGGACATGGGAAATGATAGTACCGACATATGAAGGCTGGAGATGTTGATATCGATGGTTCTGGATCATCAGCCACCTTCATCAGTCGACACTAGTAAGGTCGATGGAACAATCTCAATGGGATTGTGTCAACATTGATAAGGTCGATGGTCTCCAAAGTGCTGAGCATAAGACCCAGTATCGATGGGTTAAGGGCCATCGAACCTGGGACTATCGAAATTATAGTATCGACAAAAGGGTTCTCCTTCTCATCGATACTAAGCAATCCATGTCTCACCCCGAGCCGGCAGGCTGGATCGACTTTCCCGTCGGGCGAAAGGTTCGCGGGGCGTGATATTGTGTGATAATCTAAATGATCAGATTTTTTGTATAACACATGATAAATAAAATGAGAAATACTAAACATACGTGCAAGAGGAATTAAAAAGTTAAATTACATCAGTTTGCGTTCCATAATTTAACCCTACAATTCTATCAAAAGAAATATGATATAAATTTGTCTTGTACTGCAAAATGTTCTTGATCATATGTGAAATCTACACAAAATGCACAAGATGAGCTAGGTCCTTCTAATAGGCTGCCTAGCTAAATCTTTGATTCTGGTGACTAAACCTGTCTGTCACCTGAGAAGAATCATGCGAAAACGGGTCAACACTAGGTTTGTGAGTTCATTTTTTTATTTGATTTGAAAATGTCTTATGAAAACATTTATTCAATAAAACATCATTGATGATTCACAAAATTTTACACTCATCACAAGATATAGTTTGCCCCAAATTGATTGTTATAGTTCTCAAAAACTATCATAACTAATTACCAGAGTTAGCCGTATAACTCTAGATTAGTCAATAGTATATAGAGTTAGGAATTTGTCTCAAAATAATTTATCTGATCTTATCTCCCAGCAATGTCCTCTCCATAGTTACATTTACAGATAGAATATCGTCCAAAATTAAGCATGCTTATATATTGTCACACCCCTGCGCCGCGTGCGGAATCCACGGCGCGGTGACGTATGAACAGTTGAATCATGCACAAGTATTGAATAAGAACAACCACAATGGATTACTAAGTTTCATAATGTTTAGACAATTTTTTAGTTACAGACAATCTATCTACCAAAAGAAAGACAACTACAGACCCGAAATATAGTTACAAAACAAGACTTCAAACAAGACAATTAAACAATTAGGATTTAATGTGTTTCTAATCCATCCTAGCATGTTTCTTCATCTTGTTCTATCTTAAAATGGTCTCCTTAGTTGTCCCTGAGAAAGTCTTAAACCTGATTACCTGAAACACGTGAAAAATAACTGTCAACTACAGAAGTAGTTGGTGAGAACAATAGGTTTAACATTTGTAAACATGAATATGTAATATAAGGCATAGGTATATTAAAGCAATAAGGGAATTACATGGATGGGTTGCAACCCAAACTAACATCAGGTATGTCAAACGAGTGTAAACAGTCCAAAGAATGTTTGCACAAAAACCAACATATAATCAAGTCCCAAACTACGTTTGGAGTCAGAAAATTTGTCAGCAACAATGATAACCATACGTAACCGAAATCTGCAGTTAGTTTATAAAACAAATTTAAAATCTAACTGCAGCAATCGGTCTGCCCAATTGTGTCCGCTTTCCCTTGTTGTGATCACCCAGTACTAACGCTAATGAATATGAAACCTGATGTGTTTATAAGTTTGTTCACAATGATGGACACCATGCTTTTGAACATTGCTTTAAACTAGCGTGTTAATGCCTTATTGGATGACATGATTGAAAACCTTGTTTGAGTACCATGAAATGAATCCTTGTTTGAACACCATGAAAACCATTGTTTGAATACCATGTTGTCAATCTTTTGATTGAGTACATAAAATAGTATCCTTGTATAACAACAAGGTTTATAAAAGATTAATTTCGAAAACACGAGTTTAGAGTAAAAGAGTTTATAAATTCCTTTAAAAACAATTGAGAAATCCCTTGGATTTCTAAAGTAAACCTGTAATGTTTGCCAAGTAACAATAATATGTATCATAAAATATGATTGAAGTATGAACATTTGATCACGTGTTCCACCCCAAAATAGTTGTAAAAACAGTAAAAATGGGGGCTAATGTTCTCACCTGTCTGCAGTAGACTCTGAACTATAACAAATAGCAAGTAGCAAACAGGACTTCTAACTGGTTCCTATATCATTGTAATCATACATAAGATATAAGATTTATAGTTGTATAGACTTTGATTCATTGATTGACTTAGTGTTAACTTGAACTTGATTAACTCTTGATACTTGATCTCATGTTTGAAAATGTTGTATGAATTTGAAAGTCATGATAGAGTTACTTGATTGATCAATGATTCATGAAAAGACTATGTTATGAGCTTTTATGCGCAACTCATTATGCATAAACAGTATGTGTTTAAGAGTTTGATAAGCCTTTGATCAATATGAAAAATGTATGGATATGCTCAAATGTTTTAGACTCTTGTGATTAAGAATTGATCTCTTTGTTAGTTTAGGTTAAAGTTAACCCAACCAAAATCAATTTATAAAAACTTTACATTGTGGCCACAACATGGGCCAAAAGCATTTGTTATTTGGGCCAAGCATGTGGGTGTAGGCCAAAGTTCAAAACGAGACTCAATGTGGGTTTGATATTGAATCGATAACTCTATTGGACTTGACCTAATCATGTGGGCCACAAGTAATCGAATTTGGGCCAATTAAGAGTCATAATAGACCGAATGGATTGAATTGGGCCTAATGGAATTGATTTAGGCCAACAATGGGCATACGGGCCATGTATTGGGCCGAAAACCATTATGTGGATCAAATGAAATAGTATGGCTAGGTCCAATTTGAGCTATTCATGGGCTGGATCTAATAGACTAAACCGGAGTCTTGGGCCCATCTATGAATCGAAATAACAATGAATTGAGCCAAGGCAATAAGGAAAATTTCATGTTGTGGTTCGGCTGGACACCTTGGCAGCGAACCTATCTCCTTTCCCTCCTAAGGTTCGGCTAAGATAGGTCCATGGTTCGCCTACATGATCCACGAACCATGCAAAGGTTCGGCGCTCTGAGACGATGTGTAGGTTCGTTCCTAAGTTCCAAGGTTCGGCAAGGAGGGTTCGGCTGCATGGCTAAATGGTTCGGGTAGGAACAAATGGTTCAGTGGTTCTCAAAGGTTCACCATGATTACCGAAGGTTCAGCCATGCAAGCTTGATGGTTCTCTTCCTGTAACAAATGGTTCGCAAGGGTTCGCTGGTTACTTATTGGTTCGGCTGATGAAGCTGGGTGCCCGAGGGTTCGTTAGCCAGGATGGGTTCGGCTACAACCCTAGGGTTCGCTGTGGTTCGTGATTGATCCAGGAGATTCGTGGCATCAGAAAGGCTCGTTGGAAATAGGCAGGTTCGACAGATGCATGAAGGCTCGGTGCAGGCTCGTGGGACTCCATTAGGGTTCGGCTAGGACCTCAACGAACCATGCAGGGTTCGTGTAGTCTCTTAGGTTCGGCACCCAGCAGATGCAGGTTCGGCCGCCTCAAATGGTTCGGCCTCCACACACCCAACGAACATGTCGAGCTGCATCCTCACCATCATCAAATCTCTGGATCCAGACCACGATCTAAGCTAGTATAACTTCGGGGAAGGTTGCTATGGGTGCGAAACTAGGAATGGTTGTGCAAGAACCGGCTATATCTTGGATTCGAACACATACACATAGAAAACCCTAATTTCCAGATTTTCACTCGATCATACCTCGTGTTTGGCCGGGTAAATCCACAGATCCTTTGTACTTTCATGTAGAGAATGTCGAGGGCTTAGCGTGGACACCGAAAACACCGAAATCCGTTGAGAAATGAAGGAGATACGCGCGTTTGAAGTCGGTTTTCTAGAGAGAGAGAGGCTTGGACGGATTTTTAGTGAGAGAAGTGGTTGTTGGTGTAATAAATGAGGAAATAAGCCTTGTTCAAGGCTTTTATAGCCCGTGCGGTATTCGGGTCCGTTTCGGTCGCTCGGTTCGCGTTTCCGGAACGTAACGCTTGTTTTACGCGATTTTAAATAAAAGAGTTGTTAAACTCAGTAACATGATGAGTTTCAAAATTGTAAAAATATAAAATAATGATTTTAACTATTTTTACTCTTCGTGCGTTATCAGATCGTTAAACACATACAATTACATGTATACCCGCAATCGCGTACGTTTTTCGATCGTATTAATATATTTAAAGTCGTTTAATCATAATTATAAGTTCAACATTCGTATCATTATGGATCGTCACCCATAACTATACTCAGTCTCGCTTACGTATTACGATTCTTGTTGAATTAATTAATGGTCATAATATTCGTCTTAACACTACGCACTAACACTATCCTGTTACACCGAACGCAGTATATATATAGGGCTCACTCTCGCTGCCCACCACTGTTTCGATATAACACGATACTGTTCTTGCCTAGTGTAATCGACTGTAAATAAAAATACATACTTGTTCTCAAATAATAAGGATTCTAACACACAAGCACATAATGAACATATGAATCACATAGATTAACTGAACATGGACACACACTGTTTTAACACTGTTTACGACTATCATGACTAAATGTACAAATGTTACAGTCTCCCCTAGTTAAGGGAATTTCGTCCCGAAATTAACTAGCCGAAGGTACTGTAAAAAGATGAGGGTACTTAAGCTTCATCTGGTCCTCACGTTCCCAGGTGAACTCAGCACCGCGTTTGCCCTCCCATCGTACCTTTACGATGGGGATACGGCTGCGTTTAAGTTTCTTGACCCCATGATCCATGATTTCAACCGGACGTTCTATGAATTGCATGTTGTTCTGAATCTGAATGTCTTCCAGTGGAATCTGAACATCATGATCCGCCAAGCATTTCTTAAGATTCGATACATGAAAAGTATCGTGAACATTGCTTAGCTCCACTGGAAGTTTGAGTTTGTAGGCTACGGGACCAATCCGTTCCAGGATCTCAAAAGGTTACCTTGGTGCAAGTTTCCCTTTCTTCCCGAATCGAACAACGCCTTTCCAGGGAGAAACTTTGAGTAAGACTCGGTCACCGACTTGAAACTCAAGCGGTTTCCGACGTCGATCAGCATAACTCTTCTGCCGATCTCGTGCGGCCTTAAGCCTTGATTGAATGATTGTGATTTTGTCTGATGTTTACCAACCTCGGTCCAGCAGACCGGTGATCGGCACTTCCTACCATGTAAAGCTTCGAATGGTGCACATTGAATGCTTGTATGGTAGCTGTTGTTATACGAAAACTCGATAAGTGGAAGATGAGTGTCCCAACTTCCACCGAAGTCAATGACACAAGAACGAAGCATGTCCTCGAGTGGTTGGATAGTCCTTTCGCTTTGACCGTCGGTTTGGGGATGATACGCCGTGCTAAGATTAACACGTGTTCCCAAAGCCTTTTGCAATGATTGCCAAAAGTGAGAAGTGAAACGAATATCACGATCAGAAATGATTGATGTTGGTGTACCATGACGTGCAATGATTTCGTTGATGTACAATGTGGATAACTTCTCCATCTTGTAATCCTCACGGATTGGGAGAAAATGAGCAGATTTGGTGAGTCGATCAACGATCACCCAAATCGAATCGAAACCTCGCGGAGTTCTCGGCAACTTTGTTATGAAATCCATGGAAATTTGCTCCCACTTCCATTGAGGAATTTCAGGTTGCTGCAGAAGTCCCGAAGGCTTTTGATGTTCTGCTTTGACTTTTGAACATGTTAGACACTTTCCCACGTACAGTGCTATGTCTTTCTTCATTCCCGGCCACCAGTAAGATGTCCTCAAGTCCTGATACATCTTATCGGCTCCAGGATGAACTGAGTATCGCGACTTATGAGCTTCATCACAGATGAGTGTGCGCAATTCTTCTGAATTTGGAATCCAGATACGGCCATTGAGATATAGCACCCCGTCAGATCGAGGTTCCAGTTTCTTCTCAATCCCGCAATCTAAGTCTGTTTTCAGCTGATTGTTTGTCACCACTTGTTGCTGTGCAATACGAATCAAATCTTTCAAGTTTGGCTGTGTGTTGATCTCCATGGCTCTTACACGAATTGGTTTGACTGGTTCCTTGCGACTAAGAGCATCCGCCACCACATTGGCTTTACCCGGATGGTAACGAATCTCACAGTCGTAATCAGTTAGAAGCTCAACCCAACGTCGTTGTCTCATGTTGAGTTCCTTCTGATTGAGAATGTGTTACAGGCTCTTGTGGTCTGTATAGATGACACATTTAGTACCATAAAGGTAGTGTCTCCAAATCTTCAATGCAAAGACCACAGCCCCTAACTCAAGGTCATGAGTAGTGTAATTCTTCTCGTGAACCTTAAGCTGTCTTGAAGCATACGCGATCACCTTGTCTCGCTGCATAAGTACACAACCGAGACCAAGGTTTGAAGCATCACAGTAGATAATGAAATCATCACTGCCTTCTGGAAGGCTAAGGATAGGGGAATTGCATAACTTCTGTTTAAGAAGTTGAAATGCATCTTCTTGTTTCTGTCCCCATATAAAGGCTTGACTTTTCTGAGTCAAAGTGGTAAGTGGCAAGGCAATCTTTGAAAAATTAGAAATGAATCTTCTGTAATAGCCCGCCAGACCCAGAAATGAACGAATCTCTGTTGGGGTAGATGGGGTAGTCCAGTTCTTAATCGCCTCAATCTTAGCTGGATCTACATGTATCCCATCTTTGTTTATGACATGTCCTAAGAAGTGAACCTCCTTTAACCAAAATTCACATTTTGAGAATTTAGCATAAAGTTGTTTAGCTCTTAGTAACTCTAAGACTTTCCTCAAATGATCTTCATGTTCTTGTTCCGACTTGGAATAGATCAGTATATCGTCAATAAAGACAATAATAAACTGGTTTAACTATGGCCTGCACACTCGGTTCATCAAGTCCATGAACACTGCAGGTGCATTGGTCAGCCCAAATGGCATAACCACGAACTCATAGTGCCCATATCGAGTTCTAAATGCAGTCTTTGGTATATCCTCATCATTTACTCGTAACTGGTGATACCCGGACCGTAAGTCAATCTTAGAGAAGCAAGTTGCTCCCTGTAATTGATCAAACAGATCATCGATCCTAGGCAGAGGATATCTATTCTTGATTGTCAACTTATTTAGTTCACGGTAATCAATGCACATACGGAATGAACCGTCTTTCTTCTTGACAAAGAGAACCGGAGCTCCCCATGGAGAGAAACTCGGTCTTATGAATCCCTTGTCTAGAAGTTCTTGAAGTTGACTGGACAGTTCCTGCATCTCAGACGGTGCTAATCGATACGGTGACTTCGCCACTGGGTTTGCTCCAGGGACGAGATCGATTCTAAATTCCACTTGCCGGACTGGTGGTAGTCCAGGCAAGTCTTCTGGAAATACATCCGGATAATCTCTGATGACTGGAACGTCTCCTACTGCTTTCTTCTCAGGTTTCTTCTCTACCACGTGAGCCAAGAATGCATAGTATTTCTTTCTCAGGTACTTCCTAGCCTTGATGCACGACACAATCTTCAATCCGCGGCAGGGTTTCTCGCCATAGATTCTCATCGTTTCGCCGGTCGGTAAAGGAATTCGAATAAGTTTCTCCGAACATACAATTTCAGCATTGTTTTTGGATAACCAGTCCATTCCTATCACAACTTCGAAGCTTCCAAGTGTCATAGGAATAAGATCGATGAGGAAAGAATGGTCGTTTAATCTTAATTCACAACCATGTATTATAGAATCAACGTGTATGGTATTACCATCAGCTACTTCTACGGTATAGGGGGCAGTAAGTATCGATGGTTGTATGTTAAGCAAAGAAGCAGTATGAGCAGAGATAAAACTTTTATCAGCACCAGTATCAAAAATGATAGAAACGTAATGACCATTAAGGAGAAATGTACCCGTGACAACTGCTGGCTCCTCGCGTGCTTCGGCAGCTCCGATAACAAAGGCACGAGCAGTAGCAGTAGTGTTGTTGAGTTTTGGACACTGATTTCTGAAGTGTCGTTCTGCCCCGCAGTTATAACAGGTTCTCCCACCTGTAGCAGCAGTGGTAGTGGTAGCAGTTGTGGCAGCAGCAAGATGTGCAGATCGGCATGTAGCTGCCAAGTGTCCCATCCGTCCACACTTGAGACACTTCTTGCATGGAGTGTTGGGTAGGTGATGATATTGGCACTTGGTGCAAAGTGGATACGTGCCAGTATAAGACTTTCTGACTGTGGCAGATTGTGGCATAGCAGTAATGGGTGTGGCATGAGTAGGTGTAACTGCAGTCAGGGCTGCAAAGTTCTTGATTGTCTTTTGCTTCTTCTTCTTGGGATGTTGTTGTTCAGGCTTCTTGCCTTCATCAATCTGTGCTCTCTTATACCCCTTTCGGGTGAGCACTCCAGACTTAACGTATTCTTCGGTAAGGCAAGCTCCAAGATGGATTGCTGCCTCCAGAGTAGTGGGGTTATTCCCCATCACAGTTCCCCTGACAACTAGAGGTAAGCCTTCAATGTATTTCTCTATCCTGCGGGATAGAGGAGTAACCAAGTGTGGCACCAAAATGCACAACTCATGGAAACGAGTTGTATACTTGGCGTTTTCACCACTATCTTGCACCAGATTTCACATCTCCACCTCCAATTTCTTCAGCTCGTGATGTGGACAAAACTTCTCCACAAGTAAGTTCTTGAAACCGTCCCACGGTAAAGCTAAAGCGACTTCCCGTCCTCTGGTGTTCTTCTCAGAGTTCCACCAGGTGAGTGCGCCTTTGTGAAAAGCGCTCGAGGCCATTTTGACCTTCAGATTCTCAGGACATCCTGTGAAATCAAGAATATCCTCGATGCTCTCCAGCCACTGCAGTAGGCCAGTAGCTCCTTCAGTACCAGCGTACTTAAGAGGTTTAGCATCATTGAACTGCTTAAAAGTGAAGTTAGCAGTTCCAGTGTTGGTAGCATTTGAGTTATGTGCTAAATCACTAGTACTTCCCCGAAGATTCTGGGTAATATCAGTGACCTTGCCCGGAATGACATCTCTCATGTGTATAGCGATGGCTCGGGCAATCTTGTTGATCTCATCGTCGTTTCCACTTGTCGAACCCCCTCCGTTAGGATCACGTCGGGGAGGCATTCTACGAATAGAAGCCACAAGTGGGTCAGTAATGAGAAAAGATACAATTGAATTTTGCATGATAAAATTAGTAATATATCCATACTACTAGTATTATCATTCAATTGTAATATGAGCATGTACACGTATAAGCGATCAGCTTATTAGCATACTTCTCATATGAATGTGTATGATGTTCCATGATCTCACTCCACCAAACCTACACACTGACACTTTCCCGATATACCGAAGATAGCTTATATATAGGGCATACGAAAGGGTCAAGCAAACTGCCAGCCCAGACGCCATCCCACCACCGCTTCGATATACCACGATCATGTCCTTGCTAGCATTTGGCAACATGTTTGTACTGATTTCCAAGTGTGTTCCATTGATTAAGAATCCCATGATCTTTGATCAACTTGAACTATGATTGATTCCATGATTGAATTATGATTGTGTTATGTGTGCACCTACTAACAGTTGTTAACATGTAGAACTAAATCATACGTATGCTCTACACTTTCCCGTTAACCTACGTTAGTAAGTACTAGTCATGTAATCACTTAAGAATTTCACTTAAGGTTTACATTGAAAGAATGTTCACAACTTGATTGATTTACCATAATGTTTGGTTCATCCAAGTTTGAATTGCACTATGAATTGATTCACCAATGATTGTATCTCATGCGTTTTGACTAATGTTCAATGATCCCAGTTGTTCCCGAATCTTCACTTCAAGTACGAACGGCGGATTCCCCCTGACATACCGAAATAAGCTTATATATAGGGTAAGCTCTCACCGACCCACCACTTACCTCAGCACGTCAGCGTTAATCCGCCGTTTGTACTTGGAGCTAAGATTCCAACTCTTGATTGATTGTGATTGTTTCATGTTTCCCTAGGTTTCTGTATATGTGTCCTAGGTTAATTTAACCTAGGTTCCCAATACTTACAGTATTGAGTAATATGATTTTCTGTGAGAACTTCAACTAAAGAATACTGTTACACAGATTCTAAGTTATAAAGTTCCTATGATAATGAACACCTGATAATGATAACATGACAAGGATTTCAAATCAAGATTCTAAATTAGTAGATCTTGACCTCTGAATTCCTATGATAAACATGACAAGGATTTTAGATCAAAGATACTAAGAATACAGATCTTTGCCTCTAAATTCCTATAATGAACACTGACTGAGAATTCCAGATCAAGGATACTAAGAATACAGATCCTTGCCTCTGAAATCCTTTAATGATCACTGTGTGAGAATTTCATATCAAGGATACTAAGAATACAGATCCTTGCCTCTGAAATCCTTAAATGAATATGTGTGAGAAATTTAATTCGATTTCTAAAATTTATAGAATTCCGATTCAAATTCCTTGACTCCATATCTAATCTTAGAAAAATATCCCTAAGATCTTTCAAGCTTAATGTAGACTTAATGCTCACTTAAGTTACTTAGATCCTAAGTATCCTCAAGCCTATAGCACTTAGTCCTATTGGGTAGCTTAGGTTATAGTCTAGGTCATTAAACATTGGGTTTTTCCTAGTTCTCTACAACCTTGGCTCTGATACCAACCTGTCACACCCCTGCGCCGCGTGCGGAATCCACGGCGCGGTGACGTATGAACAGTTGAATCATGCACAAGTATTGAATAAGAACAACCACAATGGATTACTAAGTTTCATAATGTTTAGACAATTGTTTAGTTACAGACAATCTATCTACCAAAAGAAAGACAACTACAGACCCGAAATATAGTTACAAAACAAGACTTCAAACAAGACAATTAAACAATTAGGATTTAATGTGTTTCTAATCCATCCTAGCATGTTTCTTCATCTTGTTCTATCTTAGAATGGTCTCCTTAGTTGTCCCTGAGAAAGTCTTAAACCTGATTACCTGAAACACGTGAAAAATAACAGTCAACTACAGAAGTAGTTGGTGAGAACAATAGGTTTAACATTTGTAAACATGAATATGTAATATAAGGCATAGGTATATTAAAGCAACAAGGGAATTACATGGATGGGTTGCAACCCAAACTAACATCAGGTATGTCAAACGAGTGTAAACAGTCCAAAGACTGTTTGCACAAAAACCAACATATAATAAAGTCCCAAACTACGTTTGGAGTCAGAAAATTTGTCAGCAACAATGATAACCATACGTAACCGAAATCTGCTGTTAGTTTATAAAACAAATTTAAAATCTAACTGCAGCAATCGGTCTGCCCAATTGTGTCCGCTTTCCCTTGTTGTGATCACCCAGTACTAACGCTAATGAATATGAAACCTGATGTGTTTATAAGTTTGTTCACAACGATGGACACCATGCTTTTGAACATTGCTTTAAACTAGCGTGTTAATGCCTTATTGGATGACATGATTGAAAACCATGTTTGAGTACCATGAAATGAATCCTTGTTTGAACACCATGAAAACCATTGTTTGAATACCATGTTGTCAATCTTTTTATTGAGTACATAAAATAGTATCCTTGTATAACAAGAAGGTTTATAAAAGATTAATATTTGCCAAGTAACAATAATATGTATCATAAAATATGATTGAAGTACGAACATTTGATCACGTGTTCCACCCAAAACAGTTGTAAAAACAGTAAAAATGGGGGCTAATGTTCTCACCTGTCTGCAGTAGACTCTGAACTATAACAAATAGCAAGTAGCAAACAGGACTTCTAACTGGTTCCTATATCATTGTAATCATACATAAGATATAAGATTTATAGTTGTATAGACTTTGATTCATTGATTGACTTAGTGTTAACTTGAACTTGATTAACTCTTGATACTTGATCTCATGTTTGAAAATGTTGTATGAATTTGAAAGTCATGATAGAGTTACTTGATTGATCAATGATTCATGAAAAGACTATGTTATGAGCTTTTATGCGCAACTCATTATGCATAAACAGTATGTGTTTAAGAGTTTGATAAGCCTTTGATCAATATGAAAAATGTATGGATATGCTCAAATGTTTTAGACTCTTGTGATTAAGAATTGATCTCTTTGTTAGTTTAGGTTAAAGTTAACCCAACCAAAATCAATTTATAAAAACTTTACATTGTGGCCACAACATGGGCCAAAAGCATTTGTTATTTGGGCCAAGCATGTGGGTGTAGGCCAAAGTTCAAAACGAGACTCAATGTGGGTTTGATATTGAATCGATAACTCTATTGGACTTGACCTAATCATGTGGGCCACAAGTAATCGAATTTGGGCCAATTAAGAGTCATAATAGACCGAATGGATTGAATTGGGCCTAATGGAATTGAGTTAGGCCAACAATGGGCATACGGGCCATGTATTGGGCCGAAAACCTTTATGTGGATCAAATGAAATAGTATGGCTAGGTCCAATTTGAGCTATTCATGGGCTGGATCTAATAGACTAAACCGGAGTCTTGGGCCCATCTATGAATCGAAATAACAATGAATTGAGCCAAGGCAATAAGGAAAATTTCATGTTGTGGTTCGGCTGGACACCTTGGCAGCGAACCTATCGGCTAAGATAGGTCCATGGTTCGCCTACATGATCCACGAACCATGCAAAGGTTCAGCGCTCTGAGACGATGTGTAGGTTCGTTCCTAAGTTCCAAGGTTCGGCAAGGAGGGTTCGGCTGCATGGCTAAATGGTTCGGGTAGGAACAAATGGTTCGGTGGTTCTCAAAGGTTCACCATGATTACCGAAGGTTCAGCCATGCAAGCTTGATGGTTCTCTTCCTGTAACAAATGGTTCGCAAGGGTTCGCTGGTTACTTATTGGTTCGGCTGATGAAGCTGGGTGCCCGAGGGTTCGTTAGCCAGGATGGGTTCGGCTACAACCCTAGGGTTCGCTGTGGTTCGTGACTGATCCAGGAGATTCGTGGCATCAGAAAGGCTCGCTGGAAATAGGCAGGTTCGACAGATGCATGAAGGCTCGGTGCAGGCTCGTGGGACTCCATTAGGGTTCGGCTAGTACCTCAACGAACCATGCAGGGTTCGTGTAGTCTCTTAGGTTCGGCACCCAGCAGATGCAGGTTCGGCCGCCTCAAATGGTTCGGCCTCCACACACCCAACGAACCTGTCGAGCTGCATCCTCACCATCATCAAATCTCTGGATCCAGACCACGATCTAAGCTAGTATAACTTCGGGGAAGGTTGCTATGGGTGCGAAACTAGGAATGGTTGTGCAAGAACCGGCTATATCTTGGATTCGAACACATACACATAGAAAACCCTAATTTCCAGATTTTCACTCGATCATACCTCGTGTTTGGCCGGGTAAATCCACAGATCCTTTGTACTTTCGTGTTGAGAATTTCGAGGGCTTCGCGTGGACACCGAAAACACCGAAATCCGTTGAGAAATGAAGGAGATACGCGCGTTTGAAGTCGGTTTTCTAGAGAGAGAGAGGCTTGGACGGATTTTTAGTGAGAGAAGTGGTTGTTGGTGTAATAAATGAGGAAATAAGCCTTGTTCAAGGCTTTTATAGCCCGTGTGGTATTCGGGTCCGTTTCGGTCGCTCGGTTCGCGTTTCCGGAACGTAACGCGTGTTTTACGCGATCTTAAATAAAAGAGTTGTTAAACTCAGTAAAATGATGAGTTTCAAAATTGTAAAAATATAAAATAATGATTTTAACTATTTTTACTCTTCGTGCGTTATCAGATCGTTAAACAGATACAATTACGTGTATACCCGCAATCGCGTACGTTTTTCGATCGTATTAATATATTTAAAGTCGTTTAATCATAATTATAAGTTCAACATTCGTATCATTATGGATCGTCACCCATAACTATACTCAGTCTCGCTTACGTATTACGATTCTTGTTGAATTAATTAATGGTCATAATATTCGTCTTAACACTACGCACTAACACTATCCTGTTACACCGAACGCAGTATATATATAGGGCTCACTCTCGCTGCCCACCACTGTTTCGATATAACACGATATTGTTCTTGCCTAGTGTAATCGACTGTAAATAATAATACATACTTGTTCTCAAATAATAAGGATTCTAACACACAAGCACATAATGAACATATGAATCACATAGATTAACTGAACATGGACACACACTGTTTTAACACTGTTTACGACTATCATGACTAAATGTACAAATGTTACATATATAGGGCATACATATCATGAATGAAGCCGCCAGCCCACCACGCGCTTAACTGAACTACATACCACGTGTATTGTAGCTATAGATACCCATTTCATCTCACATATGCTTATTCACAATTAGTATTACCCAAATAATTAGACATTTTCCCACAATGGAATTAACATGGAATAATAAGTCTTAAAGAGCAAAAGTTACCACAGTTATAAATGATGGTATACTCTTCAAGTTTCAAAAGTATAGATTTTATTAATCTTATCCCTATTTAATGGATTTCTCATTTATTGGAACTTACTGTTACTAACATCTGAATAAGAAATGAGAGTAAGTCTGACACCTAGTTATATCCCATTTAATGATTAGAATTGAGTTGACCACATTGCAGCCACCACAAAAGGCAAACCACAATGTCCTCAATTCATTCCTATTCATCAGTTTTCACAAGTCCTCACAACTATGTTCCACCAGATTATGACATGAGTGAGGTCAGTCTCTCAGTCTGCCAGTCCACAGGACAGAATTGGTTAGATAATTAGCAGTCACTATCATACTATTATCACCCGTGTCAGAAATGATATAGTTGGAATAGACTAACTAAAAATCAAATAGTCCTTTAATCTTATAGTCTCATATTGTCTCATAGTCTCATAGTTTTTAAAAGATAGTTCACATGACATTTTCATTTAACCATTAACCCACTTTAGAATTTTAAAACAAGGCATACTTAGGTAATATGGAGTTACTGACGTTTGTTTTGAATTCCACTGAATTAAATGCTGAGTTGGCAAATCTGAAAATATCATCACACGTGTGGCCTATCCCAAAAGTCTAGCCAGGACGTTTGGAGTTATAGGACTTCATGTTTTGATCATGTGTTTCTCTTGTGTCTGGCTCACTAGGTATGATTTATCTTGATAGTTTTGTGTTATCTGCACACGTTGTCTTTGATATTTCCCAGATATTTCACCGTGTTCTATAATTTTTCATTAGCTCCGTAATAGTCTCATGAAAATAACTTTGTCCTGACATTCTTGATGTCAGAAGTTATTTTAGATTGATGATGATAATCCAGTATACGAACAGTCAGGATAACCTAAACATTCCTGGACGTTAGGCTATTAGTTTATAACTCCCTGTCACACCCCCAATTTTCTACTAACGGAATCACACCGTTTGGGAACGTGACAAACCAGGATCTCAGATCATTAGACATAACGAAGACCTCTATATGAATTTCAAAACATACTTTAGTCTAAAACATAACATCGGAGTTTTCAAAATTTGCGGAAGCGTTATAAAACCAGTAACAGTTATAAAATGTAAATTACAAAACAAATCCTCAAATGTGTAATTTAAACAATAAATGATAAACATGCATGCGACTCTATCTCCTAGTCCATGCCAGCTTTAATGCGCATCTTTAGCGTCCTGAGAAAACATGTAAATCAAGTCAACACAAAGGTTGGTGCATAACACAGGTTTTAAGTATTCACAATGTTCAAAACAACAGTTTGAATATCAAGTTGTAGACAACATAATCACACATGCATAGTCATAATAGCTAGTCATATAAACTATTTACATAAGTGGTCGACACCGAAGCTGACGATTGCCATGCTATAGCATGTTTTTGCCTTGCCACTATTGTCTAGCACAAACAATAGTAATGTGTGTTTGGTCAGTCAAACACCTGCGTAGATCCCATCTACCAGGTGAGGTTTGTCAAACCTAATAGATCTATTTCCAACTACCACGCTTTGCGCTACGGCAAACTAAACGGTTCGAGGTGTGTAAGGTCTTTCAATTGCTATGTTGTCACATAATGTAAACAGCTAACTCATGCAAGTGATATGTATCTAAAAAGAGTTTGTTTGCACATGTTTTCTCCCCCAAAACAGTTAAAATAAGAAATGGGCCGTGTACGCACCTTTGATAGTTGCAGAATGATCAAATACTCGTGAAATCGCGTAAAAGATCCTTTACGAAGAATCTGTGTTTAAACAATAACCTAGTGTTATTCGAATTGTTGTCATGTGCTTGAAATCACATACGTGTCAATACACGTATGTTAGAGTGTTAGAAATGTACATACAAATGTACACGTGCCTTTGAAATTGTTTAAATAAAATCCCATATGATTTTATTTAAATACACGCAATTATACGCGATTTCGTTTTCGATCTAAAATACCATTTTTATCATTCCAATTGGTTCGGGATGAAATTCTTGTTCCAACGCAATTCGAACGGGTTAAAACGGAGTTCGTATGCGAAAGTTATGACAAAAATACCAAAATGGTTTTAATTTCTCAAAAATGGTGGAACCCGGGATCGAACCCGCGACCCTTCACACGCAACACACACACACACTACCATCTTCGCCCGCTAGGGTATCGCAACAGACTTCATAAATAAATTGTTTTAAACACCCTTTCAGTCCAAATCCCCTTTCATAGTATAGCCGAAGCAAAACTCCCCAATTGGTCTCCAATTCGAACCTGATCAACCCTTAAACTATGGGGCTATTATTCCTTGAACCCAGACGCATCATATCATCGATTTAATTTAGAAATTTTTGTTAAAATGCTACGGTTTTAAGGCTTCAACAGTTTCGAACCTAAATCCCATTCTCATCGATTCAAATTCACCCAATTCGATTGTGTTTGACTTTAAATCCCTAGGGTCTGTATGCCTAATTTAAATCAATAAACACCTTTGAATCAAAAACCCCAAATTCGTTCTAGTTCAAGAACCCTAAACTCAAAATCATAAAATTCGTAGTTCCATGATGAAATTGACATAGTATTAACCTTAATCGGAACCCTCTGAATCTACCCATACTATTTAATTTGATTCTTAAACCCATCTGTATGGAAATCCCCAAAACGTTATATTACAAGAACCCTAGAAACCGACTCCCTTGAATTCTTGTAAGTTTAATGAAATCAGAATGTGGTTAAGCTTGATCGGAGTTTTTTGAAACTTCCTATGCAAGTTAATTTGATTTTTAATCCCGTTTGCCCTATAACCCCCAAATCCGATCATAGTATGAACCCTAATGATCGAACCCTTATAATTCGCAATTCTCACTTCGAATTAGCATGGGTTTTTGTTTAGTCGAATGTTTTAGGTTGTGTAAACATCGATTATTACCTGTTTTGATGCCCGATTGAGATAACTCGACTTGTAGATGCAATTCGGCCAAGCTCCTACCCGATTCTTCTACTTGAACACCTTGGGATCTAATTGCTGTTTGGATTCCCCTCTGAATATGCCGAATATGGTTTCTGTGAACTTAATTTGGTGTATTATGATCGATTATACCTATTTGTGTAATGACTAGAAACGGTTTGGCTCACAAATCGTTTATTTGGATTAAATTCGCAGCTTAATGAACTAATAACGCCTGATCATCATTACTAATCATCAATGGGATGATTTAATTTTAGTTACAACTCTTATTATTGAGCAATTCGAATTTTTCCTCAATTTTCATACGAATTTTGACTCTAAAAGTCAAAACTTTGCATTTTAACCTACTTACCAACCTTATCCTTGTAATTGAGATGTTTATGGCTTGTTTTGATAAATTCTAACCCTTAGAAATTATTCTCGATCAATAACATATCACTTCGATTAATAAAATTAAACCAAAAATCCCGAATTATCATTAATTGGTTCAATTTGGAATACTATTGAGCTAAATTAATCCATTTGGGCCAATTGAGCCTACCTTAGGCTCATTGGGCCTACCTTCTGTCCACTTGGGTCTCACAAAATATAATTGGGCCTATCTTAGGCCTTGAATTTGTAATTGGGCCTCCCTTGGGCCTCATAATTACTGTTGGGCCTCATTGGCCTACCTTGGCCTTATTGGGCCTTCCTTGACCTTACTGGGCCTTCTTTGGCTTTACTGGGCCTTCTTGGGCCTTACTGGGCCTTCTTTGTCTTATTGGGCCTGCGATCTAACCACTTTCAGTTAACGAGGTTAATCCGAAAAGTCGGATTGTCACATCATGCCCTTGTTGAAGGAATTTTCGTCCCGAAAATTAGTAAGTGTTAGGAGTAGTTAGGAAACTACTTACGAGTTTAAATCGTACGTGTTAGTGTGATTTGATCATTCCGTGTGCTTGTGTGTACTCACACACAAAGTCTAATGCTTGCAACATCACAACTAAATGTGATTGTTCAACGTGACTGTTTGCGTGTACACTAGTTAGTTCACCTAACTGTGACTGTTTGTGTTTGATCATACTGTGTTGTGTAACCTCACACATAGTGAGTGTCTGTAACTGTTTGTACTATGCAACCCCGCACATAGTAAAATGTGTGTAACTAATCATGTATGTACTACTATAACATGTAGCATATGAAATGTAGCACATAAAATGTATAAAATGTAGTGTAGCACAAATGTTTATAAACAAAATCAATTGAATAAAGTGTTTGTGCTTACAGTTTAAAATTTGCAGTGTTGATGTGTGAAGCATCACGTCATCCCCTTGTTGAAGGAAATTTCGTCCCAAAATTTAACGTGCGCTCTTAGTGTTAGCAGTAGCTGTTTTGAATAAATGAGGATATTTCTTCATCATTTGATCTTCCCGTTCCCATGTGAATTCAGGACCACGTCGTGAATTCCATCGGACTTTGACTATCGGAATCTTGCTTTGCTTAAGTTGTTTGACCTCCCGGTCCATGATTTCCGCTGGTTCTTCAATGAATCGTAACTGTTCATCTACTTGTATTTCTTCCAACGGTACAATCAATGTCTCATCAGAAAGACATTTCTTTAAGTTCGATACGTGAAAGACATCATGAACTCCACTGAGTTTATCCGGTAGTTTGAGTTGATACGCAACCGGACCAATCCTTTTCAGGATCTCAAAAGGTCCTACGTAACGTGGACTAAGCTTCCCGCGCTTGCCGAATCGTATCACACCTTTCCAAGGTGATACCTTTAGAAGAACTCGGTCTCCTACTTGAAATTCCAACGGTTTACGACGTTTGTCAGCATAACTCTTCTGTCGATCCCGGGCCGCTGCCATACGGTTCCGGATTTGTACAATCTTCTCTGTCGTCTCGTGTACTAGTTCAGGACCTGTAATCTGACTGTCACCAATTTCAGCCCAACAAACTGGTGAACGACATTTGCGACCATACAAAGCTTCAAACGGTGCTGCTTGAATACTTGTATGATAACTATTGTTGTAAGAGAATTCCACTAACGGTAAATGATTCTCCCAACTATCACCAAAATCAATTACACAAGCTCGTAACATATCCTCGAGCGTTTGAATCGTACGTTCACTTTGACCGTCGGTCTGTGGATGATAGGCGGTATTCATATCCAAGCGAGTCCCCAATGACTTATGAAGTGATTTCCAAAAGTTGGAAGTAAATCGGGCATCCCGATCTGATATGATAGAGATTGGCACGCCATGCCGTGCTACCACTTCCTTAATGTAAATACGAGTCAGTTTCTCCATCTTGTCAGTTTCTTTGATTGCTAAGAAGTGTGCAGATTTCGTTAATCGATCGACAATTACCCATATCGTATCACAACCACTCGGTGTACGGGGTAACTTAGTAATGAAATCCATCGAAATCTGTTCCCATTTCCACATCGGTATCTCTGGTTGTTGCAGTAAACCAGATGGTTTCTGATATTCAACTTTGACTTTCGAACAAGTCAAACATTTGCTAACGTACTTAGCAATATCAACTTTCATGTGAGGCCACCAATACAGTGCCTTCAAGTCATGATACATCTTGTCTGATCCCGGATGGACTGAATATATGGACTTGTGTGCTTCATCCATCACGAGTTCCCTTAAACCTCCATACAAAGGTATCCACAGTCGATCAATGAAATAACGAATTCCATCAGACTTAACATCCAACTGTGTTTCCATTCCTCGTAAAGATTCCTGTACTAAGTTTTCCGTTTTCAAAGCCTCGAGCTGAGCACTGCGTACCTTGTCAGGTAAATCAGTATGTATTGTCATCATAAGTGCACGAACCCTTCTTGTTGAAGTATCTTTTCTGCTTAAAGCATCAGCTACCACATTAGCTTTTCCCGGGTGATACTTAATTGCGCATTCGTAGTCGTTCAACAATTCAACCCATCGTCGTTGTCTCATGTTAAGCTCCTTCTGATAAAAGATATGTTGCAAACTCTTATGATCAGTGTAAATAGTACACTTAGTTCCATACAGATAATGCCTCCAAATCTTCAAAGCAAAAACCACTGCCCCTAATTCCAAGTCATGAGTAGTGTAATTCTTTTCGTGTGGTCGTAGTTGCCTGGAAGCATAAGCAATAACTTTATCACGTTGCATCAACACACATCCCAAACCTTGTGCAGATGCATCACAATACACCACAAAGTCTTCCGTCCCTTCCGGTAAGGACAGAATCGGCGCACTGCAGAGTTTCTGTTTTAATAACTGGAATGCAGCTTCTTGTTTATCCGTCCAGTTATACTTCGTTCCCTTGTGCGTAAGAGCTGTAAGTGGTTGAGCGATCTTTGAGAATCCCTCAATGAATCGTCGGTAGTAACCCGCCAAACCAAGGAATTGTCGTACCTCAGTAGGGGTCTTTGGTGCTTCCCAATTCTTAATTGCCTCAATCTTCGCTGGATCAACATGTATACCCTTTTCATTAACTATATGCCCCAAGAATTGAACTTCTCGCATCCAGAAATCACATTTCGAGAACTTAGCGTACAATTGTTCCTGTTTCAGTAATTCTAGCAGTAATCGAAGATGTTCAGCGTGCTCCTCCTCACTCTGAGAATAGATGAGAATGTCATCAATGAAAACAATGACAAACTTATCAAGATAAGGTTTACAAACACGATTCATGAGATCCATGAATACAGCTGGAGCGTTTGTCAACCCAAATGGCATGACCAAGAACTCATAATGACCATAGCGTGTCCTGAATGCTGTCTTTCGAATATCCTCCTCCTGGACTCTTAATTGATGATAACCAGACCTGAGGTCGATCTTTGAGTAGTAACTCGAACCTTGCAACTGATCGAACAGATCGTCAATTCTGGGTAACGGATACCGGTTCTTGATAGTAACCTTGTTCAATTCCCGGTAATCGATACACATACGGAAAGTCCCGTCCTTTTTCTTGACAAATAAGACTGGAGCTCCCCACGGTGAAAAACTAGGTCGTATGAAACCCTTATCCAACAACTCTTGCAATTGTGTAGATAACTCTTGCATCTCTGACGGTGCAAGTCGATAAGGCGCCCTAGCTATCGGTGCTGCGTCTGGTGTAAGGTCGATTCGAAATTCCACCTGTCTGATAGGCGGTAATCCCGGCAAGTCTTCTGGAAATACCTCCGGAAATTCACAAACTACTGGTATATCTTCAATCCTCTTCTCAGCTACCGGCTTTTCAGTTATAAGTGCTATAACTGCCGTATGACCTTTCCGCAGACATTTGTGTGCTTTCATACAAGATATGAGACGCAGTGGTGTACTGCTCTTCTCGCCTTGTACATATAATGTCTCTCCATGCGAAAGAGGTATGCGAACAATCTTTTCATGGCATACTATTTCAGCCTGGTTTTTGGACAACCAGTCCATGCCAATGACTACATCAAAACTGCCTAAGGCAATAGGCATAAGATCAATTTCTAATGTTTGACCCATCAAATCAAGGATACATCCCTTAAAAATATTTTCCACTACAATCAACTTACCATCAGCTAATTCCACAGTGTATGGACTATCTAAGGCAGTAGGACTAACATTTAGCAACTTAGCAAGTGAACTAGATACAAAACTCCGATCGGCACCAGTGTCAAATAACATAGAGGCATAGTGATTATTTAAGAGGAACGTACCCGTAACAATGTTGGGATCCTCCCGTGCTTGACGTCCTCCAATCACAAACGCCCTGCCCCTAGCACCATTGTTGTTGTTGTTATTGTTATTGTTGTTGTTGGTGCCATTACCATTACCATTGCCGTTGCCGTTGCCATTTGCATTATTATTCTCCCCGCCTTTCTTGAGTTGTGGGCAATCTTTCTTAAAGTGCCCCATCTTGCCACACTCAAAACAACCCTTCTGTGCATTGTTCTGATTATTATTCTGGTTGTTGTGATTGTTTTGTAGCTCCCCGCGACAATCCTTAGCCGCATGTCCAATCTTGCCACACCTTTGACACCTAAACTCTCATGCTCTAAATGTTTAAACCTTGAGGGAAAAATTTGGAGTTTGGATGAAGAAAACATGAATTTGAAATGTGACTTATCAAACTGCAATAAAGCATACATGGATTTAAAATCAAATGAAAAGTTTTCTTCAAAACAGATTGCAGATTTGAAGTTACAGGTTCAAATGTTGACTAATGATTTGTCAAAGTCAAATGCCAATGAAAGTAATCTGAACAAAAACTTGACATTTTGAGCAAAGTAAATGTTGAATTGACAAATGCAGTAAATAAAATTAAAATCAAAATGGACAAGGCAAAAAGGGACTTTGACAGAATCATGCACAAATTGGAGAATCATCATGATTCTATAATTTCTTCAAGTCCTCTTATTGAGAAATCAAGTGATAATGAAATTTCAATAGATAACACTCTCAATAAGGGAAAGTCTCCAATTTGTGCTTATGACAATTTTTCTCCTATCATTGAAGATTTTACTTTTGAGGAATATGATGAGGAGACATTGTACAGATGTGGGTTGATGGATGTACATAAGGATTATGATGATTCTCACAATAATATCTTTGATGATGTAAAATCATGTGTTTCAAACTCTGCATCATCATCCAAAAAGAGAGTTTCTTTCAAAACCTCATTGGTTGAAATTAAAAAGTTTTCAAAGAATGAAAATATGAATTTTTCAAAACAAAATGGTTTTTTAAGTTCAAAACCTAAACGTCAAATTCAATCAAAATGGGTTGTGAAATTATCATGTGCATCAAACAGAGTGGAATCAAAGTGTGATACTTCAAAGTCTTGGAACAAAGACAAGATTTCACTAAGTCCCACAAGATGTGAAAAGTTGAACTTTGAGTCTCTCACGTCAAGTGATAAGAAGTCACATTTGACTCATATGGGTTCAACAAGTAATCAAAGACTGGTTTATGGTTCACCAGTGGTAAATCACCAAAACCATAGGTTTGTACAAAACTATTCTCCTAGGTTTGTGGAGAGGAGAATATGTTTTGAGTGTGGAACAAGAGGGCATATCATTGCTAATTGTCCTTATCTGTGTGAGTTACAAGGACAAGTTAGTAATGCCAAGTCTTGTGTCACAGAGGTTTCAAAGTTCATTCCTAAAAGACATAAAATGCCAAATCAAAACAAGGAAGAACTTGTGAAAGCCTCGAATGAAGAAAAGTTGAAACTTTCAAAACCTTTAATGACTAATTTGGTGTTTAACAACAATGTGGTGATTCAAGATAAGTATTATCTTAAAAATGCACTTGAACAGGAACAGTTGTGGATACCAAAAACAAACAAAGTTTCAAAGGAAACTTCTTTAGTTTCAACTGGAAAATGGATTAGATTTCGGTATATGGATTTTCATGGAAAACTCAAGACCTCGAAGGCTTGGGTGACTAAAGATATCTAATGGTTTGTGAGTGTGTGCAGGAGGATTTCAAGAGGACCTATCAATTGGGTGATTTGGTAATATTTTTCAAATCACCAAATTTGGTAAATAATTTTTACATCAACACAATTTTATAAAGAATCGACTTTTTTAATGGAAAAACGAGATGTGATGGTTCTATGATATTACTATAATTCAAATAATTTTTTTTGCAAACAATGGGATTTTTAACATGTTTATTATAAAAAAATGAATAAAATTGTAATTTAAGTATAAGTTTTTTGTCTGTTTCATGTTTTTCTCGTTTTTTTAATATTTAGAATTTATTTAATATAAGATTATTTTTAAACAAATTACATCATAAAATCAAACATTTTTTGTGACTATACCAGTGATATATAAACAAATAAAAATTATTTTTTGCACTATACCATATTTTTGGTCCGTGTATTATATTTATTAAATATGTGCTGACCTTAATAAAAAGTGTACATATATTTATAATGAAGCACAATAAATATAAACACCACAAAAATATAACAAAAATGTAAAGAAATTATTGTCAAAAAACATTACAACACATTAACATATTGGATTTTGTTTCGAAACAAAAAGTACGTCAACGCAAAACTCAAATTAAAGAAAAGGCATTTTTTTGTGTTATTATTTTGAAAGTGCATGGTGTCACACCCCAACCCCTCGTCACCTCGTGTCTAGTCTGACGTCACTGAACCGGTTGCGGAAGCATAGTGGTGATGTCTCCGAGGTGAGGGGTGACTTACTTGAACCGATATCATAAGCACACAGATTAACTTAAAGTAAACTCATTACAAGGATGTCGCAATCACAATTACATTACAGCTATATTTATTTAATTACAATATTAATTATACAAGTGCAAATATCCCAAAAGTGCATCCTCACCGGCTATTACTGTTTACCTGCAAAAAGTTTTGAGTTTGAAACGTCAGCACAAAGCTGGTGAGATCGACAGTTCAATTAAAAACAATATGATATGATAAGCATGTTCTCAAAAGTTCAGTTCCGGATAACCATGGGACCCGTATCTAGTTCCTTTATGACGTCTAGTCTGTCTCAAGATATTACCCGTCGGTACATATCTTAGTGCCTCATTATCTTAATGTCTATCACACCATTAAGATGTTCAAGAAACAGATAACAAACATTCACACAAGGGGAGATGCAATCCTCCCAGCGAATGGGGTGTCAACCAATAGTACTATCAATGTTTCTGCTCGGCCACACATGGGTTCACTAGATACAGTAAAAAAAATGAGGACTTTCAGTTCCATGATAGAGTTCAGTCTACAGGCCAAATCCCATGAAATCCCACAAAATCACATGAAATCACACATATATCATTGATACATATCATATGTTCAGACAACAGTTTGCAGAGTTTCCCCGATGTTTATAAAAGATTAAAAATAAAAGGGGTTGTACGAAAATCACCTGATGATAATAGGTAGCAGAGTATCACCAAACTGATAGTACAGAGATGATTCTGCATTTGGTTATCTTTAATAAGTTATTTATGTTCTAGTTTACTGATTAGATCTTTCTGAACGTTCAATGTCAAAGACATTGCTTAGTAAATCATCAACTCGATACTAATTATGTAATTAATTAATTTAATGTTATATCATACAATGTATGATAATGTAGGAACCTACATTGCATTAGATTCCTAATACAAAGTTGATGACATTCTTGATTAATCAGAATAATCTCTGATTAACCAGATAGTTAATGTTGTTGATTATGATACTGTAACAGTTTCTAGATAATTTAATGGCTTAGGAATGATAAATCCTTGTTGTTGATTACCCAATTATCATGAAATATCACAATGTAGCATCAAAATAGGTGTAATAACCAGATTTAACATACTAATCAGACTGTTATCATAAACATCAAATAATCATTCCAATAAGTATGTTAATGATCGTGATTAGTTTGAAACACTTGGATTTAACCTTGCATTTCAAGGATTAATCCAACTAATCACCTACATTGTTATAATCAAATGGATTAAACTATTATAATCATGGGTATGGTTTCATACAAACCGGGCATTACAACGGATCAAAACAAGGATTTAACCGTTAAAACTTCGTGTTCTTTGTTTATAATCAATCCTAGCCATCATCTAGGCAATAATCAACAATCCTAACTATGTCATTACGTTCAAAATCAAGATCTAATCAATCAAAATCAAACTAGAAGGTTTAAACGGATCATTACCTAATCAGACAGATATCTGCGGCTAAAATGACGATCAGAACTTGTAAACACGTCCCCAGGTGCGATCCACACGATCCGATAGCTTCAAGAGGTGATTTGATGGTGGTTTGTGTGTGTTTTTCTCCTGTGAGTTCGTCTGAGTTCGAAAAAGATAATAAAAATAGTTTCTGCATGAAGATCTGATAAAAGGATCAACTTGTTCCACCGCCTCATCCGTCGCGTACCGCGACGGAGAGCCTATTTTGGCTTCGCGTACCGCGAAGTTTTTCGGGAATTTGAGATATTTTACAATCATCGCGTACCGCGGAGGACTCTCAAGCCCACCTCCGCGTACCGCGATAAGCCCTTTCGACCAATACTTAGAGATTTTTCTTCTTTTATCGATTCCGGGCAATCCAGGACTCCGTTTTGCACACGGTTTTCGCCCACGTTCATCATTTCTCACCTACTATCAATCTGTAACAATTACAAGTATTAGAACAATGTGGATTTCTAGAATGATCTAATGTGCTCACGTCACTTATGACGTAATTCTCGTATGCAACTGTCACAGTCTCCTCCTGTTAGAGAAATTTCGTCCCGAAATTTAGTGAAGACTTACATTATGACAATCATTTATGAGAATAGATGTGGATACTTTGATTTCATTTGATCTTCACGTTCCCAAGTATATTCAGGTCCACGTTGCGAGTTCCATCGCACTTTAACGATTGGTATGCGACTACGTTTTAACACTTTCGTTTCTCGATCCATTACCTCTACTGGTTCTTCTCTGAACTGAAGTTTTTCATCAATATGAATTTCTTCGAGAGGTACGATCAATGATTCATCAGTTAAGCATTTCTTCAGATTAGACACATGAAAGACATCGTGAATATCACTGAGTTCAAGAGGTAATTCAAGTCTGTAGGCTACTGATCCAATTCATTCCAAAATTTTGAATGGCCCTACAAATCTTGGTGAAAGTTTACCTCTCTTTCCGAATCTGAAAATGCCTTTCCAAGGTGACACTTTTAACATTACCCGATCACCTACTTGAAATTCGAGTGGTCTACGGCGATTATCAGCATAACTCTTTTGACGATCGCGAGCAGCTTTGATTCGTTCCTGAATGAGTGCGATCTTATCTGTTGTTTCCTGAATGAATTCTGGGCCTATGATTTGATTCTCACCTACTTCTGACCAACAGATAGGTGATCTACATTTGCGTCCATAAAGTGCTTCAAATGGAGCGCATTGAATACTGGTATGGTAGCTGTTATTGTATGAGAATTCAACAAGTGGAAGATGAATATCCCAGCTACCTCCAAAATCAATCACACAGCTTCTGAGCATGTCTTCAAGAGTTTGATTGGTTCGTTCAGTCTGTCCGTCAGTTTGTGGATAATAAGCTGTGCTCATATTGATTTGCGTGCCCAGAGCATTCTGAAGAGTTTGCCAAAATCGTGACATAAATCGACTATCCCTGTCAGAAATGATAGAGATCGGTACTCCATGTCGAGACACAATCTCATTAACATAAAGTTTAGCGAGTCGATCCATAGAATAGTCTTCTCGGATGCGTAAGAAATGCGCAGATTTCGTAAGGCGATCAACGATAACCCATATAGAGTCATGATTACGTGATAATCTGGGTAATTTAGTAATGAAATCCATAGAGATCTGATCCCATTTCCACATGGGAATCTCAGGTTGTTGTAGTAACCCAGAAGGTCGTTGATGTTCAGCCTTGACTTTGAGACATGTTAAACATCGATCCACATATTCAGCTATGTGTTTCTTCATTCCAGGCCACCAGTAAAAGTCTTTAAGATCTTTATACATTTATCAGCACCTGGATGAATAGAATACCTGGATTTATGCGCCTCATCCAAGATAATAGTTCGAGAGTTACCGAATAGGGGAATCCACATTCGATCTTTGAAATATAACAGTCCATCGTCTTTGGTATCGAGTTTCTTATCTAATCCTCTCAGTCCTTCAGCAGAATAGTTCGTTGCTTGTAAAGCTTGTTGTTGAGCGTCTTTGATTTGAGGAATTAGACTGGTTTGAATAGTCATACCTAACGCTTTCACACGTAAAGGCTTGACTCGTTCCTTGCGACTTAAAGCATCAGCTACAACATTTGCTTTGCCTGGGTGATAACGAATCTCACAGTCGTAATCGTTCAACAGTTCAACCCATCGCCTCTGTCGCATGTTCAACATTTTCTGATCTAGAATATGTTGGAGACTTTTATGATCAGTGTATATCATACACTTGGTTCCGTATAGATAATGTCTCCAGATCTTGAGTGCAAACACTACTGCACCAAGTTCTAGATCATGTGTGGTATAATTCTTCTCATGTACTTTCAGTTGTCGAGAAGCATAAGCAATTACCTTATCCTTCTGCATTAGAACACACCCAAGACCTTGATGTAACATCACTGTACTTTCGGTTGTCCGTACGTCCGTACATCCGTACGAATGTACTGTTACGACTGGATATTTATGATTATTAATGATTATGAGATTATTGATTGACTTTACTGATATTATCACTGTTGCTGGTATACATGATTATAATATATTATACGCGTAAACCATGGGAAGTTTAGTTGTAAATTAACTAAACAGAACCAGAGTGTTTATCGCAGATGATTATACTGATTATGGGTTATTGTTATGGAATGAGAATGGATTTGGGATGGAACTGGGAGTTTGTTTGAGTCTGGTTACTAAACGTAGTCAAGGACCCATGGTCATGGTTTATCGAAATAGCGGTGGGACGGTGGCTAGGGCAGTTGCGACTGACCCTTACATATGCCCTATATATATGCATATTTCGGTCTATCATGGATGTGTCAGTGACTAGGGTTTAGTGGGTTTTGGTTTGGGAAATGATAATATTAAAGATGATTAATAATGGAAGTTAATTACGCGAAGTGAGGTTACGAACACTATTTAAACGCGAATATTAATTCAGAAATGTTAACTTAATAAATGTATTCGAGTGGGTGACGATTCACACGAATATAATTATTAAGAATAATATTCTGAAATAATGTTCCATAAATTGTTAATCAAATCGAAATACGATACAAGCGTCGGATTCGGAAAGGTGACGATCTTTGCGAATACGTACGCGAGTAACGCGTTTCGACGAGATAAATTAAATAATATCGAACGATATTAATTTAATAAATTAAAAACTAAAAACGTTTATTAGGAATCACAACCTAAAATGTTTTCGAATAAATTAAATTATTTAGATAATTATTTAACGATAATGAGACGTAATCATTTTACGAAACAAATTTTATTTAAAACAATTGTATTTAAAATGGAAACTAATTATTTAAATGTTTTATGTTTAAAAATGTTTACGATAAAAACCGAGTTGTTATGATGTTTTATCGCGATGAAAACGAGACCGACCACGAGGTGAGCCTACGCGATATAAGGAAGAACCTCTTCCTTATCTTCTTCATTTTCTTAAAACACCTTCTCTCTCTAACCTTCAAATCCCGTAACCCTACTCTCTCTCTAACTTCTCACTAGCATAACTTCTTCGATTCTTGACGAAATCGCGAGATCTTGGTGCCAAAACGACCGGGGAATCAAGGAGAACGAGAAAGTACAGGAGGATCGTGAGTTTGAGCTACAAATCGAGGTAAAACATGAAGTTTATACTCGGTTTTGTTACAAATCACGCATCTTGGTTTGTTTGGTGTTATAACCGATTTAAAAGCTTGTAAAACTTGTTAAACGAGTTAGTAATGAGCTGTTTGATGTCATAGATAGGCTGATGATCACAGATTTTTAGATGATAATGATGATGAAGTTAAGTGCAGGTCGACGAACCCTCTTTGGGGACGAAGCACAGGGAGCCGAACCTTGTAAGTGTTGGCCAAACCCTGTGCTGGGCCGCGAACCTTCTGTCATCATGAACTCACGAACCCTAGTGGGCGGGAAGCATTGTGGCCGAATCATGGGGGGGTCACGAACCCTAGCGAACCATTAGGTGAACCCTGTGGCATCTTGCGAACCATGGCAGCCGAACCCTGCCATGGGAACGAACCCAATCCATCACGAACCAGGGCGAACCCTCATTGCAGATGCCAACGAACTCTAGACTCCAGCATGAGCGAACCTACCTTGGCTAGTCACGAACCATTGAGCTACGAACCCTTAAGAGGCGAACCCTACTTAGCCATATTAGCCGAAGCTTAGCAACACCGAACCCACGGCCATCCTGGTTGCGAACCTTAAGGCTAAGTGGGCCGAACCTTGGCTGGGTTTTGCCAAGGGTTCGCTGCCCACAAGGGGAATTTGAACTAGTTTCGTTTAATTAAGAGTTTAAGCGAAGTTAAGGAACATGAATCACGTACATATATATGTATACACAGACATGCATGCATGCAGCTACGAATGAGTTGTATTTGTGTATAAAGAATAAAACTTTACAACTTACATAACCTTAACACCGTAATTCAAAAAGGTTATCATCAACATAAGATAATTACCACTAATAAATTTGAATTATCTTTAGGAGATAATAAGAATAGAATTTTAAGTGTGACATCTTAACTTACATCGAGTTAATTAAGTTAATGAATAATTTAGAGTGTTAAAGCTAAACGAAATTAACCATCTAATGATAATGTCATACTTAAACTCATGAACGCGCACATATGATAAACACAGATTGTTGACTTGATCATTGGGTTGTTTTGGATTTCACGTACGAGAGCGCGCATACTTCTAAAACATTGAATCTAAGGACTGCAGGTGAGTTCTCATAACCTCCCTTTCTTTTAAACTGTTTTGTTTTAAAAACTCGGAGGTGAAACATGTATACCAGATTAATTATTATTTTGATAACATAAGGTTTATACCTGTTTATCAATATGATAATTACAACTTAAAATTTATTGATTATTATGGATTTTATTTTAATATCTTATATCCGTGTAAACATTGTTATTGACTTAGGTCAATAACAAAGATTACATGTATTGTCACGTGGATGATTTCCACATCCGTGAATCATTACTCTTAACTTCGGTTAATTGTTTTGACTTCATGTATTGTCACGTGGATGATTTCCACATCCGTGAATCATTACTCTTAACTTCGGTTAATTGTTTTGACTTCATGTATTGTCACGTGGAGGGTTTCCACATCCGTGAAGTATTGCTTTTGACTTCGGTTAATTGCTTTGACTTCATGTATTGTCACGTGGTTAGCGACCACTCCATGATTCATGTATCTAACTTATGTTAAATACATAAGGAATCATGTATAGTCACGAACATTGATTGAGAATATGATTGATTGTGTTGGTTGATTTGTTGTGAATTGATTGCCTATATTTGATTATGATTATTTGTGATTGGCTATGATTGATTTGGTTATGTGGTTATGTGATTGTGTATGTGTTTGGCTGTTGAATTGATGGATGTGTGTTGGATTATCTCATACAGGTATTCATATGGATTTTCTCAAGAAGATCATAAGTTTTATACCCGTTTTTAAACAAAGCATTTTATAAAACCATTTTAAGCATAAACTTTCAAACGCATTTTACTAAAACATTTTTTTTAAATATAAAAACTTATGATTACTCACCAACTACTTTTGTAGTTGACACTTGTTTTCTTACATGTTTCAGGTGATGGAGACAAGTAGGAATGAAGAGAGGATCTCTTCTATTTTGGACATCATCATCATATAGGATCTTGGACTTAGTTAATTAACTAAATTTCTGGCGATTAGAGTTTAGTTAGTTTAACTAAATCTTTTGTGTATTTGACTTACTTGATTCATGATGAACATGATTTTTGTGTAATTATTTTGGTTGATTAAATGATATGTGATGATTTGATTTAGATGCCCACGAGCTTTTGAACAATCTACACATCCCTCGTGGCATCCCGATGATTCCGCCGTCGGTCGGGGTGTTACACTTGACGTGAAGCATCACAATACACTGTGAAGTTATCCGTACCTTCCGGTAATGCCAATATAGGTGCATTACAGAGTTTGTGTTTCAATAGTTGGAACGCCTCCTCCTGTTGAGAACTCCATATAAACAGTTGATTTTTCTGTGTCAATGTAGTCAGTGGCAAGGCTATCTTTGAAAAGTTCTTGATAAACCTGCGATAATAACCTGCCAACCCTAAAAATTGGCGTATTTCGGTCGGGGTTCGTGGTGTCTCCCATTGTTTCACCGCCTGAATCTTACTGGGATCCATTTGAATACCGTTTTGATTTACTACATGACCAAGAAATTGAACTTCTCGTAACCAGAACTCACACTTGGAGAACTTGGCATATAATTTTTCACGTGCCAAAAGTTCTAGAATTAATTTCAAGTGTTGAGCATGTTCTTGTTGATTTCGAGAATAAATAAGAATATCATCAATAAACACAATCACAAATTTATCCAGATAAGGTCTACATACTCGATTCATCAGATCCATGAAAACTGCTGGTGCATTTGTTAAACCAAATGGCATCACTAAAAATTCGTAATGTCCATATCGAGTTCTGAAAGCAGTTTTAGGAATATCATCATCATGAATACGTAACTGATGATATCCAGATCTTAAATCGATTTTTGAAAAATAAGTAGCACCTTGTAGTTGATCAAACAGATCATCGATACGAGGTAGTGGATAACGGTTCTTGATTGTCAGTTTATTGAGTTCCCTGTAGTCAATACACATCCTGAATGAACCATCCTTCTTTTTCACAAAAAGAATAGGTGCTCCCCAGGGTGAGAAACTAGGTCTGATAAAACCTTTGTCTAACAGTTCTTGCAATTGACCTGAAAGTTCTTGCATTTCGGATGGTGCAAGCCGATAAGGGGCTTTAGCAACAGGTGTTGCACATGGAATCAAGTCGATTCGAAATTCAACTTGTCTCACTGGGGGTAATCCTGATATGTCCTCAGGAAAAACTTCAGGAAAATCCTTGACTACTGGGATATCTGTGATTTGTTTGGGTGAAGAATTGTGCTCAGTCACATGTGCTAGGAAAGCATAACAGCCTTTCCTTAAGAACTTCTGAGCTTGCATACAAGATATGATACCAAGTTTTCTACCAGCTCGTTCTCCTTGAACTATTAGTGTATTACCGTTAGGTAATGGAATACGGATCACCTTGTTTTGACACACAACTTCCGCTTGGTTATCAGAAAGCCAGTCCATACCAACAACGACATCAAAGCTCCCAAGCTCAATAGGAAGTAAATCAATATCGAAAAGATGATCATTCAAATTCAAGGAACATCCTTGAATAACATTGTTTGTTTTGATCAACTTGCCGTTAGCAAGTTCAATAACATAAGGAGTTTCTAGATCTACCGTAGGCAATGAAATTAATGATGCAAATTCAGGAGAGATAAAGCTCTTATCCGCTCCTGTGTCAAACAAAACTGATGCGTATAGATTGTTAAGGAGAAACGTACCAGTAACAATATTTGCATCATGTCTCGCCTCGGTCGCACCAATCTGAAAAGCTCTCCCCCTAGCTTCAGTTCCCGGATTGGTGTTATTGTTCGGACAGTTTCGTATGAGATGATCAGGGCTTCCACATTTGTAACATGACCGGTTGGTTTGAGTGGTTTGTCGTGGTGCTTGGTTTGGTGTTTGAGCAGGAAAGTTGCAATATTTAGCATAATGTCCAACTCGGTTACAGTTCAGACAAACAGGACATGGTCCCGTGTGATGGAGTGGACACTTATTGCATTTGGGCACCTGCCCAGTATAAGTTTTCCTCTCAGGAACATTTGCACCATAGTTTTTCACAGTTGGCTTGCTCTGAGTGATCTCAGCCGGAGCCTTCGCCTTGGTTTTGCCAAACCACTTCCGTTTGGTACCTTTTGACACATTCGAGGTACCGACATCACTACGACTATGAGCCGTCTGAGGTTTCAAAGACAAAGTACCACTCCTTACCGCCTCATTGGTAAGTTTAGTGGTCAAAAGAATGGTATGTTTCAGGGTTGTAGGTTCAGCAGCAGTCACCATTCCTCATATCTGAGGAATCAGACCCTTAATGTACTTCTCGATTAAAGCGGCTTCCGTAGGAAACATGTCGGGAAGTAAACAAGTAAGTTCATGAAAACGATCGGTGTAAGCAAGACAGTCAGCACCGATCATCGAGTGATTCCAGAATTCTTCCTGGAGTTTTTGAATTTCAGTGATGGGACAGTACTCTGATCTAATTAGAGTTTTGAAATCATTCCAGCCCATCGAGTCAACTGTGGCTGAACCCAAAGTCTTGGCCTGGGTATTCCACCAGGTCAAAGCAGAGTCTTTCAAAGAACAGGCAGCATAAGACACCTTATGCTCCTCCAAACACTGACTGATTTTGAGTTTAGTTTCCATCTCCTCAATCCACCTTATTAGACCAGCCGCTCCTTCTTTGCCCGTAAAAGTAGGAGGGTTACAGGAAGCAAAATATTTATAAGTACATCCCTGTCGTGGTGGATCAGGAACAATGGTAGTTGTACCGGTAGTGGTATGAGTTTCAACGTGACCACCTGTAGCATTATGCTCAACATGATCGTGTTCCCCACCAGAACCTGTGGTGATATGTGGTTGGTGTTGTGTCAGAACACCACAAGCAGATAATTGTTCACGCACAATACGAGCTATCATAGCTTCATTTGTTTCAGATCCGCTTGTACCAGCAGGTGGAACAATGCCTGCTCCAGGGTTCACTGGTGGAGTAGTATTCGTTTCCAAGTTCCCAGGTGGGACCACGTTCGCTTCCGGATTAACATGCGGATCCGGATTTGATTCAACATTCAGAGGTGGAATTTGATTCGGTTCAGGGTTGGTAATATTCTTAGCAGCTTTCTTAGCTGGTCGACCTCTTTTTGGAGCCATTAATCTGCTCACAAGCAGACAAATTCAGGTCAGTTTAAGAATATTAAAGATATAACCCGTTCTATCACATAAATTCAATCATATTCAGTTACACTGAAAATTTATATTGAAATGTGATTATAAAGAATATAGTATAACTACATGAATTCAGCCCAGACATGTTTGTATTACACACAGATCACACAATTGTTCGTAGTTATACTTAGTCCTGTTATTTCAAAAACATGTTAGAGTCTTACCCAGCTCTTTGCATTGCAACACATGTTTTTAGAAATATGTTCATACAGAACTAGGACATGTTCTCAGACAAGTTCTCTAATATGTTCTCAGTTCATACATTAAGTTCTCATACAAACCATAGATATGTTCTCGTACAGTATGGCTCTCGTACTGTACTTTAGTTACAGACATGTTCACTATTAGATACGTTCACAATTCAGACATGTTCTCGTACAGTATGGCTCTCGTACTGTACTTTAGTTACAGATATATTTGCATACAGTATTGCTCCGTACTGTATTCCAGCAAAATATATATTTTAGTTCGATATATTCGCATACAGTATTGCTCCCGTACTGTATTTCAGCGAAATATATATATTAGTTTGACATGTTCTCATATTAATTCGTTCGCATACGGTTATGTTTTCACACAGAAAAATTAATTATAGTTCACACACAAAGTTCATTGTACAAACAGATATACAAAAACACCCATATTATTACAATACCATAGTTTCATACATACATAGTTTTAATACAAACAAAAGTCATAATATACCAACCTAACAACATCATACACTACAACTCACAAACTCGGGATCTGTTCATACCAAAATATCCCGCTCTCATAACTACTGATCACTCTATATCACATCATATGTACAACAAGATCATAACTGCTCGGTCCCCTGATCAGCCCTCACCGCAGAAAATACCATAACCCGTCCAACACCATGGCTATAATGACCAACCCTATAGCCACACATAATAACCTAGCCTCTAAGCTCATGCCCTCTAGCACTCCCATCATCACTCCTCTCATCACTATCACTCGCTGCCAGAATGCAGCTATCATCCCCTGAATGATGGTTCTCCTCATCCTCTCCTCGATCATAGCCCGCCAAACTTGCAAGCCAGCATCCAGTGCATTCATCTGTTCCATCAACAACAGATGAGATGTGAGTATCTCGAACACAGTGGTACGTGTATCTTCCCCAATAGCACGAGACTCCTGTAACTCTAGTCGAGTCCCCTGAAGATCTAAAGTCACCTGGCGAAGCTGTGCCCTAAACTCCGCCTGCTGTGAGGACTCTCCTATCTCATGTACAGTGTCAGGCTCATCCCTAGGCGCCATCTGACGTCTAATAGGAAGACCTGTCGTCTTGCGAGCTTGGCCTCGCATACGTCTGAGTCCATCCCATGCTGGAACTCTCGGTGGAGATGGCATAGGTGCTGGTTCAGGTGCTGGTGCTGGTGGTGTCTGTGGTACAAGTGCATCAGCCTGAAAAGCAGCTGCAGATGCCTCCGATGGATCGGAGTCAGAACCCGAACTTGAGCTCGGGTATCGTCTAGTATCACGTAAGGAAACCGCTGATAAATGTATCTCTCTCCTTGGTCTGCCATCGCTGAATAAACAGAATACTCGAATCAGTACCATGAAAAAAATATATTGAATAATAACATTCAACATACACATGATATGAGACGTCCTCCTATCTTAACGCAACTATTCGTCATTACTATTGTTAGTGTTTTGCTTGAATTAAATCAAACTAGAATGCACACGTGTTGCAAATTTCAGTTATGCTGGCCACTCATAACTGGAATTTGTACCACCTGATTATCCTGGCTTAATTCAAAACAAGTTTTGTTCAATAATAATGTGTCGGTGCTCTCTGTGTTACTATACGAGCCTATGGTTATAGTCTAGGTTTCTAAGTCAACCTAATTCTCTATAACCTGTGGCTCTGATACCACCCTGTCACACCCCCACCCCTCGTCACCTCGTGTCTAGTCTGACGTCACTGAACCGGTTGCGGAAGCATAGTGGTGATGTCTCCGAGGTGAGGGGTGACTTACTTGAACCGATATCATAAGCACACAGATTAACTTAAAGTAAACTCATTACAAGGATGTCGCAATCACAATTACATTACAGCTATATTTATTTAATTACAATATTAATTATACAAGTGCAAATATCCCAAAAGTGCATCCTCACCGGCTATTACTGTTTACCTGCAAAAAGTTTTGAGTTTGAAACGTCAGCACAAAGCTGGTGAGATCGACAGTTCAATTTAAAACAATATGATATGATAAGCATGTTCTCAAAAGTTCAGTTCCGGATAACCATGGGACCCGTATCTAGTTCCTTTATGACGTCTAGTCTGTCTCAAGATATTACCCGTCGGTACATATCTTAGTGCCTCATTATCTTAATGTCTATCACACCATTAAGATGTTCAAGAAACAGATAACAAACATTCACACAAGGGGAGATGCAATCCTCCCAGCGAATGGGGTGTCAACCAATAGTACTATCAATGTTTCTGCTCGGCCACACATGGGTTCACTAGATACAGTAAAAAAAAATGAGGACTTTCAGTTCCATGATAGAGTTCAGTCTACAGGCCAAATCCCATGAAATCCCACAAAATCACATGAAATCACACATATATCATTGATACATATCATATGTTCAGACAACAGTTTGCAGAGTTTCCCCGATGTTTATAAAAGATTAAAAATAAAAGGGGTTGTACGAAACTCACCTGATGATAATAGGTAGCAGAGTATCACCAAACTGATAGTACAGAGATGATTCTGCATTTGGTTATCTTTAATAAGTTATTTATGTTCTAGTTTACTGATTAGATCTTTCTGAACGTTCAATGTCAAAGACATTGCTTAGTAAATCATCAACTCGATACTAATTATGTAATTAATTAATTTAATGTTATATCATACAATGTATGATAATGTAGGAACCTACATTGCATTAGATTCCTAATACAAAGTTGATGACATTCTTGATTAATCAGAATAATCTCTGATTAACCAGATAGTTAATGTTGTTGATTATGATACTGTAACAGTTTCTAGATAATTTAATGGCTTAGGAATGATAAATCCTTGTTGTTGATTACCCAATTATCATGAAATATCACAATGTAGCATCAAAATAGGTGTAATAACCAGATTTAACATACTAATCAGACTGTTATCATAAACATCAAATAATCATTCCAATAAGTATGTTAATGATCGTGATTAGTTTGAAACACTTGGATTTAACCTTGCATTTCAAGGATTAATCCAACTAATCACCTACATTGTTATAATCAAAAGATTAAACTATTATAATCATGGGTATGGTTTCATACAAACCGGGCATTACAACGGATCAAAACAAGGATTTAACCGTTAAAACTTCGTGTTCTTTGTTTATAATCAATCCTAGCCATCATCTAGGCAATAATCAACAATCCTAACTATGTCATTACGTTCAAAATCAAGATCTATCAATCAAAATCAAACTAGAAGGTTTAAACGGATCATTACCTAATCAGACATATATCTGCGGCTAAAATGACAATCAGAACTTGTAAACACGTCCCCATGTGCGATCCACACGATCCGATAGCTTCAAGAGGTGATTTGATGGTGGTTTGTGTGTGTTTTTCTCCTGTGAGTTCGTCTGAGTTCGAAAAAGATAATAAAAATAGTTTCTGCATGAAGATCTGATAAAAGGATCAACTTGTTCCACCGCCTCATCCGTCGCGTACCGCGACGGAGAGCCTATTTTGGCTTCGCGTACCGCGAAGTTTTTCGGGAATTTGAGATATTTTACAATCATCGCGTACCGCGGAGGACTCTCAAGCCCACCTCCGCGTACCGCGATAAGCCCTTTCGACCAATACTTAGAGATTTTTCTTCTTTTATCGATTCCGGGCAATCCAGGACTCCGTTTTGCACACGGTTTTCCCCCACGTTTATCATTTCTCGCCTACTATCAATCTGTAACAATTACAAGTATTAGAACAACGTGGATTTCTAGAATGATCTAATGTGCTCACGTCACTTATGACGTAATTCTCGTATGCAACTGTCACACATGGCCATATAAAAAGGTATGATCGTTCAAAAAAATAGAAGAATTCAGAAAAAAAAATCAATTTTTTTTTCTTATTATACTCTTCAATATGTTTTCTATGACTTTAATCTCAATCACTAATTTAAAAATTAAAAAAATAAAATAAACTTTTAATTTTTTTTTATAATTTTTTTCTTAAAGATAGACCCTCATAAATTTGTATGTTTTCAATGCAGATATGAAAATTTCAACCGATTGACTCGGTCAAGCATGTAATAGATCTACACATAAAAATGTTAAATTCTCAATGCATAAAACACTTTAAACCGTCTAATTTTCAATGACTTAGAAAACTCATAAGAAGTAATTAATTTTTTAAATTAATTAAATAACTTTAAATCATTATATTATAAATATAATAAACAAAAAATAAATAAATAAATAAAGATATGTTCCTCACAAAGCCAAATATATATAACTGATGAAATTCTTACTTATAGATTTCACACATGTAACTCATATAACATATATTTGTAGCGCCACATGTACATAATAATGTGAACTAAATTTTTTTATTTTTGTCATTTTTTTTACATTTCAATAGTTATAATTTAAAGCTAGTAAAAAACAAAAATGAAAAGAAAAAAATAATAATAATGAATATGATTGTAATCAGCTTCTAACTTTATCTAAAACAAAGGTTTCCCGTAAATCTTTTTCCTAAACTAAAATCAGCATGCAAATGATAAATCTAATCTAATTATTATAGCAAAAAAATAAAACATTTTTTTTGTAGCTTGACATCTTAAACTACTGCTATTCTATCAACACTTGTTATTTTCATATCGTATCATTCAATTCTCTCCTTATCAATAAAATACTAATGATTATATTTTGTCATATTAAAAAAAATAGTTCTTTTGATAAATTAAAAATTGAATATTTTTATTAGAATTGACACTTCAAAAAAATTTTACACCATATGAAATTTCTCTATAAAACATTGTTTTAAAAAGAAAAATAAGAAACATTATTTTAAATCAGACGACGATCAATCCATACCATCATACGTTTTTTATTCATAATATTTATTAATAATTCTACTACCAACAATAATCCAAACTAGAAACATAAGTTTCATATTAAATTTAGAGCCAATTAATATAAGCAACCTTGAACTATAAATCAATTAAGCAGCAGGTTTAGGTGATGGCCAAGCATTCCTGTTGTTGTTGGGTGAAGATGTTGGCTTTGGAGAGAGATTGGTGAACTCCAAAGCCTGCAACCTGAGTTCAACCGGGTAGTCCGCGATACAACCGATACGTGGTCCAGCCCCGGTTGACCATTTAAAAGAGAGTTGGTGTCCTAACTGGTATGACCGTGCCACCTTCTTTGAATTGATCCTCTCGAGTATAGCTTTCTTTGGCACCTCAGATTTAGGGCTGCGGATGCCCCCGGACAGACTCCGGTTGTAACTCGCCGCGCTCTTCTTGTCGACAACTTCAGAGGATGACAACTCGTTTTGGTTATCATCAGTTTCAGTTTCAGCTTCAGTTTCAGTTTCAGGTTCAAGGATTGGAGTTTTAGGTTTTGGCCCGTTTTTAGTCGAACCCTTGTCTGCATATGCGTCAGTGTATTCATTCACCTTTTTTACCTGATCACACGAACAGATAAATTTAGAGTTAATACTTAATATCATAAAAAACCAACTTTTTATTTATTTTTTTTATGTTTTTATTTTTTCTTTTAAGAACATTATTTAAATTAAAGTCCGTAACTTCTTAGAAATAACCAAATTTTCTTGTAAACTTGTCTATAATGCATATACTTGTGAACGCATATTTAAATAAAATATACATATTTAAAAAAAGTAGTTACACCTTAAATTAGTCAAAATTTGATGAAGCAGACTTTAATATAATTTATATAACTTTATTCTGACCAATTAATGCGACAAGGACTTGTTATTTTAAATAATGTTTCACAAAAAAAACATGTCTAATATACAAGGGAACTTTTATGTAGCAAAATTTGGGTTGAAGTGTTTTTTTATTTTTATTTTATTTGTTTTTTGACATATTTAGGGACAATAACAATTCAAAACCAAGTTAGAGCAACTTTTTGTATGAAAAAAACGAGACGTGTTTTACGACCTTACTAAAATTTAAATAAAACTTCATTTTTTTTTTCTAAAAATAATGATAACAACGAGATTTTGACATATGCATTACAAAATTAATGAAAAAGTAATTTGGGTATAATATTTTAGGTTGATTTTTTTAAAAACAAAATGTTTAAAAAATACTTCCTTTAAAAACCAAAAGTTATAAAAATGAATGGAATTATGTTTAACAGTATTTTTCAAATTGAGTTCTTAAACTTTAATAACTGCTGAAATGGTACATTTAATCATTAAACTAGTAATTTAATCATTTTATATCAAAATATCATTTTATAATTCCTAAATTTTCATCACTAAATATTTAATATTATATATTTAGTTAATGTAACACTAGTCAAAGTAAATAAAGAGGGATATTGTTCACATACGTCAACTGTGTCGAGATCAACACCATTTTCCTTGAGAAATAATAAGAACAAATTTAGGGTGTCGTCAGTTGGACGGTAGTGTCCACTAAAAGGAGAAATAGTCTGCAAATGAATAAATTAATGATACAATGTTAGATACAATTAGGTAATGAACTAAATAAAGGATTAGGTAACTTTTAATATAATGTTTGAACCAAAACCATGTCATCAAGATTTGTTAATCAAAATTACATTATGTTTTAATGATACTTTGAGAAATTAACAATATATAAAATATAGACACACACACACTCGTATAAATTGAAAACCCACTTGTGTTGAGAAAACCAATGAAAAGTTTTAAGCTTTTGTTACACATATACTACATATTTGGTTTTACACAATAAAAAATCGTCATTCTGTAAAATATGTCTAACAAGTTCTTAAATTTTTTACTTTTTATAACATATATTGCATATCTAAACACAAAAAAAAAAAGAAAAAAAATTCAAATACACTGGGTTTTCTCAATTTAATTGAGTTTCCAAATTATCATTTATCTGTGTGTGTATATATATTTTGATAAAGTGCTTTGTCCGAAAATAGATACCAACACAGAAAAAAAATACATGAACCAAAGGAGGAAGGAAACTGCAAACAAGAGAAAATAATACCCCAACAATTTATATCTTAAAAGAAGGATGGGTTGAAACGGGTCATGGTTTAGCATGGGTCCATTTATATGTTAAAAGAAGGATGGATTGATCTTACAAAAACTCTTTTTGTTGTATATTTTAGTGTAATTGGATGTAAAGAAATATTAAAGAGTTGAAGGTGCGGAGTGAATACTCGTTTAATATTTTTAAGCTCCTGACAAAGTGCGGGGGTCAAGGGGGTTGCGCCCCTAACGGAGTCTAAGGGCCGCGCCCCTTGACTTAATTCTCATGAACATAATTGTTTTGACCATAGATTTGACCCACGAAGTTACCTGCCAAAACCCAGTGTTGTCAGAACCGGACCGGGAACCGGGGGGTCGACCGGTCCGAATATAGCATGCGAACCACCTTGGAGGTAGGCGGCCGGTTGAGCCGGTTCACTGGTCGGACTGGATTTCATTTTTTTTTTTAACTTTTTTAAATATTTATTATGTTATCCGGTTATTGAATCCAGTTCAACCGGTCAGACCAGTAACCAGTAAGACCTCCGGTTCGACGTCCGGTCTGGTTTTGAAAACAATGCCAAAACCAACCGCCATTAACTGTCAAGTGAGGTTGGTTGATGTTTTAACAAAGGACGAATCGCAGATAAAGAACAATCGAAATTCGTATCACAAAGATCAACTATTGGATTATCCATTGATCAAATTTCTTGAACTCGAAATGGTAAAACTATTGATTTCGGATGGTGATTTCATTCATGATCCGATAGATTTTCAAGTTTGACTACCGAATTTCTCCAACGCTTTTGTCTAAATTTCTTAATTAAAATGATCCTAATCTGCCACCTATATGATTGCTTGTACCTTAAGCACTCCGTTCTCCACATGAAGATTTCCAGCAGCTAAAGTAGCCCCTCCAGCAAGAAAGCTCGAATGATGAAAACTTCCTTTCTTTTTCTAGTAATTGCAAAAAAAAATATATATATATATATATATATATATATATAATTTGCTAATTTCTTATGGAACAATACATGGCATTTGTGGTGTTTATTCTGAATCTAACCTTGCCAGCATAGAGCCTCTTAGAAGCACTCATCACAAAAATCCATTTTTCCCCATTTGTTGTATCAAGGAGGTGTTGGGTTTGCATGTGTGTGATTTTTCCTTCAATAATCACATATTCGTAATGCTCTCTCTCTTGCTGTTTAGATTCATAATATTCGTTTTACATAATTTATAAATCATTATGTGAAATAAAATAATAATAATAATAATAATAATAATAATAATAATAATAATAATAAAGAAAGCATACGGGCCCGAGATACTTGATGCATTGCTGCCTAAGCTTTGATCTTGCACATTCTTTCAGATCAACCTCTTTTCCATCTCCAACATCCAACCTGTAACAAAATCAAAGTTAAAAACTTTCCTTGTTTTCTTCTATTTGCCACAATCTTGGTGTTAAAAGGAGGGCCTTGAAGCAACTCGTTTGACGTCATGTGAAATAGCCTTTTGAACAAATTTGTAAGGTAAGACCGTTTAGAAAATCACATAATTATCCAGCCTCTCGCAGGCCTGGGTAAAGTTGGAGCTAAGTCAAGTGCGAGGTACGTCAAAGACCTAACCTTGGTGATGCTTTAGTTTGAAACTATTCATTGATGTCCCAAGTTATCAATCCATGACAAGATTTAAAAAAAAAAACATTTCAAGTAAAGATATCTTATATTTCCACATCCTTGCTAATCAGTCCATGACATCTAATGACATGACAACAATACAAGCCATAAAGCCTAAAATGGAACATTATTGATCCCTAACTTTATCATGTGGGGTCGTAACATGAGGGGTGATGGACACGACACATCATTTTCGTTCACAACAATACGCCTCGTGCGTACACAAAACCCACTTTATATGGTCTCTAACATTAGAAGTAGTAATATGTATCATGTGTTACCTGACACATCTTTAGTCTTTGGATGTTGTTCATAAAGTGGACATAACTACTTATTTTTATACCAAAAAAAACAAACAAAACATACACAATAAAGTCCCATTATTCAGTGTGGTTTTACACAAAAAAGAATAAATTTATAAAATAAATTATTAGCAAAAACTGTAACGGTATTTTTCAGCTTTCAATTTGCAAAGGGTATGCATATATACCAGTAGAAAAAAGGTTGACCAGCATCAGCTTTACACCACTCTTCATAATACATGTGCAAGCTATGCCCATAACGGTGTCTTGGATCGATCTGAAATCAATCCAAAAAAGTCATACTTATACAAGGGTTAACCATCTAAAATTGTGTGTGTGTGTGTGTATATATATATATAACAAAGAAATGTGGGATGCTTGGATATGAGTTTTTAAAGGGATTATTAGAATTATCTTAACAATCATTTACAGCAACTCTTATCTCATTATTAATTTTTACTATTTTTTGTAGCTTGAAATAAAATTTATGAACTTTATATATATAATATAAAAAAAATAATATGATAAATCCAAAACTTACAGCTTCAATCCAATGTTGGAATGCCAACTTGTGAGCTTTGTTATCTAGTGACAAACCCTTGCCCACCTGCCAAAACAGAACAAATTTGACTATCTTTGGTCAATAATGATGATAAAAACAGCTAATTTAGTAATAACAATCAAAATCACAATTACATTTTTTTTATTTTAAATCATCATCATAGCCCCATCATTTGCAAATAAAAACAAAAAAAAAAAAAAGATGAAATGACCAACCTAACGCTTCCAATTAGTGCAATTAAAATAAAAATATATATAAATTAATTTGTGATGCATACCTTAGAAGCGTTCAAAGAGATTCTGTTCCATCGAGAAGCTGCAGATTCAGGTTTATCAAAATTAAAGAAGGAAACCGTGCTGTAATTTAATCTGGCAAAATCAATCGCTTGCCACCTTCAAAAAAATTCATGGTCATTGACTTTTCAGTCAAAGTCACAAAAAGTCAAAATTACAGAAAAACACGTGAGTACCAGAGTTCTTCAGCAACAACAGCGGAGTCTGCCAAGAGACGACGAGTGCGATAGCCTCTGTAAAACTTCTGAAGCTTCATAGCAGCGGCGTCGGAGGGGGTTGTCGGCGACGGAGGCTGAATGCCGGCGTTGAGAGCAGAAAAGAAGTCCTCTCCCATTCGGGAATCCAGGTTAAGTGGTTGATCGGAGTAAGCCGCGTACGGTGGTGATCTGGGGTTTAGATCGAAGCTTGTTCGGGTGCTCTCGACGACCTCCATGAGAGAGAGAGTGTGTAGTGGGTTTTTGATAGTTGCAGTGATGAGTCCTCTTTGTTTGTAGATATTGAGACTAATTTATGGAGGGAGTTAATGCATCACGAGGACAAGAAATATCACCAAGGATGTTGATATTTACATCCTAATATACAACAATCTAGCCTATAATAATTATTAATTATTATTTAATTATTATTTTTTAGTTATTTACTTAATAATTGAAGAACAATAAATACTTTAATTAGGGTATTTAGGAATTTATTTTTAAATAACTTATTAACTTTTTAAGTCAAAAAAGTGTTTAGCAAACATAAAATCACTTTTGAAAATAACTATTTGTAAAGGTGTAATAAGTTATAAATCTGCCATCACCCTTTACCCTTTACCGAACCTACCACTGTACCTGACAATCTTGACCTATATCAAGATAAATGGATAGAATTGGGTAAACAATTATTATTGCATTTTGGGTTGAAATAAGTAACATTATGACAGTATGGGTTGAGATTGATAACACCTTAACGCAAGCGGTTCAAGATGAACAATTTAAAAACCATGTGAACATAATGGATTTCAATGGGTAAGAATGATCAATAATATATTTAATGAGAAAATCATTAAAAATTATTCAAACAAACTATTTGTTTAAAACGACCCGTTTAAACCCAAACGGATTTTGCTTTAAACCCGTCTTGACATGCACTCATCCTAACCCGCACCTATTCTAACCCGTTACACAATTCAACCCGCTATTTTGCTAGACATACCTACCACCATGCACTGACATCGTCACCCATATTCACCACCACACCCCCCCTCCCCCACTGCCACCCATCCCCATGCCACCCGCCGCCACCAGTCACTGCCACCACCAACATTGCCCCCTCCCCCCATCACAATATAAGAGAATACTAACCCTCATGCTTAAGTGTAATGTCCATAGATAGTCTTAGGCAGGGGTGTGCAAATCGCGGTTTAGTTCGGTTTTCACCCTTAACCATAGCCATAACCGCTAACTTCGGTTATGAGATTTCCTTAACCATAACCATAACCATAACCAAACTTTGGTTTCGGTTATAAGGTCGGTTTTGGTTAATTTCGGTTAATTAACCAAGCCTAAATTCAAGTTAAAATTTGAACTAAATGAACATGGTTAATTGGTAATAAGACCGGTTTTTGATCGGTTTTAGTTAATTTTGATTAATTAATAAGTCAACATGTGATACAATAACACGAACAAGTAGTATATGATCAAATTCTTGTACCCAACAATTTGGAGACTTGTTCACTAGAATTTGGAGAAGGAATTATGGGAGAAACACACAAGCTACAAGGGATAAAGGTTGTAATGGTTCGGTTTCAGTTAATGTTCGGTTATGGGACACCTTAACCATAACCGTCGGTTAATTTCGTTTATCGGTTAATTCGTGTGGTGACGGTTCAATTATATGTTAATTTTGGTTAACGTTAATGTTTGCTCACCCCTAGTCTTAGGTTAGTAACTGAAATATATGCAAAGAACAATTGTCAACTAAAAAGTTGGTGAGTTCGTAGGTTTTATGTTTTGAACAAACAGTTGAAATAATAGTGTTTACCATTCAAGGCACAAATAAATAGATTCTACCAAAATTTAGTAGGATCGTCATCCCGAACTGCTATGCTATCATATAATATGTTAATCATAAGTGTAAATGGATGCAATCTACATGAGTCCACAACCAAACCTCCGACTGACTGCCCGTGACAGTAAATAGTCTAGTAAACTCTCCCTAGGAGTTCAAAATGCAAATGTTGGAAATATTCACTCATCATTAATGACCACGTCATTTAATAGGATCGTCATCCCGAAGTGCTATGCTCTCAATATAATATGTTAATCATAAGTGTGAATGGATGCAATCTACATGAGTCCACAACCAAACCTCCGACTGACTGGCCGTGACTATAAATAGTCTAGTAAACTCCCAGGAGTTCAAAATGCAAATGTTAGAAATATTCACTCATCATGAATGACCACGTCATTTAGGTGGCTGTAGCTAGCAATACCACCATAAGGATGAATGGGGGTATCAACCCAAATATTATTCAATATCTATCCATTGGCTCAAACCCATGAGTTAATGGTTGTGTCAACAAGAAGGGACTTACGTTATAAATTTAAATGTCTCATGCAATCTACAATCCGACTAACTTATGTTCCAGCATTAACACATTTAGCATAATAATGAAAACAGTTTTGAGTATCATATTTGAAAAATCAAGTATTGTAGCATGTATTTCCCCTAAACTATGTAAAACGTAAAAGGGGATACGAATACTCACCTTGTATATAGCAATGGAACCCATGTGCATAATTTGCGATAATGAAATCAGACTAACGATAATCAGCACATCAGTGCTAGTCAATTCTGTATGTTTGATATAGTATAGCATTTCCCAGTCGAATCAATATGATGTCCTGTTTATAGATCAATGTGTATCAATATATTATCTCGACAATGCTGTTTCATGTGCCTTTTTGGCACAATCATTATACGTGATCTAACGCATCCTCAGTTAACTTAATTTGATTGATTTCTACTTGACTGAGTTAGTAGCGTGTAAATACAATACTTGCAGAGTACTATTTTTAATTGTTTGATCAAATGTGATTATAGTTGTTATGCTTGAATATAAACATGTATAATCTAACTTATCAAGACTTGATATTTGTTATTACTACTTATTAACCTTGTCAAATAGTTAGTTTATAACTATATGTCCAGATTTACTAGATTCCTTAACAATCCAGGTTTATATAAAATTTTGATACTTGAGCTCTAATCAATAGTTTCCAAATATGAGCTTTTTCAAACTATTTTGTTTATAAGACTATTAATCATGTTGATATTACAAGTCTTGTCATGTGTGGAAAATATATTTAAATTTAACTATTTTGTTGAAATAATAGGTTATTAAATCCAATATAGATTTTTATAATTGACTTGACAACATAAACTTATAATATTTTGAAACTTGCTTTTTTATATGGTTAGATATTCACATGTTTGAGCTTGTGTTATATTTATGTTTATAGCTATGATTGTTCCAACAACCCAATATTATAAAAGCCAATGCTGAAGTTTTAATAAAATTAAAACATTTCAAAATTGTATGATATATTTAACAAAATCATTAGTTCGTAAATCTCGTTTTAAGCCAATCGAAAGTGTGCGTGTATATATATAATATATTTTATGATTATGAATTGCATATATATACGTATACCGAGATTTATATATATATATATATATATATGTGTGTGTGTGTGTTTGTGGATATTATCAAATTCTTTATTATTAGAAA